>JAPSGF010000102.1:1183977-1195747 GCA_035772895.1 Perdix hodgsoniae | reverse complement strand
CCACTTTATTTATCTTCCAAAAAGATGCCTCCTTCCAAACCCTGCACAAAAAAAGTGTCCCCATAAGCATAGTTTAACATGTTTTACATTCTGTCAAATGTTGCAAAGGGAATTTGCTCCCAAGAGATTCTTAGATTTTAAAACATATTTGTTTGTTGTTTGTTTGCTTGGGTTTTTGGTTGGTTGTTAGGTTGGTTTTTTTTGGTTTGCTTGTTTTTTGTCTGAAATTTAAGCACCCAGCCCACACTGGTTGTCTTGTATAGGTGATTCTATAATCAGTGGAGACAGCCATCCCAGGGTGAGTGAGACGAATGATGACTCATGTCTGAGATATTACCATTATCTAGACTACAAAGACCATTTAGAGTAGCTGTCTCTCTTTAGAGCTTTAAAGTTAGATGAGGTGACCCAAATGACAGATTAAACTAACAGAAGTTATCATGCTGGGAAAAATGAAACCATCTAAACACAGCATTCATTGTGTGCTTAAACTAATCCCTGGGCTCAGGCATGGAGAACAGCCTGGAATTGCTCATACAGCAAGTGGGTCCTGCCTCTTCTGCACAGCCACATAGGTCATGAAGTCCCATTGCTACCAGACTGAAGCAGAGCTGGTTCTACTCCTCAGCAGAAAAGGAACTACGCATGCTGGCTGTCGATTCTGCCGAGCCACGTGTGTATTTTTTTTTTCTCCCCTTGGCTGTAATAACAACGAGTGTATTATCACTACTGGATACTTCAGCACTTCTTAGTTCTGCATTTCTGTGTTTCTCCGTCCTATGCCCTTCAATGTCTTGCTGTGAAAAATGCTGACTATTCTGCTCATCTTTGCAGAAGAGCAGCAGAGTTGTTTTCCTCCTTGCCATACGTGCATTATGCAAGCTGAGTTTTCTAAGTTTGCAGAAATACTGAGTATTTTTTCCACGCTGCCCCCACGCTCTGCAGACTCAGTGCTTTTCAGGCATCATAACTGGCTGGCTGGTGTAGAGAAAGTGAATTTTGCAGTCCCACGTGGCTAGGAGAAACCCACAGAATAGCACTGAAAAATAACTAACCTGCATTTAGAGAAGACCAACGTTTCGGTAGGCCATAAAGGAGAGAACAAATTGTGTGTGCACTCACATGAAGCAAACAAATGCATGCGTGTATGCCCTTATTCTCGCAGTCAGAGGATCATAATGCTTCCAAAGTGCTTTTCTTATTTTTCTTTTCTTTGTACACACTACCACTAGGGGACGTTTTGTCATCACGTATTGCATGCGGCACAATTTTCCTTTTCCTTACAGTGGGTCATGCTTGCTTTTCCATCTTGCTACACATCTGGATCGTGGAGTGGGTGTCTGGATTTCATAGGGTTTGTGGATGACCCATCCTCAATGGGCCTGGGAAGGAGAGAAGTATTTATTTCCCCTATTTCTCCAAAGGAGCGTGTCTATCAGTATTCTTGCAAAGCGTGGCAGTTGGTTATTTCACAGCTTGTTGGAGCAACAAGAGAAAGCTGATGGCTGCCTCTCATTTTAGTGGCCTAAACACAGGCATTGATAGCAGTTCTGTGAATATAGCAGTAATATACAGGCACTGCAAATCAAACTGGAAGGGACATCGCTGGTGATGATGCATGTGAGGTATTTTCTGAAAGAACAAGAATATTTGCTAGTCTATATAATTAAAAATCAATTGTCAAAACTCATGTTCCACTTCTTTTTGCATTCTCATCTCGTTTGTCCTATGTTAACTGACTGGCTTAACCCAAGTCACTACCCACTCACCTGCCTACATCATTATTTTTTTTTGTCTTTCCAATGCAGACAGAGCAGCTGGTGACTCTTTGGATCCTCTTTATTGTTACTATTGCTGGAAATGCCATTGTGCTCTTCTCTACATGGAGAAGGAAGCGGAAATCTCGAATGACCTTCTTTGTTACACAGCTGGCAATCACAGGTAGTGTTTGGGAGGGAAAGGGGCATTTAAGCTTTACAGGAATCAGTACGAAAATGACAAGAAGTTTTTTGCATAAACAAGGAAACGCAAGTTGAATGGCGAAGAATTCAGTTGCCACCCAACTTGCAGCTGCAGCTTGTCATAAGACAGATGGATGGGTGCTTATCTTAGGGCTCTGTCTGCCTTTGATCTCAAAAGATGTTGCTAGATGTAGTAGTGTCTGTGTCAGTCGCAGCAGCTGCAACTCATTGTTTTCACTGAATCTTATCTCCCAGTCTGAATTAGCATCCACATTTCCCAAAAGTTATGTTCCCAGCTGTTGTCATAGAACTGTTTAGATTAAAATAGTTCAAGATGAATCTCTAGTGTTTTTCTGCTAAAATCCTTTCTAAAGTACTTCATTACAGTGTCGCTTCATCAATTACATGCTTGCATTGAAGAGTGAAAATAACTTCCTATGGTCTGGTTTAACCAAGTAAGGGAGATATAAAGATGTAAATGTGGAGAGGAATATATTTGTTTTTTGGGGGGGGGGGTGGGGGGGGGGGGGGGGGGGAAGGGGGGGGGTATGAATTATATGGGAGAATGTGCAGAAACCTGGCTTGTAAAATGTCACAATGGCAAGGAATGGGGACAAGAGCATAGTCAGTACTTTGTTTCTCTGTGGCCTTGAATTGCCTGAATTTATGGAGTTTTAACAGTTTCCCAAGGGAAAAAGTGTACAGTTCTATAATAGTGTCCTGTTACTAATCCCTGCTTACAAGACATCTGTGTTGTATTGCTTGTGTATATAGGATGCACTGATTCTTTTTCTGTTTTTCCCTTTTTGTAAGAAACAGTAAGAATTACACGAATTTTCTATGAAGCAGCTATTCAATCCATGTTTTCCCAGCAATTTTGAGTCCTCCTGTGACATCTGTTGTATCTGTTTAAGCTGGAAAAACAAAAGAAATAGCAGGATAGTATTGGTCAGAACTAGCTGAGAGACATCTAGTCTGTGTGATGTACACCAGGAGGAAACTGCTATTGGTGTTGTGCTGGGTAGGAGTTCTGTCATTTTTGCACCCATAGGAAAGGCTATTTTACTGGACTAGAATAGAGTTGGATGGAGAGCTATTTGCTGGGGGTTTGAACACAGTCTATATGATGAGAGAAGAGTGCAAACAGTTTTGAAGAAGCTGCAATAGTCAATGACAAACCAAGGAGATCCCGTTTAGATGTGGGCAGCACATAATGTTCTACAGCTGATATTAACTTATTGACTAAGTCCAATGTGTTAAACTTGCTAGCTCTTTAGTTCTCTTTTCTAAAACCATCCCCAACTTTCAAAATCAGACCTTGAAAGTGCCTCAGTTCAACACTGCGTTCCATTTCATATTAAATGAATTCACACAGACAACTCACCTGGCACCTACATTTGCAATGTTAGAAGAGTTAACACCACTTTGAACAGCAAGGCTCCTTTCAAGCAGTGTAGATTTCTTTCTTGTGATGCAGGAATCAGACCTCTAATTTATCTTCCCTCACCAAGAGTCCCTGTCAGCATTTTGGCACAAAGAAATGACTTAATTCCTGAAATGGAGCCATTTCACTTCCTTATCTTCAAAAATATTAATAAGAACAAAGCAAGCTGGCAACAGTCATCAGCCTTTCACAACAAGTTATGAGGTAGACACAGAACATTATGAAAACACTGGCTTGTCACACTGCTTTGACATGCCAGGCATATTTAAATCCTACTAACTAAAGCCTAATCTCCTGACAATCAGTTTCTGCTTACTCAATCTTACTACTTCCATCTATTTTTGAATTCTTAAAATATTAATTATTTCTGCCAAGGAGCAAGAGAGAAGAATAATGAATGCAGTGTCATCAATGCAGGCATTTCTAAGCAGTCATTTCTAAGCCATTTAAAAACTTCTTCTTTATAGATATGTGTTTCACCAGTTGAATAGCATCCTCAATTCTCATATGCTCCTACTAACATAGTACTAATATAAAATGAAAGTCTAGTTTTTGTGTTACAATAGAAAAGGCATTCAAAGCAAATTGTGCATAATACATAAATAGGAAATGAGCACTGTTATTCTCCTTGACTCATTGCCAAGCCAGATGGAGAAGAGAAGCAACAAACTGGTTGAGACTTCTTTTGACATGACTAAAATTCAGTGGTCTTACTCACTTGGCAGATTCACAGATAAGACTCTCACGTATCCCTCACTACACCGTAATTTGTCATCGCGCTGGAGGATGCAGGAATCTGTAGATACGGGAAGATCTTGCTGAAGTCTGAATTCAGAGAGTATTTCTTACGAAGTACGTGCCTATAGAATGTCTGTATCAGTACTGCATTTATGCCTATGTTTAACTCTCAGCTCATGCATAAATTGCTTTGAAATTAGCTAGGAATTAAGCACTAGGAAATCAGCTAAGAGTTAACAGCTGAGTTGAACAATAGTACTAATCACTCATCAGCTAATTTAACAGAGTAATAGTACTAAGTTTGTCTAGTGCTCACTTTGCTTTTGGGCATACGCTTTTTTTTCACCCCCAACAAGAAACAAGCTCTTCTGTGAAGACTGAAACTAAAGGCAGGTTTCCTGCAGATTTCTATCTCCAAGGCAATTTAGTTTCTCAGAAAGGGTAAGCTTCGAAGATTACCCTGTGGGGGGAGTATTTCTAAGCACCTTTTCCCAAATAGATTTCTTCTGAGTTTATCACAACTTATACTTGTGGCATAGCCTTCTCTACTGGCAGGAAACCTCTCACATCTCCCTCTATCTGATGCCATTTCACATACCTGGCAGAGGCTTAGAGTCTTTAACATTTTTGCCTCTGACTGAATTCCCCAAGTGGTTCAAGAACAAAGAGTGGGGTCTGACAGACTGGTAAGTTCACAGACACTGTGATCAGGCTGGGAATTTTCAAGGGAAATATGGTTGCACTCAGAAAATATTTCTGTTTATTCAGACACTTTACCCAGCTCTACCAAAGAAAGGTCTCCTTAACCCTACTTTCAAAACGTAAAAGCAGCTGATGAGCATGCTTTTTTTTCTATTACTATCTCAGGTATTTGAATGTCTCATCCCATTCCATGGGTTTCAAGGGAGGTGAATCTTTTTCTATCTCCTGAGCTGCACCTTCCCTGTTTAGCAGGGGTTGCTGCAGTGATGGAGCCACCCAAGGCTCATAATAATAATACATATCAATTTACTGAGAGCTTTCTTAACAGCAATTAATGCTCTACTTGAAGGTAAAATTGGCTAATTGGCTAATTATGTTTAGAAAGCATTACAGGTAAGACAATATCAGGCAATGGCTACTACAGAGAGTAAAAGAAGAAAAGAAGAAAATGAGAAAATATAGAAAATGGGGAGAAACAGATATACAGATATACGATTATACAGATATACAGACACAGCAAAGCAAAGAGATTCACCACTCCTTGACCTAGCAGTGTCTTGGTGTCAGGTGCTGCCCTTTGGTAGTGGTGGGTCGATGCCAGTATTTACTCTTATAGTCCAGAGTGGCCAAGCCTGCTCTTTTGGAGTGACAGTTTCTGACTTCGGAGATCTCAGCAGGAACTCTTTTGTTCCCATCTTCCAGGCCTTGTGAATTTAAATTAGCAGGTAAGAGGACACAGGGATAGTCCAGCTTGTACATGCCTTCACAGGATACAGTGGTGTCATCTCCCAGTCTCCTTTATTAAGCTGGAAACACCTGTTGTCAGGCAAGTCTTCAGACAGGAAGCACTTGGGCCCTTCCATTCGAAGGCAAACAACTCCAAAGAAATGCTTTCGACTGCAAAACTGTCCACAAAGTGTTGGTGATTGCCTCGTGTTCATTTGAGATATTCCTTACCAGTCTCAGACGTTGAGTATCATTGCGTAAGAAGCATTATATGTTGCCTAAGCAGTCCATTCAACAAAAATTATTGTTATTTGACCAATTCAAAAGCGGATCAAGCAGCACAAGATCAATTCTGGCAAACGGTATCCTTCACTCAACTTCAAGCACTGCTGTCTGGAGAATGTATTTAAGTTCCTTTTTATGATTTAATGACTACATAGACGTGTGTATGCATATGTTTTTGTGTTCTACATTTGCTGGTTTGAGGTTATTTTTGGTTTGCTTCTTTCTGTTTCCTTCCCAAATAAATATCTAGAAAATGGGGTTTGAAAATGTTAAGACGATTTCTCACAGAAAACTCTGAGATTTCTCTTTCTGTCCTAACATTAAGCAGAAATCCGAGTCTGAAGAATGTTGGATTCTGTTTGTTACTGGGCTTAGATATAAAGGGGCAACTTCACCACATGCCTAGTTATAAGCCTTAGGCCAACGGACTTGAAAGGAATACACGTTTATTTAGGTATTGCTGCAGTTGTAGTGAAGAAAAAAACTCGGAAGAATGCCAGCTAACTTCTATGGTAGAATACATACAAAAAGAAAAGCAAAAGAGAAAGATGTGAAAAAATATTCAGCAATAGTCTGAAAAGTGTGAAAGAAATACCAAAATCTCAGTAGTGACAAGAAGTGCACACTGGAAAGATGAGGATGTATTTCTTTAAGTGTTTCTGTGCATCGCTTCCTGCTTTCTCACTTGCTCCCAGGAAACTGGGCCATGGAAAGTGACCTCGGTCCACAAGCAAGTGTGCTCGTTTTGTTTAGTGTTTAGTAAAATAGCAGTACACAGAGAGCAAGCCATAGGAGTGTTATGTGAGCAAATAGGTGGAGACAGGCTGTGCTGATGCAGGAATTATTTCATTTCTGTGCTGCTTAGCCTCAGACTTCTGAGATGACTTTGGCCATAATGACTAAAGGCAGAGTCTGAGAGTTTCCCTGTGTAAAACTGGTGCATCTAACTCAACAGCTACAATGGCTAAACACGAACAAACACATTAGAAGCTCCCATTCTTTCTGCTTCTTTTTTTACGAAGCGGCTCATCTGCCTACAATAACAAACTCATGGATGGTGGCAACTGCCTTATGAGGCTGGTTACAGCAGTGGCAACAAAGTAGCTGGCAAAGAAGGGGTAAACCTATTTGGGCTGTAAAGGTGCGCCACGTAGATGCTCGTGTGCTCAAGAGTAGGGCTGCTGAAGAACAAAATAACCACCAAGGACATCAAGCTGCCACATTTGAGGTGGCTCAAATGGGCTTGGACTGGCAAAACAAGGGAGAATTATTTCTATCTCAGTGGGCCCATGAAACCTCGGGCTGTAAAGGAAGAGATGCAACATATAAAGGGGCTAGAGACCGAGGGCTGGACTTGACTACGGGCACTGTTGCACAGCTTATTATACTGTGACACACATGCCGCAATTAAACAAGCCAAGAGGTGAAAGCTCGCTAGGGGGAAGGGCAATGGTGAAAGTACAAATATGGGTAGGTGTGACAGGTTGATTAAATCACCCTGCCATGAGCTCACGATGGTAAGCGTTACGTGCTGGAGGCAACCACGGGGTGGCTTGAAACATACACAGTACCCCATGCTACCGCCTGAAACACCGTATTGGGTCTGGAGAAACGAGTCCTGTGGCGACATGGCACTCGAGAAAGAATTGAGTCAGATGGTGGGACACATTTTGAAGATTCCCTTGCAAATACTTGGGCCAAAGATCTTGGCATCGAGTGGGCTTATTATATTCCCTTGCATGCACCAGCTTCTGGTAAAATCAAACAGTACAGTGGGTTGTTGAAAACTATGTGGAAGGCAATGGAGGGTGGAACATTTGAGCAGCGGGAGAAGCATTTGGCAGAAGCCACCTGGCTGGCCAGTACTCAAGGATCTGTGAGCCTAGACCGCTGTAGTGGAAATGCTGATAGCACAAGGTATCTTACTGTGAAGATTGTATGGGAACTGCTGAATCACGGCCTGAACCTCTGATTGAGGCGAGCACTGAGTCAGCCCTGGGGGCACAAGTGAAGGCAATCCACCTGTGCTGCCAGAAGGGATGGAGCTTGGCTCCACCTCTCCTAGACCCCATTGAAGAGCTGACTGCCGGTAGGGAAGGATCTCTTTCTGGAGATACCTCCTGTTGGAGTTTTCCAGTGAGCCTAGGACAAGGGTAAGCCCTTTGTCTGTCCTTTTTGGTGTAATAGCCTGCGCAGCCAAACTCTCTTGTATATTTCTTGATTATAACACCTGTATCATCAATCACTGATAATACAGAAGATTAAAGTGATTAAATGAAAACTGAAGGCAGAGGAAAGCATTCCAACTCACTGCTCCATCACAACATTGTTTATTGAAGAGTCACAGAACAACAACTAAGACGTATAACAACTAAGACATAAAACTTCAGAATTACCTTAAATCCTTATCATGTAAAAGGTCTGCAGGTGGTGGTTTCAGAGGGACCCTTCCCAGCCTGAACTTTTTGGCTTTAAACTCCTTCAGCTCTTTGGCTGTCAATTCACCCCTCGTTGTGTATAACTGCCCTGGTCTGATGCCCTGCTTGCACCTGAGTGAGGAGTTCCTGTTGCTGCCTTGGGAGCTCCAGCAGCTGTAAGCGGAGCGGTGCTGGAAGAGTTTGCAGCAGCAGAACTCCCTGGGAAGGGAAGCCCAGAAGCCCTACAGCCATTGGTTGTTCCTGAAGCGTTGAGTGAGAAGGGGGCTGCAGATGGAGCTGAGGACTGGCCAGTTTCAAGGGGATGGGGAACGCTGTGGGAGGACGTCACCCCGAGGGCAGGAGGATGGATTGCAGGCAGCAGCAGAGCTCCCCGAAGCCGGAGCGCTTCCAGATGGGACACTGGGATTTGCCTTCAAGGAAAACTGGCAGCACGGCTGCTGCTGCTCACTGCAAAGCCTGCAATGAGGAAATGGATGAGAACGCTCAGAATGGGTACAGCTGCCGCACTGAAACACTGCTGCCTTTCGGTCCTGCAGAAGAAAACTTGTCAACGCCTGTTTGACGGCTGGCTCTTTATGCAGAAACTTACCTGGGAACCCAGTGCTTGGGGCTTGCTGCCCTCCCAATCCATGAGAAGGTAACGGCTGAGGGACCGCATTCTTTCTCCGAGATGGCTGAAAAAGTTCCAAATACATGCATGAGAACTGCATTCCAACACAGGAAAGTGTCCTTCAATCCACGCTTAGAGCAAAAACCTGCGTGTGCCGTCCAACTGAACGTAACTCTGAGGAACTTCATCAAACACTGGCCACAAGCAACTGCAGCTATAAACAAAACGCCCTCTGGCTGCTGTCTGCAAACCCCCCAGAAGCAGAAATCCGTTGACTGATGGGCAAAAAGTAATTGCAATCACCCAAACCTCTTGGAGCATTCATTCTCCTCGCACTTGTTCTAGTTTGTTTCATGACCCTATCTGTATCACTGCTATGGCTCAGTCTGCCTATATGTGAATCCTAAGGAAGACCTTCAGCCAAGATTTAAGAGAAAAGCAATATCAGGAACAGAAATCTTTTACCTTTCCTTAACACTTACCATCGATGCTTTTCTTGAGGCACTTGAAGCCTTCAGCTCCCGCAGCCTGTTTCTCCATTGTTGCACGTATGGACTGACAGTATTTATCTAAATGTGGGAAGACACAAACATGCTTGTATTAAGCATGGCTATGGTTCTGTTTTGTTTAGTTTAGTTTTCATTCTTTCTCGTTTTGCTTTGCTTTGTTTCATTTAAACGAAGGAACAAGAGTGATCTGACCTACTGAAAGGAAATGTCAGCCTGGACAATTCAGGTTTTGCCCACTTTATGGACAGAAACTCATGCTTTGGATAACAGGTTTTGTAGCTGCATGATTGGTGAGGCCTGTGTCATGCAGTTATCAGAAAGAAGAAGGGAGAAGCTTAGACCTGTTTGAGTCAGAAGGGACGTTTAAAGCCATCTGAGCCAACTGCCCCGCAATGAACAGGGACACCTACAGCCAGATCAGGTCGCTCAGTTCCGGCAAAACCTTCAGGCCAGCAGCCCTTGTTGTTTTCTACTCGGTGCACAGAACACTGAAGGAATCAGGGCATTATTACGTTGCCCTCGAGTTTGGTATTCACCGAGTCAAGAGTGGCCACCTGAAGAACAGTAACCAGTCCTACCCTGAACGCGTCCACACCAAAGGGCAGTTGTTTAAAATACTTACGCGGTACCCAGTGGTCTCCTGTGCACTGCGGTTACAATACCTCAGGTGCGCCACTTGAGGGGAGAACTCTGGAAAGCCTGCAGGGAGGCAAACAATCAACATGCTCCAAAGGAAATACAACAAAAATACAAAATTGCCCTCTGGAGTTACACAAGAATCTGCCCTTGCTACACCACCTGGGACAAGCCAGTTCTACTTGGAGCCGCTAAAAGGACTCCTGGTGTAACTTTGGGGGTGCAAAAACACCAAAGCAATACCATAATCCTGTATCCCTACCTGTTGCATCACAAGGCAAGTCTTCACCTTGCAAGTGCTTCCACTGAGGCATAGCAGTGTGGACAAGTATAGAAATGCAGCCTAAACAGTAGCAGCACTCTGCACTCAGCGAAGCTAAGAACTGTACCGACCTGAGACATTAGGCTTGCCCGTCACAGGAGAAAACATCCGCTGTCCAGAAGATTCACGGGTTGCCACGTCTTTCACTGTACAGGCACTAGGAAACAGAACAGCAAAAGAAGAAATGACACAGTCAGAAGCCAAACGGACAAACGCAAAGTCAAACTCCAATAGCCAAAGCCATTCCAATTAATTCCATAGGATGCTGCTCAGAGGGAACAACGGAAGAATACTACAGTTATCTGTGAAGGACACAACAGTCACTCTGCTGGCACACAGATGTCCCGACAAAACGTTTTATCGTATCATGGAATTGCGAGTAAATCACATCAGGTCTGTAAGAGAAACAAAACCCCAGTGCTTTCCGTGGTTCCCCCCACACGGCCCAGCTTCCATCCCCCGGAACGTGTCCTCTCCATTATCCAGAGGAAGCCAGTAAGCACTCAAGCAGCTCATTGCAAGTGCTTCCCAGGGGACAGGGTCATCACTTACCAAAGTCTCTGCTGTCCACCTCTGTGGCCATCACCCGGGTTTGCATTGCTTAATGCAGAGTGCGCCTTCTGCGAGCAGACCACGCTTTTCTTGCCTGCTGGTCCAAGACTGGAGGCACCAGAGAGTCCTCCTCCATCACGGCTGCCACCAGGTGTGCTCTTGGGAAACACAGCAGGCTGGATATCGGCTGCGGGAGCTCCCCGTCCTCCTGCAGCTCCTTCCTCGTGCTGGAGCACGGCTGCCCGGAGAAGGTTTATGTGTCTCCGGGCAGGAGCAACACGTCCTCCTCCATCGCCTCCTGCGTGCTGGATCACTGGGGGCTGCCTTAGGTTTACATTGCCCTGGGCACCAGCACTCAATGCTTCCACAGCTTCTTCCGTGTGCTGGATTACTGGTGGCTGGCTAACGGTTACGTTGCCCTGGGTAGAAGCACCTATTTCTTCCACATCTTCTTCCAGGTGCTGGATTACAGGAGGCTGGCTACGATTTGCCTCGGTCTGGGTAGCAGCATCCAATACTTGTACAACTCTTTTTGTGTGCTTGATCACCAGTGGCTGGCTAAAACTGGACTCTGTCTGGGTAGTAGCATTTGATCTGCCTACAGCTGCTCCCTTGTACTGAAACATGGCTGGCCAGATAAGATTTCTGTTTCTCGGGGTAGCTGAACCTGGTCCCTCTACAGCTCCTCCCTTGTGCCAGAGCATGGATGGCTGGCTAAGGTTTGTATTAGCTTGAATAGTGTCTCCTGATCCTCCTACAGCTCCTGTCTTGTTGTTGATGATGCCCTTTCTCTTGTCCTTTAAGAAGGCTGGCCGGATAACATGTGTTTTTCTCCAGGTAGCAGCAC
>JAPSGF010000102.1:1133626-1183967 GCA_035772895.1 Perdix hodgsoniae | reverse complement strand
CATCTGTCTTTCTCAAGGTAGCAGCACCGCATCCTGCTACAGCCCCTGCTATCTGCTGGACCATGGGGGGCTGGCTCGGGATCGTGTCTGTCAGGGTAGCGTTACCACGGGGTCCCGCACGTCCTCTCAAACGTTGCAGCACAGCTGCCCGCACAGCCTTGGCGTATCTCTGGGCAGCGGCACGCCGTCGTGCTCGGGCTCCTCGGACAGGACCTGCTAATGGAGAGGAAAGGACGCCAAGCGTTGCAGGCAGATGCGATTCGCACGACGCCCACCCAGCCGGCAAGAAGTCGGAACCAAGACGTACTTGGGTAGGGGAGCCCCCAGCGGCCGCTGACACGCACGTTCCGACCCTTGTCGGCGGAGTGGCAGCGGCCCCGCAGGACAGGCTGGGAAGCGGGCATGGCTGCACTGCCTGCCGGCATCAACCGCCTGCAGCTGACAACTGCCGCGTGTCGTCACCCCCCTCAGTGATGTCACTCCCTCAGCGTTCCGAATGCCTGAAGGAGCGAAGTGCTGAGTCTCCGTATCTCTGCATTGCTTCATTTTTCTAGAGGATCTCGCTCCACAAACATCACCAACCCAGTCTCCTGATGGCATCTCAGGAGGCTTTGGGAACAAAACCACAACCAGGGCACCACGTTACTGGCTGCCGTAGTGGGTCGCGTGTGTCCTTCACTACTGTCTTCCTTGTCACTTTGACTTGAAGGACTGAAGATGACTTGTTAGTCCTTAATGGAATCAAACCATTACCAAAATTAGCATGTCGAACAATATTAACAGATATTTATCATCCAGCTACTCATCTGGAAAATTGAACTTGTTGTATTTTCTCACTTCAGAGAAATCATAAGTACAAATTCATCAGTTTTACAAGTACCTTAAATATCAAACTGATAATGAGCATTGGAAGGTAATTGCGTGGAGTCAATTAGCCTCTAATTCAGTAAGTCACCTTACTGCAGGTGGACTTCTGGCAGACACAGAGCCAGTGCAGTTCCTAGCCATACTTGAAAACTTGCACTTTGCCAGCTGGGTCTTGCCACTGATTTACTCCTAAGACACAGAAACATGATGTAGAATGCTGAACTTAAGTAGAGTTTATTCCAGCAATCCCCACAAATCCTTGGCTTTCTCTTCTTTTTACACTTTTATTTGCTTTTTGTTTTTAGAAAATAATAATAAAAAAAAGCCTAAGAACAAGGGAGAGGCTTTTTTTTGCTTTTAAGAATCCTTCCTGCAGTAAAGACTTGGGAGAAGTTGCCGTTGTACTGCAGAGTTCTCCGATAAATTGAAAGGAAGATGTCTACATTTTTGTCTACATTTATTATCTGGATTATCTGGATTTTTAATGTAACCTTAATTAAGGAGACTAATACCACATCTCTACATTTTAGGATGGCATTGTTCTATGAAAGGTTATGTTCTAGTCTTGAGTGAAGAGGCTGATTTCTACCCACTTCCACGTTTAGCTCACGGATGCAGAAATGAAAGCAGGAACTGGTGCTGTGTGAGTGAGCTGGAGATCCTAGAATATGTCTTTCCCATGCTGCAGAGATAGTGATCAAACCCTGTTTAGAAAAACAGGGTACGAGTACTGCGGAGTTACTCCTATGTTATTGCTAAGCTCACGAAACAGGTTACAGTGTATTAAATATTGTCATTTCATACTGCTCCTTAAGAACTTACCTCTCCAGTGATGCATACTAAGTCAAATGCACTACAAAAATGTCAGTTCCTGCCCAGTCTTCTTTGTTTTGTGAAACACGCAAAGTATTTAAAAATCAAGGAGTCATTCTCTGTTGTTTTAATGACAATGCTCAATATGTAATGAAGTGCAAGGCCATGGACCTTTACTCATGGATATCAGCTTCGGGTCCCCCTTAAAACACGAAAAGCAAAAGAAGCATTTTCTTTCTGCCCCAGTCTGGAGTCTAAAGAGCATCATCAGTCCTGAGGCCAGCTTTGCACGTAACCTTGAAAGCATGAGACTTCTGTGGTGTTTTGATTCACTCCTCTTGCAAAAAGGAGGACAGCACGTCCCCTCTTCCATCTTTCATTTTCACCATCAATTTACATTTGAATATGTGGATTTCCCTGGCAGAAGTACACACGGGCAGACAACAAGTCTGACACACTGAAATACTGGGCTTGCACGGTGGCACCCATTTGAAGTAAGCCTCACGGTGCTGACTGCATCAAGGGTGAGACCCCTCAGGTCTGTCCAGCAGCACTGATCCGCTCGTATGCAGCACGTGCATTTTCATGCTGGTCTTCTGATGAATTTTTACAGCTCCGCGGTACAAAAACTCAACACATCAAATGTGTTTCTTTTTATCAAAGCGTTTTCGGTGACAAATCTCATTGCTCTGTGTCAGAAATTCTCATGAAATGTTAATGCACCGCAGGCAACACGGCAAAGAAAGCTACCCACTTGAAACCTTTGCAAAGCAAAACATCTAATCCAATATTAATACTTACGAACCAACTGCATCAGTTGCACATCAACCTAGTTCCCCTGAAGGGTCCTCATAATATTATGCTACACGAGCATACCCCTCAAACACAGAAGTTTCTAAAATGAAGGAAACAATGGTAAGTCCTGCACCACTGACAAGTTAGCTGGAGTCACATCCGTTCACCACACACATGGTTTTCATGAAGTACCTCCCAAATATCCATTTTCTTTCAAGGCACTAAATTAACAGCAAAAATCTGTTTAAAAAGTGGCATCTTTTACACTCAGGTATTTCCCAAAATGCTTTTTTCTTTTTCTTTTAATATATATATCTATTCTGCAGTGAAAACTTGTTAGAACAGAAGTTTAGAGCAGTGTGGGTATGTAGCACGTTATGTACCGAGGATGTGGATGTGGAGTGGGTGGGACAGTGTCACCAGTCATCTCCTGAGGCCTTGGAATACACAGGTGGTTGACAGTAATCAACATGAAAGTGTTCTTCATGGTGTCTAAGGGTGCAGTGTAAGAGTGTGCTACTTCAAGTATGGATTTTCTGTCAGCAGCAGCATTACAAACATGCATTGCTCTCAGGGAGTAGCTTACTGTAAGTGCATACCATGTCTAAAGGCACATACAATTTACTCATTACTAAAGGGAAAGTGTTTTCCACTAAAAAAAAAAAAGAAAAGGAAAAGAAAAAAAATAATACTTTTCTAGTAAGGAGAAATCGTATCTAAGCAGAGAATTTATTATTTGGGATGAAGCTCTTGAGGCTAAATGAAAAAAAAAGAAAATGTTGACAATTTGATACTAGCTAGATTAGTCCTTATAGTCTTAGATCGTCACCATAATCTGAATCAAAGAATCATAGAACTGCTCAGATTGGAAAAGATCATCAAGTCCAACCACAACCTAACCTTCCTACCCTAACTCTAACAACCCACTGCTAAATCATGCCCCTGAGCACCACAAATGGTTTGTAAACACATCCAGGGATGGTTTAGTAGCTTGTGGTAGCAGCGGTTATGTTAAGATGGTTGGACTAGATGATCTTATAGGTCATTTCCAACCTTGTGATTCTATGATTCTGTGATTCCATGACTGAACCACCTCCCTGGGGAGCCTATTCCAGTGCTTAATAACCCTTTGTGTAAAGAGGCTTTTCCTGATACCCAGCCTAAACTAGGATGTCTTCTGAAAAATTTACAAATGCAAACTTCACAAATGCAAACTTCTTAGGCTACAAAGCCCCATAGACAGTATAGATCTTCTTCTTAGCTTAGAACAGAAGTAGGCAAGGTAGAAAAAAAAGATGAAATTAAGGTTGTTACTGAAATTTCCAGCATCCTTTCCTTCAATGCTGTGACCTTCCAGATAAAAAGCTGCTTGCTTTGGAAAGCTGTGCGGTTTACGAAATGAGCTCAGCTCTTTCACGTAGGTATTGACAGCCCCCTTGGATATCAACATCATCCTGAAAAACGATGTAAATTTCATATTCTGAAGAAGCACTGTATGCCCAGCAAGCAGGATCTTTGGGGAAAGAAATATAAAGTCCTTCAGACAAGGAGAAATTTCATCACTCCCTACAAGCACACAAAAGGAAACAACTATACTGAACCCATGGCAGTTGGAAAGAGTCTCCAGCATGCTATGATGTCTGGCAGTGCTCATCCAGACAACGAGTGATGGCAATTATTGCTGCTTTCCTTTACGTGGGGAAAGCTACAGGCACAGGGTTCGGTCTGGGTAGAATGTGAGACCTCAGACCTACTGCCAGTACTTCAGGTAAAGGATTAAATCACACAAGGTTTGAACACTGTGTTTGTGGACAATGCTGAACAAACAGTAACCGTGGGAGATGGGAGAATGGCTCTTCAACACATCCAGAAATGAAAGTGATGTGCCCAGTTGTTGGGTAGGACTCTGTGTGCCACCTGCCTAGCACCAAAGTCCCCAGCAAACCATGCTCAGACATCTGACTGTGAACTGGAGTGAGAATCAGATCAAGCTGGTGACTGACAGGTGGAGACAAGCTGTCAGCTGGAAAGCAGTGATGCTGATTCCAGCAGAGCATGTCTCAATATATTACAATGCATTAGATGTATTAGAGCACCTCAGTGTGCGTAGTTTAGGAGCACAAAGGGCATTTGCCTTTTAATAATGTTTTTATGAGCTGCCTGAGTGATTTGCAAGCAGTTCAATATCCACCGCTGCATATCATTACTGCTGTATTTCTTAGAAGACTGCTTGGATAACACAAGGGAGAAAATGCCTGTGATCAAAGTGAAATTACAATACACAATTGCATTTCTGTGAACAATCTACACAGCTCATACAAATAGACCGGAAAAAAAATCGATTCAACAGGATCCATCAAAACACAAATAAAACAAAAAAAGCTTGGCCCCAAAGCAATGCTTCCAAAACAATACCCCATGAAGGTATGCTAATAAATAACTCTTATTTGGTTTATAATGTCACCATAAATGTGAAAGGATCTGCAAAAGGAAATGTTTATGAGTTCTTTTATTGGACCTCATTATGTGCGAGTAATGTTAAAAACAAATTATTTCCCTCTTGCTCAGGACTCACTTGATCACCCTGAAATGTCACAAACAAATGGACTGCCTGCTCTTGCAAGATAGCATTGTGTATTTTCAATCATATTTCCACATTCTTAAACATTCATTAATACACCATTGCATTTTCAAGTAAGTACTTTGTCAGGTTAATGTCACTTTCAGCACACGATGCATCCACAACACGTTTTATACTTTGCAGAAAAGTTTTTCAGAAAGATGTGACTTTATAAATTCACTGGCTTGCTGAATTTATACGGTGTGCTGCTTATGTTATGTCTTTTTACTCTCAGTAGGTGCCTAAAAATGTTCACGTCTCTCCTCGGTTGACCAGCCTTTGCTCCACAGAAAGCCGCTGTGATCTGCACTGAGCTTTTCCCACTGTTACATTTCTTGTGTGAATTGTAGCTAAGTATGAAAGTTCAAATTATATTCACCACTTCAGAAATCATTCAGATTTCAGTGGAACTCTTCCAGGATGGCACTAGGAAGATGTGCAAAAAGCACAAGTAAACTGACTTTGCTTTTTTAATCGTGTTGTTGGTTTACATTCTCTGTGCTCGTCAGTCTCATTGAATGACCTGCAGGGAGAACCCAACTTTCTGGCTATTCATTTCCATCACACTCAGACCACTTTGGTCAGGAAGAGAAGCAGGACATTTGGAAAAGACTATTACCTGTATGCTTTTAGCATGCTAGGGGGTCACTTTGGGCTGCGATTGTGAATCCAACCTGGTGCTGGTGGGCCTAGCCCCCAAACAACAAATCACATCTCATCCAAAGGATCTTGGTGCAGGTGGAAAACTTTGATTCTGTTTCAGCTTATTTCTGAACGTGTCTCAGAAGCATTCAGTTAGTTACAAGTTTGGGAAAAGGGACCAGTAGCATCAGTAATTCTCTATAGCAAAATGCTGGTCCTGTTTACTGCAGCTTTTCATAAATGACATAAAATGACATAAAATTCTTCAAAACAGCCCAGTTTTTGGACAAGGCAGAGTACAAGGAGAAGGGCTGTTTTTATATTCCTGTCACATGCAGTGCACACGCAGGGTGGAAACAGGAAGGGCAAGAGGTGGGCTTGGGGTTTTCTTTGGGTCCCCAGAGCAAAACCAGGCATTAGCGTGGCTGATATTTTGACAGTCTTTCAAATGTCCCATTGGCAGTTCTGAGTATGCTTCATGGATACACTCAGCTGCCAGCAGACTGAACGATGTATTTTTTACATTGGCAGCAATCTGCTTTCGCTGTGTCAATTTCTGTTGGTTTATCGGAAGACTTAATTCTGGTTTTGACAGCTACAAAATTGTCCTGTGGTCCTGAAGGACTGATTATGGTTTTCCTACATTCAGCCTGTTTTAGACATTCGAGTCCTAACGACAGATGTGCTGCATTTGTTTTTGTTTGTAATAAAAGGTGCTCGCAGCCAAGGTGTGTAATCCTTTGGGTCCTACGTTTCAGCATGAAGGAAGAAAGTGGATTTTTTTCTGAATTACCCAGGAAAGGTTGCCTCTAAATTATACAGATTCCTGTTTGATTCCCTGCAGAAATAACAAGCAGGATTGTCACCTGGCAGAGGGGATGCTAATTTTGCAGTTACTCTACATGAAGTTTTGGCTTCTGTTGCTAAAGGAAGGTTTGTGTGCAGATTTTTCTACCTGGCCTCTTTATATGCCAGTGGCAGACATTAGGAGAGATGACTGCAGAGCACAGGATGCATTTCATGGTGCTGCCAGCAGCGTGGCTCTAATGAGTATGCTTTCCTAAGAATCGTCATTCAGGTTCTCATTAGTTCTTGTTAAAAGACATGACTTTCAACTTTTGCCATTAGATGTACAAATATATTATTAACACCTTTTAGTCCAACATCTCTACAGCAGCATCTCTAACTGCAGTCTAAAAAAATGATAATGGAAAGAACCTTTGCATTCACTAAAAAGCACGTAGAGCATAAAGCTACATTAAGAAAGTAGGGATTTTTACTATTCTCCTCTTGCATACTAAAGCAGCGACACTTATTACTCTGAATTGGTCTTTAGACAGACTTTTCTCCATCTTGCTGCACACAAAACACCCAGCATTTTCATGTTTCATGCTTCCTCACCTGCTGATTCATGCTACTCGCAATCACAAGTGTTAAAGATTTTTTTCTGTTACTTCCTTCAAATTCATTGCACAGCTGTGTATCAAATGTTTGCAAAGGTTTTAAAGGACTTTGGATTTCACATGAAAGATATGAACATGACTGTGTCTGTATGTTCATGAGGTCCCATCTGCAGTACTACAGGTTAGATGGTAGGAGAACATATTTTACTTGAAGGGTGGTGAGGCACTGGGACAGGCTACCCAGAAAAGCTTTGGGTGCCCCATCCCTGGAGGCATTCAAGGCCAGGCTGGATGGGGCCCTGGGCAGCTGCATCTTGTGCAGTGGTGTTTGAACTGGATGGGATTTACGGTCCCTTCCAACCGAAGGCACAACTTGTTATGGATGTATAACCTGGTATCATGGAGACTTAGTTGATCTGATAAGATGGAAAGCTCAGAAATCTGTTATGGCTAGTTTTAGGTGAGTTCCAGATGCTAAATAATACTCAGTGCATTCTGGCATTGCAGTGTACTTCGTGGAAAGAAGTTCAGCATGTATTTTCACATACTGTATTTCCCATGTGATGATTTTACAAGGCAATCCTCCAGGGAATCTTACCAGTATATTTTATTTGTGTTATCTGCAAATACCATGGGAGACAAAGCAGGTATGAAAATGAGAATGGATGTTGTCCTACTGCTATGTAATTGCCAGCCTACAGTTAGATGAAAATTGAGCTGCAGCTTGCAATATCACTGAGGCTTGAACACCATGGCAATCTGCTTTACAGTTTGAGGTGAGGAAGAAAAAAAGACTGTACTCTTATCTATCAGCTTAGAGTAAAGTGGGTACATCAACAATATCTGAAACAGTAGGAAAGGATTATAAATGCTGGTGCTCAGTGACAGTAATCATGACCAGAATGTCTGAATTACAACAGTAGAAACTTTTTACATGGATAGTGTGCAATTTTTATATGAAAAAAATCATGCAGCTGCTGTTGTGACCAATATATGGATAAGAAGACCTTAAAATACTTGAGATAAAGTGTTGCCAATAAGAGGGACCCAGAGGAAATAACAAAAGGATCTATGGAGAAAACACTGGGGAAGGACAGAATTAAAGTGGACTTGTTTAGTAGTAGATATCCTATATTTCTCCTGAAAAATATTAGAGACATAGGCATCACTTTATATAAATCAAGAAACAACAAATTACAAACTGTGTAATTTCTTTGTCCTTTGAGGAGGCATGTCTTCGTTGATCTATAGGAGCTGCATTTACACTAAATTAGGCCAATTTCCTATATGCTGGAATTTTCCCTCCTACTGCTTTCATTCTTCCTACCTGTTCTGCTTTGCCTGAAGGAGAGAAGGGGAGTTAAATTAATGAGTCGCATTTGAGATATACTTTCCCGGCAGCCAAATAATAGTGATTATTATTCTTAGTTTTGACTTAGATATTTGGGCATGCGTAAGACTTAGGTTCATGTATCTAGATTTGCTTGATTCCTGTTTCAAAACCCACAGCCACCTCCAAAGCATCCAATACAACCTTATGGATGATGTTTGCAGTGTTTGCCTTTATCTTTTGCTTAAGCAGCAGCTGAAAAGTCCACTGCTCAAATCCCTGAGAGGAGCTATATTCCACAAAAGATTTCTCCTTGGAGCAGAACTTCCCACTGAACAAAAAAATGCATAACCTCATAGACCACAGTTTCTTCTGCATGCAAGTAAAGCAAGAAGGGAAGCGGGGACACCCAGGACTGCCATCAACTCATCTCTCCACAGCATTCGTCCTCCACTCAGTTCTCCATTCAGCTCCTCACCCTTGTGGGAGGAACAGGGTTTTGTGGGAGCCTGAGACCACTGCTGACATGGATGAACACATTCTATAAGCCAAGTTTTCCTTCCCGTACGCTCTCCAGTGTTTTAGCAGGTGCCCCACTCCACACAGTCCCCTTGCAGCCCTTAGTCCAGCTCTCTGTGAGTATGGGAGAGTGTGGGGGTGGGTAAGAATGCTTAGGAAGAGATTTATTGACGAAGGCAAGTTACACAAAGGCCTAATACCCCTTGCAGCCGCAACACATTGCATCTGAACTGTCAAGGATCTGATCTCTAGCTCCCTGGTAAGTGCTACATCTTTAGGGGTTGATGCTGTGTAGCATGAGGTTGTCTCAGCCCTTCATTATTTAAGCTAGAGAGCTCTGAGGTGAGGCTGCAGCCTCACTCAGTCCATTCCGATAGCATCTTTCCTGATTCATCTAGGGGAGGGGGGGGGACCTGAGCACAGAAATGTAAGAAATTCAATAAATATATCAAATGCTCACCCACTGTAACAAGACTTCCCTCTTCCTATGAACCAGAAGAAGAAAGAGGGAAAAGAAAAAAAAAAAAAGAAAGAAAAACATCGCTTCTGTCACTTACAAAAGTATATACAGCCATAACAGGAGAACTGAACAGGTTCCCTCTTGAAGGTTTTCAAGTGGGCTTTGTTTCCTCTCTTCCACTTTGCGTTCCACTCCAGGCCTTAAGCAGAGAACACACAGCTACAGAGCGCAGTGTGTCATCAGTGCACGCTGCAGAACTGCAGCTGATCGCCTGCTAAAAGTGCTGCCCAACCACAGCTCCAGCCCTGCACCCAGATGATCTGCAGGGCTGAGAGGGGCTGTGAGCAGCCACAACACTGGGAGAAGGGGCTGTGCCCAGCTCCCACCCTCGTCTTTGGCCCTGCACTGTTCTGAGAGCTAAAATGTTGGCACTTTAAATGGCGCTGTTAGGTACGTCACAGGTGTCTTGTCTTTGATGAGCTGCTTCTGGTGCTCTTTGTACACAGCCAGGTGATGGGAGCACGTGGTGATATGCCCAGAACCTGAGCTGGTGCTCAGCCCTGAGGAAGAACTTGCCTTACAAGCCTTGCCTCATGTCGTCTGGTGTCAACAAAACAAGACAAGGAATCCCACTTTACAGTGAGAATGCTCAGTAAATTACATGAACAGAGGCATGAAATTCCAGTAAGAAGCCCCAGCTCCCAGCTTTGTCCAAGAGCTGTGGATCGCTACGTCCGGCTTAATAGGGCTGCTCTCACTGAGGGAAAAAAGACCAACCTGGGGCTGAGATAACATGTGGAGCTTTTTAACCCATGGCAGCTTTTCAGCAATCTGCTCCTCGCTTTCGAGAGGAAAAACCTTCAGCATCTTTAGGGGAAATGACTTAAGGGAACGTCAGTGTCAGCACTAATAATCAAATGATGGAGGGCTTTTTTCGCAGCATCACTAGTACAGAATTTTGTTTTAACCTCATTGGTCATAATGAAAGAAATATCCTGAAGTCTGCACAAGATACGTCCCTTGGGCAATGCCATCAAGTCAATGAATTTCTATAAAAAGATTAACTGGGACAGTTGTAACATGTCTGTATTCCCATGCTAGATCACTAATTACCTCCATTTGTTTTCCATAATGGACTTCAATCTCAGTGGAGGTTTTTTTGCCATGAACATTTTTCTCACTTGCAGCAATTGCAAGCCCACATTCACACTTGTCCCTCCAAGGGCAGTGCTGTCTTTTCCCCGTTTTTCCAGCCCTCAGGCCTGTGAGGCAGTGCCTACCACACCAGCTCATGCAATCACCCCAGGAACCAAGTGGATCCTGTACTCAAACAAAACGAGTCACGGTCTTGCACTCATTTATACCCCAAGAAGTCCAAAGGGATTTTAATGAGCACAGTGGAGACTTGGGTAAGTACTGGTGGGTTTTTTTTAGGATTTTCACAGCTGCTTTCGGCACCTGCCAAATTACCCAGATGTTGCAGTGCTGTATTCTGTGTGGTTCCGACTCCTTACAGAACAGGCTGCTTCTCACCCCCTTTCTCACTCTTTTCAATAACTGCTGGTTTAAAAAAGCTGCATGTGTGATTTTGAAACAGTGGCGGATTCATAAGGGCAGGAACTTGCTGTGCCCTGGAAGACCTGTTATTGCCATGATGGGGATGAGGAGAAGGGATGCTGCCTGGCTCACACGGACTCCATCACTTGTTTTTTCTCCCCCCGCATCCCAGGCAAATCCACCTTTGCTCTCTGCTTCCCTCTACTTTTTCTTATTATTGAAGTCTCATGGATTTCTTCTTTTAAATTACATTTTTAGAAACTCCACCTCCTCTCAAAAGCAAACTCTTACTGCTCCTATCATATCAGTGCTTCTGTCTTCTCCTTAACCGAGAATCATTTTTTGGTATCATTTTTTGAGCGCACTTTCGGATCGTGCCATCACAGGATTGTATTTATTTTCTAAAATTTTCTATCAAAAATGAACGTAAGTAATTAATTGATTTTTCTACTATTCTTTCTGAAGAATTAAATGAACCTGTAGTCGCACAGTTGCCTAGCAATACAGGCAAAGAAATGCAGCACACAGAGTACATCCTGGTTAAAAAAAGTATTAAAAAATCAATGGCAATGACAAGCTAGGGTGTAGTTATGAACAAAAGGTTGATAAATACTGTTTTCAGGAAAGAAGTTGGTGTCATTTGGCCCGGAAGCAAAACATCAGTGAAAGAACACTGGTACCTAACATGCAAGGCCCCAGCTCAGTGGGGAGAACAGAAGACACTAGCATTAATCAGGATGCTGGGGTTTAGGGTAATATATCAGCTAAGCTGATCCTCGATATCAACTTTTATCGTATGAGGCGTCAGTGATGTATTCCAGTGACACATCTCAGATGTATGGCACTGAAATTGTGCAGTGTGCAAAAGATAGGGGAAAAAACTGGCTAGTGCGTGATAGTGCAGTGGACAAGACATTGTTGTATGGAGGGGTGTTTCCATAATGAAAGGGAATTGAGAAATCTCATTTGTCTTTATCTGCTTTGGCACACGGAGCTGTGCTGTGCCTGGGGACACACTCTGCTGAGTGTCTGCCCAGTGCTTCCAGAGACTCAGAAACCCAAATGTACACTGCTAGACAGGAGCGAGGAGCTCCATCTGCCAGCACAATGCAGCTGCAAAGTTTAAAACTTGTATAAAAAGCCTCTGCACTCACCCAAAAACTTCACTGAAGGGCTTTAAAGGGAAGGAGAGCTTTGAGCTGACTAAAAGTACCTAAAGCTATCCTGGCAGGTGCCACAGTGCAGCTGGAGCAGAGCGGAGTGAAGAGCGAGGGAGATGGAGCTGGTGTTCACACCATGCATGCGAGGGGGTTGCATCAGATGAGTGGCTGCCCCCGTGGTGTCTCAGCACTGGCTGACAGCTGCAGGCACACAAAGTGGAGAGCAGTTCTGGGACGAGCACCATTTGAAGTGAAGGCTCATTCGCTTGGCTCCGTGGCATGTGTCAGAGAAATGGAGACCAACCGCAGTGTAAAAATGCATTTGGAACACAAACCAAAAATGCTGAGAGGGGCACACGTTGGAAGGGAGGTTTTGGGTGCACAGCCAGCATCCCAGAGACTACTGACCCTTCACAGGTGTCCGAGGAATTTCCCAAGGGCATCAGGAAGGGATGACAAAATGCTGGTGTGAAGAGGAAGACGAGAAGATGGCATTACTTTCTGCCTCCCTTCTCCCTGGAGCGTGCTGAGATGGTGGGTGGAAGAGCAGACTGTGCATCCTCTTCCCCAGGGGGATGAGCCCCCATTTACTGCCTGCTTGGGGGATGCTGAGATTGTCAAAAGCTGGAGGATACCCCGAGGTGAAGCTCTATTGATGTGTATTACTTTGAATGAATGAATATTTCATTACTGGAGAGAGAGAATATGAATCAATAATTCAGGAGTAAGGAAAGGGAAAGAGCTGGGTTTGAGTCGCTGCTAGAGGATACATTTCACTTTAAAGCACTTAAACTCTGTGGTTTCCTCAAAAACTACCTTAATTACAAGCACCTACAGTCTCTTCTATGAAGTCCTAAAGCCACTAATACTCATCAGAGTATTAAAACCATCCTTTGCCCCCATTAATCTAATCAACAAGCAAAATTTAACATATGGCTTCAAACCAGGATTTTCCGTTGCCTTGAGTGGCTGTGAGAATAGAAAACACAGAAATGCTGCTTACAAGGACATTCTGGAGGCAGAGAAAGAGAGAAGAGAGAGAAAATTGTGTTAGGAAATACTGGGAGAGGAAAGTGCAAACTGGCAATAATTGAAAGATACTGAAATAATTGAAATAATTGTCACGAGATAAAGACGCAAGCAGGGAAGAACTGGGTGGGTGTATTTGTAGCAGGAATAACATTCCTGTTCTAATTTCATTTTGAACTGAACCTTGATGAAAAAAAGGAGATAGAGGATTAGTGATACAGAAAAAAACAAGCCTATTTTTCTAATGAAACAAAACTGGTTGATGCATCCAAAGCATCAAACTCCATCTGGAAGTACCTGTAATGTCTATAATGTGAAAGAGAGTAAAATAAATGATCGCTGCCAAAATCACAGTTATTTGCATGAAAGCACTGGTTACAATCATTTAGTACTTGAAAAAAAAAAAAAAAAAAAAGTTTTCAAATTGTTGAAATGTCTTTTTTTCCAAAAGCACACATTTTCAAACCAACACTTTCTGATACGGGAGTTGTAATGCCTTTATCACAGAAAATATAACAGACAAATGTAAAACGTGTAAAGTGGTGGTATCAGAATGAAGCACTTTATCTCACTGCTCTAAATTTTTTTTTTTTAATTGAAGTTATTTTGCTTTTGTCCTCAGAAATTGCACAAAATATTTTCCCAGCCTGCTCCCTTCCCTTGTGGTAACCTGTACAAGAAGAGCAATGTGCTCTGCAACTCTCACCAGCAAAATACTACACTGGTGGACTCAAAATAATTCTCCTATCCTATGGGGAAGAGCTTTCTTAATATTTTGATTTTAGGTACATGAATTAATATTGCCCATATGCGCAGGAGCAATGCTTTTGCAGTCTCTTTCTAGAACTTGCATTGCTGTGAGGGCTCATTTGTCCAATAAGTAGCAGAATGGAGACTGCAATATCTCCTCTGATTTCCTCAAAGAATAAGAGATGGCCCAAGGTGTGTTCACTTAGGTGTACAGGACTGACCAGTAGGTTAACTTCAAGCTGACAGTGTGGGTTTGCTTATTAAATAATTAAGTATGTGAGTAAAATCCTGACAAAATTCCTGCTAACTTCAGCAGCATCTGGATTTCACCCCAGGTGCTTTCAAAGGATACGCATTTCTTTTTGCAGTGAAAGGCAACGAAAACCAGACAAATGGAGCTTTAAACTAAGAGAAGAAGACCAAAAAAAAGGGCCAGCTATCCAGCACTCTCTGAGACTTTTCCAGCTCCCTCAGTATCCCATGCTACCAGCAACAGGGGCTGCCCTGCAGGTGATGGGAGCGGTACATCCCAAGGGCCCTGCCTGCCTCTGCAGCATAACTGTACTTCTTTTCATGCACTTCAGGTGGTTTTCCTTTGCAGATTCATTCACGGGACTCATAAACATAATGACCGACATCATCTGGCGCTACACAGGAGATTTCATGGCCCCTGACATCGTCTGCAGAGTCGTCCGCTACTTACAGGTACAGGACCACGTGCTCTCCTGCATGCCTGAGCTCAGCCTAACAGAATGTTGCACGAATGCTTTGCTTCCACCAGAACTGCTAAATGCTACCAGTAGTCATTTAACGTTCAAACACATTTTATTTCAAACGTATTAAGCCCTTTACCTTTTGCAGACCAGGAAAAGGAAAAAGGTCTAACTGTAAGTCTTTCTTTTTTTTTTTTTTTAAGTAATGTAAGTTTTCATATATTCCTAGAGCAGTGTTTTATCTGGCACTGATTTCTACAGTAAACACGCCTCAGCTACATTCTTCTGTATCTTCTGCTCTAGGTGGTCCTCCTCTATGCTTCAACCTACGTCCTCGTGTCACTGAGCATAGACCGGTATCATGCCATAGTTTACCCCATGAAGTTCATGCAAGGAGGTAGGAGCATTTCCATACCTTGCTACTGCCTTGGATAGTATTGACTAGCTTCATTTTGCTAAGAAAAGTTTCAAAATTATTAACCCCATTCCCGCGAATTACTAATTCCCGCTGGTCTCTGTTACCATTCTCTGAATGGCAAAGGAGCTGTGATTTCCAGATTTATTAAACTGCACTTAGCCTTCAGCAGTTTTTATAAGCATTGTGTTTGCAAAGAATGAAATGACATTTTAAAAGCACAGAGGTTTTCATTATCTTCCAGCATTTTGAGAAAATGATTATGGGCAAAAGGTATCCCTTACAGCTATACTGACTCTAGGAGCAGCAACGGCTTTATTACCTGTATATTCACATGAAAAAATAATTTGGATAGAGTGCAGTATTGAGAATTGATATGACAGTTTGATGTGAACTTCAAAAACTATAGCAACTAAGTTTGGACATTGATTCCATCTTAAAATTTCTTCAATTTGTCATTTTTGCAGCACTTGAATGCACCTTGTATGCTTAGCGACACAATTTAAAGAACACAATTCCTTTCCTACGCAGCTTAAAGTCTGAAGTTATGTATGTTGCACAGGGGGAATAAATAGCAATAGCAGCAGGGGGGAAGGGGATCGGTTACAAAAGAGATGGCGGCTGAAAAATGCTCTTCAGTCAGGGAGAAATATCTTTCTTACTTTGGACAAATGATGACTTTTGGCAGCCTGCTCTATTCGGGGGCTCAGAATAGTGGTCCTCTTTGGCCTTAAAAAGCTGTGAATCCATCACAACCCAGGCAGTGTTGCACCTTTGGCAGATGTTAAAGCCTGAAAGCTTCAAGTGCTTGTGTGAAGTTCAGGCTAACATCCCCCAGCACCCAGGCTGGCTTTTTCGGAGTGGGAGGATTTGCTACCAAGCCTTTATGAGCTGGTTTTTGGGTGTGCAGTGCATGCTGCAGCTCCCACCAGCTTGGGGTTCCCAAACAGCCTGCAGCCAAGCAGACCCAATGACATTTCATCTTTACAGTACCTCCTGGGCTTAGCAAAGAGGTTGTAACAACAACAACAAAAACCTCTATAAGTGCTTTTCCTTTTGTTGCCATGGAAAATTTGCTAGTTTAAAGAACAAATGGTATGCAATATTTTTTTTATATTCTCACGGGAAGAGTGCTTTCTTTTATGTGATGCAGGCTCCATTAAACTCTTACTACACTTGGTGGGGTGCAGAATATCTCGGTCCTAAGAGATCTCAGTACTCATCCTCCTCCACCACAATGCATGTTACCCCTCATCGGTCCTACAGCGTGCAGAAGTGCACCATTCCTCCACCACTCAACACAGGACGACCAGAGGCTGAGCTGCAGTTCATTGTATAACACGGGGATAATGGGTCTAGGATGGCTGAAGGAGTACATCTGTTTCCCCTCATCACATTTACTGAAGCCCAAGTGGTTCAGGATGCTTGTCTAAGATCTGGCATGCTCATCATGATGAGCACCCTGATGAGCACCACCTGCTTCCAGCAGGGCTGGTACCATGGACAGATGTTTCTCATGGAGCCAAAATCGTGTAACCAGCTGTGTACGTTCAAGCATGAAAAAGGAGGCAGTGATAAATTCATAAGAATGCCTAAGAAGGCTTGTTCATCACAGAAACTTCCCGGAACACATACATGCATACATTAACCTTTTGCACTTAGCCGTTCCTGGCAGAGCTTTCCTGCGTGCAGCTCTTAGGAGTCTTGTAGAAGAACAAAATGATTTACAAAACTTTGTCACTGATGATGACCCAGATACTGTCAAAACAGCTCTGAGTGAACCAGTAGCAAGCAGCAAGTGTTGTTTCTTTTCAGAGAGAAATGCTCGTCCCCCACAACTCTTCAGTCAAGTATTTGCTCTTTTCACAGAATCACAGAATCACCAAGGTTGGAAAAGACCTACAGGATCACCCAGTCCAACCATTCACCTGTCACCAATAGTTCTCACTACACCATGTCCCTCAGCACAACATCTAAACATTCCTTGAACACCTCCAGGGTGGGTGACTCCACCACCCCCCTGGGCAGCCCATTCCAGAGCCTGGCAACTCTTTCAGAGAAGTAGTATTTCCTAACGTCCAGCCTAAATCTCCCTTGGTGAGTCTCAAGTTTCAAACATTCCATGCACCTGTAGCCTTGAAAATATTATTTTGGAAAAAAATAAGGTCAAACATTTTCTTTAGAAAATGTCAAACAATTTGTACTTCATTCTTTTAATTATATGTTTAATTCCTAACCATGAGTTATGTTAAAAAAAAACATTTGAAAGAAGCTGCATTCTTAAAGGCTTCTAAGAAGATAGACTTTGACAGTTAAATATCTCATATTTCACTTTGCAAATACGTAATTGACCACAGAAACTGCAAGATGGAGAAGAACTTTATATACTACATATACTTTTTAGCCCCAGCACTTCTGCTCTATCAAGAAACAACCAACCAAATCATAAAAAAATGTGAAGATTGCAAGCTTAAAGAGAAGAAACTGAGAAGTTATAACAGAACACATTACATAAATATTTCAGCATTTTGAGAAGATATGTATGACCAGTGTGCCAACTGACCAACAGCAGTCAACAGAACTGCTTAAATAAAAGACAAAATGTAAGCAGATGGAAACTGTCCCATTTGTGGTTTTGGGGTGCAAACACTGAGGTCCATTAGATCACTGAGATCCTGGAACAGTTCTTTCTGAATTTGAAAAGGGCCAGGTTGGATGGGGCCCAGTGCAGCCTGAGCTGGTGGGTGGCAGCCCTGCCTACGGTAGGGAAACACACGGAACATTTAAAAACAAAAATCAGTGAACATCACAGCTAATATTTTATAAAACACTAAAATAAAACAACTCTATTGCCAAACCCAAGCTGCCTACTTCTTGTCAAATTAAGGGTGTACAAAATGTAAGATATGTCATCTAGCTGGGACCTTTCCACCTTAGAAACAGACTTGTGGGTCCCATCGAGGTGTGCATGCCATTCAAGTAGCTTGCTCACAATCTGAAGTCCTTTCTGTCAGGAAATATTTTGTGAAACTCTTAATATCCCTTTTCCTAATTCTGTTATGCCTTTTCCTTATTCTGTTATGCTTTGGGAAACCTCATGGTTCTCCTCTTTCAGTGCAATATTTATAGACTTAATCTAACCCTCTCACTTCTGTGGTTGTCATCAGAGTTCTCCTAAGCCCAAGATTAGAAGGACTATATTTTGCTGAATGTGGGCAGCATTTAAAGATGAGCAGGATAAAAGAATATTTGCAACTGATGTTTTATAAAGCATAAAATTACTTTTAAAATGCTTCTCCCACATGCTTTCATACTGCTCCTTGAGCTTCAAGGAAGAAAGTCATACTTTTTCATATCCATAATTTAAAGTGATTTTCTATTTCACATGCCACCCCAGGTATTTTGTAGGCAGGCTGGACAGAGAAGTGCTTCAACACTGAATCTTCTCAGATCAAAAATCTGCTCTCATCTGCTCCTCTAGCAATCTGACACGGGAGGAATAACTATTGCTGAGGATCACTAGTGTAACACAAATCAGCTGCTCCTCTCCACACTTCTTAGCAAGAGCTACATGGATTTTAGTCAAAAAATATGTGTTTATGAAAGCTAAAGCTTCAGGGCTGTTTGCTCCAACCAGTTGATTTTTACAGAATCCCATGGGTGCCACATGGCATCATTTAGTTATCTACCAGCTCTCCCTGTCTGTCCAGGAGGCCATAAGCCAGGTGTAAGCAGGAACACAAATTTGCTTGAACTCCTATTCTTGATCCTTGAACTGCCATTCTTCACCAGGCAGCCTGGCAGAATCTCCTGGCCGCTGCAGCAATTAAAACTGCTCAGTACTTGAGCACAAGCCCACCATAGTGTATCACAATTTCCTGCTCACCATCAGCATCATCGGGCATGTGCCCATCAGCTGGGGATGAGGTTGGTCCCCGCTGCATCACTGGGAATTGGCAGAGATGTCTGAGCATTCTGGGAGCACAGAGGGCTGTGTGGGATGCTGAGGAGTGCAGGCGGGGCTAAAGGCAGATGAATGTGCAGTTCTGACTCAACACTGAGCTGATGAGTTTTTCCTAAGTCTTTTGTAAGTCTTCTCACTACAAAATGCATCACAATGTTGAACACCTAAGGAGGTCATTTCTCCTTTTCAGCACCTCCAACCCAGTTATGTTTTAAGTAACCCTTCCTGGTCTCAACCTTTCTCTGCTATCTGAAGCACAAGGGCTCCTTCTTTTCCATCTGTTCCCATACCAGCTGATCTATTGCTGTGCTCAGGTATGAATGTGCAACAGGGCAGATCTGTTGTCCCTTGCATTCTTTCATGAAATTCTCTTGGTGCCCAAGAGGAATCCTTTACATTTCAAGTTTCTATCTTGCTGACCCTGACCCATGCCTTTCCCCTAGCATTTCAAATTCGATGGACCCTTTTCATTTTTAAATACAACACCTAAAATACAAGACAATATGGCTTTTTACTGTGAGAGATGAAATTCCCACACTCCTCTGCAGTCTTCTCAGCACTTGCTATTCAGAGACCGTCCCCACCTCTCTCTCAGTACTGCTACAAAGGGCCAATCCCACTGCCCACTCTGCTAACAATGTCTGTTTGAATCTGTTGAACAGAAAGGCAGGCGAAAGTCCTTATTGGAGTGGCCTGGAGCCTCTCTTTCCTGTTTTCAATACCGACTCTGATAATTTTTGGGAAACGAGAGCTCTCCAACGGGGAAGTGCAGTGCTGGGCTCTGTGGCCGGATGATTCCTACTGGATCCCCTACATGACGGTGGTTGCTTTCCTTGTGTACTTCATTCCCCTGATCATTATCAGGTAAGCCTGCCATTGGAAGTGCGTGGTGAAAGCCGTCAAGCACACAATCAGCCTAATCCTTTAATCTCAGTCACTCATTATGGTTTCATTTCCACACCTTGTCTCACAGTGGCTTTGATTCATATTGCACAGCACACGGGTCGCTGTGTTTGCCTTGCAGTGCTCTCCATGCAGGAATAGCCAGGAACATTATTTCTGAACAAGGAGCGCATCTCTAAGTGTGTCCACTTATCTCTGCAGCTTCAGGCTTTAAATGGACCTTTATAAATGCAATGTGAATGCTCAGTTTATATGATAAAACGTGAATTTAATAAAAGAACAGAAAATGCACTTAGCGCTAATTAAACTAAAATTAATTTTAAATGCTCTCAAGCTTCATAGTATTTGAGGAGTGCTTCTTCATCAGGGTCAAAAAGAAATTCCCAATTGTTTGAAGCTGTCAGGCACTTCCAAATATGAAAAAAACAAAAAACAAAACAACAACAAAAAAAACCACACTGCAAAGGAAAAAAATTGAGCTGCAAATATTTCAGATTGATTTGCCTGAGATCACAAAGGTGGTCCACAATAAAATCTGCTATTAAAAGGAGCTCAGCAGGAAGAATAAACATAAATAGGCAAAAATAGTTCACTTTCCAATAGAAATTATCTCAGAGAATACTGAGCCTGGCTACTGTTTCTGGGGGAGATTTGCTTTGAAGTTTTTGAATAGTTAGCAATTAGGAAATTCTATCCAGCACCTTAAATGTTTCTGGGGAGAGGCCTGTATCCTTATCAACTTATCAATCACAGAGGTGTGTAAAACCTTCCCTTCATACTCAAATTTACACGTCCACACACTTTCTAGGACAGGTCAGCCACTCCTTTTCGCATGGAATATGTATAGGTTTACAAACAACAGAAGAAAACACAGCTTTTCCAGTTTTCTGACATTATGTTTCCCCTCCTCCCTGTCAAAACTATGTGACTTGACTTACAGCAAATCCCCAGAAGCAAGAAGGCAATGAAAACAGGAGGGAATAGGGAAAGGCGGCGAAGGCAGCCTTTCATGAGATTGCCCTGACAGCTGAGAGATGAATAAAACATCCTCAAATTTCTGCGGCTTTAACCTTAAGTGACTTTCACAGGAAAAGTTTATGCCAGGGCAGGAACCTAAAACCGTGGCCAGTTTCTCATCTCAGGGTAGCTAGTGCAGGTGCTCCCATCTCCTCTTCAGCAAGAGGACAAGTTTTGGACAGGTCCAAAGTGGTGGCAGGCACATGGAGGAGGGAGGTGGGTGGATCATGGAAAGGTGAGTAAGGGCCATTTATTAGTTTATGGCCATTTATTAGCTGGCAGCCCTACCCATGGCAGGGGAGTTGGAGCTCAATGATGTTTAATGTCCCTTCCAACCAGAGCCACTCTATGATTCTATTTTCTTTATAGCAGAGAGGAATGTCTACAGCCACAGAAAAACATTACCATTAGAACAAAATCAGTAGACACACACTGAGCAAATGCCACGTGCTTTGGAAACAACTGTCTATTTTTTGAACCACGTTTTCAAGTTCTGGATTCTCAAGTACACAGCTGAAGGTTGCAACATCCCATCTGACACAGCTGCCAGACCTCTGTCATCGCAGCCTCGAGGCGCAGCACCTATTTCTTTAACACTTTTTGGCAGTCCAGGAGGTTGAATCTAACCCACCTCATGTGGCTGCAGCATATAAATAGGCAGTTTGCAGCTAAAGAGCACCAGAAATAGCCATTAATTTCTGCAGGGATTCTATTTCCCTTTAAAAGACCTCTTCCACTAAGTCCCTTTGGACATGCTGTAGGACTGGTGAGACACTGCTCCAGAAGGGTGAGTGAGGACAGATGCAACATCCGGATGTAACTGGTGTGTGATATTCAGTTGAAAGATTAATTATAAAAAACAAGAGGTTTTATTTAGTCGAGGAAGTAAGGTATTTTGTGGTTTCTGATTTTAGTGGCTTTTAGGTGAAGGTGTTCCAAAAAAAGACCATAACTTAACAATGGAGAGGCGATACATAAACGTGCAACCAAAAACTCAAGTAGTAGTATCAATGAAGAGGATTTATTTGTATTAAATTCCTATATGAAGTGAGTTCTTATACAAAATACAAATTTAATATGAACAAAGCGGCAGCTGGGGTGTATACCACAGTCACCAAGGAAGCCAAGCCTTACAGTGAAGGCAGCACATAGATTAAGACTAAGATCCTTCCTGCAATAACTCATTTCCCTTGTGCAGCTTCTTTCTTTTCTCCTCCGAAGCACTCCAACCTACCCGCATGGTGGGTGCCCAAAGCAATGTGGGATGCTGCCTGAATGAACTCTTAATTAGTTCTGCCACCTGCATCTGCGGGAAATCTCACATCCAGAGCAAGGCACTTCACCTAGGAAAGCACTTTTCCTGGCACGGTTCATACAAAGTTCATGCAAAGAATAAAATCTTACTTCTCAGGTGCAGAACTTAATTCTGCACTGATCTGCCACTCTGGCTGCAAAGTTTTCTGTTGCTACTGTCCACATACCATCGTCTTTAAGTTTCTGTCATCCATCCTTCAGTACTCAGAGCTGATTTCACACAGTCCCAACATGTTCCCTACAAGTAACTCAGGCGAGATGCATCGTCCACAGCACCACAGCACAAAGCACATGTAACTCAGCTGATAACCCTTACAGTCAGCCTGGGAAGCCCTTCCTTTGGTGAGCAACCCCTCCAGACACAGTGTGAGCAAATTCTCTGGAAACCAGGCAAAAACATGCAAATAATCTCTTCAGTTTTGTTAACGTCTACATAAAAAGGCAATTTATGGACAAAACCACGAAAGATTCAATGCTAGCCAGATGTGTTTCCACTGCCAGTTTGCACAAATGGTGGATTTTTTTTACCCAATTGTAATACAAATGAAGTCCAAAATATCAGAAAGAGAATGAAAGCTCTGATTAGATCTTTAATCTAAGCGCTGGTTATCTTTGAGAGCTGAGAAAGGGAAAGGAGATTTGTTGTTTTCTTTTTAAAGCTCCCCCCTTCTCTTTCTTTGTGCTGGTCGGGGAGATCTAATTGCCCTGCATCACATCCCATTCTTCCCTGCAGCACTTGAAGGTTTGGCCTGTTCTTTCTTCTCATTTGGGCTGCACTACCCCTTTTTCTGCAGCTGATATTGTTAACTCACCAAACACCAAAGAGAACAGAAAAAGGAAAAGGGACTCTGCCCGAGTCGTTCTTCCAGGACAAGAGTCCACAGCCACAGCAAAAGCCATTTCAGCTATACTGAGTAGAGCCAAGTAAATCTCTGAATGATACCTGTGATAGGTGAAGATACTTTGGGGCACTGTGAACACAGACTAAGCAGGGGCCAGATCAAGATTACAGGTGTTCCTCCTGCAAGCATTTGCACCCGACCTCTCAGGTCCTGTGATGGGGAGACATGAAAGTTACTGGTTTTCTCTTCTGCCCTGTTACTCTGTGCCACACCATAATTGAGTTCTGTCTTCCAGAAATTTGGAATTCATAAAGTTTTGTTCTTTTTAGTTGTTCTTCAAGACTGTCAGATGCATTTTCTCTGTTTTAACCTGATAAATACAGTACATAAACATTCATCTAATAAACATTCATCTAATATAATTCCAAACACAAGTTTAAAAAAGAAAAAAAAGCAAAAGTTCCTCCTGAGGTACAGAGGAAAAAAACAGCCCATCTGTTGTTTAAAATCAGAATTCCAAAGAGAACATTTGCTGATGAGCAACAAAAAAATGGTCAGAAGTGAAAAAAAAAACCAACAGAATCAGCTAAAAGGAAAATTTATTGAACTAGAATTAAAGCACGACAATGAAATGATGAGTAGATGAATTATCAGAATTAAATCAAATAAAATGAAAAAAAAGCAACGATATTAATAAAAATCTCAAAGATCTGATTTTGAGTTTGATTCAAAGAGGACAAACATTTATTGCCTGCAATTTCCATTTCAAAGGAAGAAATGTGAGTCCTTGTAGATATGGTCTATCTGCCTGTCTATTCACTTACTCATTATGTATGCCTCCAGTGATTCGTCTGAATGAAGTTACATACACTTTTTGTCTTTGGATAAACAACTCTGCAAATCAGCCACCACAAAACATACTACAGCTGCACCCCTCTGCACAAATACAGGATGAGAAACAATAGACAATGCTGAAGGATAAATACAAGCAATTAACAGGGAGCTTCAGTGTACCTTTTGCCATTGCAATGGCTCATTTTGTTAGTAAATACTGAGCCCAGGTGAGATGCTGACGTAATGTAATCATTTTTTTAAAACAAAACAAATAATTCCCATTCTTGAAGAGCTGGCATCTTAGGGATGTTATTACCAATACCTATCTTTACCAGAAGACATTTTATTTTCCAAAACAAAACTGACGTAGGAACTACCTCGTTGGTTATTCACAAGGACAAAGGCTGCCAAAATTACCAATGGAGTCAAATTAACCAACACCATTAACTAATAACATGCTACAGTGAATGTGCATCTTAGTTCTTCAGAATCTGGATCAATCTAAATTGCTTTTGGAGGTGCAATGAATTTAATTTGCTGAGTGACATCCCTAGACTAAATTATGTTCTTGTAATTTCCTGACACTTCTACACGTATGCATCTCCTTGGGGCTACAAAAAAGGATCACTACATTTTCATATGAAAAGGAAAACCCACTTTATCCTATGGTCTCCATCACAGCCTGAGTGGCTCCTTCTGAAAAAAAGTTGTAATTCTTTTTCCATCTAGATTTTTCACTACATCTGATCTCTTCTTTCCCTTCAGAAAGTCCCCTCCTTGTAAATAATGAGCCACAACAACTCATATAATATCTCATTATGATAGCATGCATTGCTACTATAGCACATTTACATGGCATCCAAAAGTCACAGGGTTGCAAGGCTAGGACAGTAAGTACATCCAGGCAAAGAAATCCAACAATATCTGGACTTTCCATCCATCTGAACACCAGCTCCTGTTTGTCCCCCTCTACTCTTTGCTCATCTGCCACTTTGTTTACCATCAAGCGAGAATCCACTCCCATCCTTTAAGACTTCACCAGAAAGCAAGTGAAGAGCCTGGGTTCTTAATTCAGTGGCAGAGGCATTTGGATGGAAGGATGGAAACCGAGTACTGGAAGCTCCTTCATCCTAATACTTGAGCAACTCTGCATGTGTTCTTCTGGGCACGCAGACAGATCTGCATCAAAGGGGGTACTGTTCTAATGGCAAATAAAGAAGGTCAGGCTAGGGACAGCAGGCTGGAGATAAAATAGAGACAGGTCTTGCAGGAGCTGACTGAAGTTTTCTCATGATAACAACCGTCATCATCATAATACATTCTGATTCACTGAAACAATCAAAGGAGAAATGATGCATGAATTTTCAACCTTTGTGAGAGCAAAGTACACGGAAACTCTCAAGCGAACCAGCCGATAAATAAACAGGCCCTTGAAAAGCCAGGAGATAAAAGGAAAATGTTTGAGTCAGCTGGGAGCCATGCTGGACCTTTGAAGGGATTAAGGAGGGCAAGCTGGCATCTGTGGAAGAGGCATGCAAAATTCTTGCTGGGTGAGAACGTTGCTGCTCTGCTGCACAACCTGGTCTGTGTGTTGAATTCCCAGCTCTCACCTTCTCAGCCTGGGAACCAGATATCTCAAACCTGTGCGGAAAAGATACCTTCAGGATGCACAAATAATGCCTTTGCAAGCATGGTTAGGAGCTGAGGTGAGGAAAGGCTTGTGTATCAGTCTGAAAGCTCTGGTGATAATAATGTCTCTTCTGATAACAAAAATAAGCTTCATGATAACAGGAGCCTTTTTGGTCTCCATAAAACACCCTGAAATAATTTCCATAGCTCCAGTTTTTTCACAGACATGTTCACAGGCTCAGTACTAATGATCAGGCTGCCCCAGGATCACCAAAACTCTGTGGTTTTGCAAATGGCACACAGCAAATCCTGCTGTGATGCTTGATTTTCTAGGAAAACATAAAAACAGCTCAAATGTGTTAGCTAAAATATTTTCAAATCATTTTTATCTCCCTCAGCAGACAAAAGGGGAAGTCGCCAGTCAAAAGCATGCTCTTGCTTGCTGATTTTAGCTGTATGTTATCCACTCTCTGGAGGAAGAGGAAGCCAGAGCAAGGCCTTGTGTGTCCTTTTTTTTCAGCTGCTGCAAATATGAGTTCAGAGGAGCACCTCTCCTATGAAGAAAGGTTGAGGGAACTGGGGGGAACGGCTGCTTATGAGGGTGGATGGTGATAGGACAAGGAGGAATGGTTTTAAACTGAGACAGGAGAGGTTTAGGTTGGATATTAGGAGGAAGTTTTTCACACAGAGGGTGGTGAGGCACTGGAACAGGTTGCCCAAGGAGGCTGTGGATGCCCCATCCCTGGAGGCATTCAAGGCCAGACTGGATGTGGCTCTGGGCAGCCTGGTCTGCTGGTTGGTGACCCTGCACATAGCAGGGGGTTGGAACAGGATGAGCATTGTGCTCCTTTTCAACCCTGGCCATTCAATGATTCTATGATAACATCCTCATCCAAGATGTGTGTTCAAATATCTCTTCAGCTGAGAGGAATTATTTTCACCTATTCTGTGTCAAATAAATAGAATCCCACAGTTGTTACCACCTAGGCAAAAGCTGTAACTACCCAAGGTTACTGTGCACTAGAGCACTTTTCATCTTTCCCATCAAAGATATAGGCATATTCCTTTCTAAATATGCAAACTGCAACAAATCTGGTTTTGAGTCACCTAATTCTTCCAATCTATCTGACACTACTGTGCTCCTTGATTAAATTCCCAGGACCTCAAGAGCTGAATGGGCACTGAGGTGCCCAAATCCGTTTTCATGGATTTTGCCCCCATTCTCTTCCCTGGGTTACCATTTTATTCATCAGCTTCAAATTCTCAAAGTAACACCAAAACAGAGCCAGACATACAGCTGAAACAGTTTCTTCTTCTTGCTTCCCCCATTTCAGAACAAATTTCCTCCTTGCAGCTCCCACACTAAGTACTCATAAGCACATCCCAGTGCAGGATGAGGTGCCTCCTGCCAGGACCTGGTTATCAGACAGTTTTGGCCTCAGACACCTCAAAATCCCAACAAGCTCTTACCTAGGAGAGGCTGGCTCTGTGGAAGCTCTGTTGGCTCTCCATGTCACTGCTTCTAACTTCAAAGCTGAGATGTGTGAAGCCTAGACAGTGGTAACAAACTTCAATGTGAAAATTCTTTGGGTTGCTCGTGGAAATATTTTGGTAGAGTCATATGTAATTTACTATTTCTATTATTATTACTATCATTTTCATGAAGCTCTGCCATCTCTGTGGGCTTCTTACACAAACGCAAGTATATTCACAGAGAACGAATGACTGAGATGTCAGTGAAATTTGCTGTGCCTCACAGTATCAACGACTCTTTCCCTTCTACAGTGTCATATACTCAATCGTGATTCGAACCATCTGGATGAAGAGCAAAGCTCAGGCTGTCATTATATCCAGCTGCACTGGTGAGTCCCAGCACACACGCGTCTCCAGACACGGGATTCAGATCTGGGGAGCCACATCAAATCTGGGAATGCCCACACGTGTGGTGTTGAGTTGGGACCCCATCACTGTGGTGGGAATGGATTCTCTGCTACTGCTCCTTCGTAACTGTTGCACAGTTTTCCTTCTTTCCCTCTGACATTAAGCACCCTTTTAAAAACAAATAGAAAACATCTACAAGAAAAGAATTAGAAGGTAAAAATCCTTACTCTAGAACTCAGAATCCTTAATCCAAGAATTTTGTTCGTATCTAGAATGGTTTGTTCTCTAGCAGTCACTTAGATAAAAATTTCACAGTGTTTTCAAATGCCCTTGGGAAGTTTGAATTTTGGTAAGAGCAGAAACCTTGCCAAAAAAATAAAGTCATTCTTCTCACTCAAGAGATAGATTCTGAACTAAAAACCAAGTAATTTTCAGTACTATTAGGTATGGACTATTTTCAAACTTCTCTATGGAATATTTCACTGATAACAAGCTCTCATTAATTTTATTTATATTTTTTCCTCACAGATTACGTAGCCTGGATATGTTGTTTCTCTAAGAGGTGCAAAAAGTCGTGTACACAGTTATTTCCAAAGACATTCATTAAAATTCAATTTCTCAGCTCAGATTTCAAGAGTTGAAAGATGTTTTGATAAAAAATGACCTTCTTGTGTGTTCACTATGATGAACCTAATTATTCTCACAGGGCAACATGAACAGCAAATTGTCATGAATAATGAAATCAAGCATATTATTACAATCATGCTGGTACTGCCACTGAAATATGGAGATTGGTTCTCAGAGACATTAGTGTGACTTCAGAGGAAATGAAATCAACCAGCCTTAGTGAAACTAAATAGACTTTGCTTCTCAATTCAAGCCACATTTCATTTCTGAAAAGCTAGTCTAACAGCATTTCTTCTTTTATTACTGAGACCAATCGAAGAGCAAAATGCACAACTGTATCTAAAGCATCAAAGAAAGAGGTTAAAGGAATGGAATACGTAGCTTTCAAAACCCATCTAATTGAAATGCAGTTAAAAACTGAACAGGTAGTGTTTTGCCAGGTTATATCCCATGTTGTTTCCTTTAATTACAGTTGCCAGATCCTTTCAGAAAACATATCTTCTAACACCACTCCAGTTGTGTTTTTGAAGCTGTGATGGCGAGTGTTTTTTGCTAAACTGATACTGTTGGGCATATTTGCAATGTTTCTCCTGCCTACAATCCCAAGTGTGGAGACTCAGGGATATGCAGCCATACAATGCTTCAGAAAGATCTCCTACTGATATATTTCCACTTTTGATATTAGAAGCCTCAGGTTTTGAGTGTCTAATGGGAGGAGACTTGCTAGTATGTGAATTTCAGGAAATGCACACACCAGCCCTGCTCTTTCACTGGTTCTACTCTTCTGTCCCCAGATGGCAGAACCTCTGCTGGCTACACCAGTCGTGGGTTCATATCCAGAGCTAAAGTGAAAGCCATCAAGTACAGCATTGTGATTGTTCTTGGTAAGTGCAAAAAAAAATAAGCCTGCAGCTGGCAGCTGGGGCAAATGCTGAAGTTAGGGATCTCCCTTCATCGCCAGCAAATAAAATGCATGAGGTGTTTCAGCAAAGGAGTTTTACTTACACCTCTGACTTGCCTTCTGACCTTGTCCTCTGCCCTCCTATGACTGACAGGATCCTACTTTAGGCACCTGATGTATGCAGTGCTACACACAGCCCTCCTGCACAGAAAGCAAGTAAAGGAGGACATTGCCTAAAAGAAACCAAGGAGGAGCTCACTTCCTCCTAATCCAAGCTGCTAAAAGACCTGGCAAACGAGTTGTCTTTTAGGTTTAGAGAATACAGGCTGCTCCATTAGGGCAGGAACAGGAGGAGAGGCAAGGGAGGCAGAGCAATTGAATTTGACGTCAGAAGCACGTTGCCTGCAGAGGTGGGGAGAACAAACTTTCCTCTCCCAGCCAGGATGCAGATGACTCAGTGCAGGTGTCCTCCGTCTCCCAGGGAGATGACATTATCCTGATGGAATTAGGAGGCTGACATTTAATCTCGATAAATAAAGGCAGCATCACACACAGCACTTGTGATTAGCTGACGGAGACAGACAGGGAGGTATCAGAAGCTATTTACTCCCCAGGGCGCTGCAAGAGAGATTGCTCCTCTTCCCAGTCCTACACAAAATTCACATTGATTGATACTGTGATAATAGCTACTACTAGAGGTGCTTAGTTCACTGGGTAGCTGCAGTGTCCTTGGGCACGAGAGATGCTGCTGTGATTCATGGCTCTCAGAAATCCAAGAACACCTTCTCTGCATCTGAACTTACCTGTGTGGCCATCAGACTAAGATTGTGCAAGAAACAGTCACTACCAAAATGCCTCCAGATGGCAAGAGCTCGCCTAGGTGCTCAGTATTTCAGAGGACCTTGATAATATCAGGCACCCAGCATCTCTCACTGTGCGAGAAAGTAAAGGCACATAATGCTCATGGATTTCCCTAAATCTACCTATAGTGGGGGATCTGCAGCCAGTGCTATGATCCACACACTGACAGGGCACACTGTTGCTACTATGGCCAGCTATGTGTGGGCACTATTATGCTGGTTAACCCAGAAAACAGGAAAGCTTATCTCTTCCTTGCACAGTCGCTGAGCACCCAGCTCTATGCCCAGCACACTGGCAGTCCAGGTGCCCAGAACTTAGCTGAGTGAACTGCCTGCCCCAGCATGCTTAACACTCTTTGTGAGAGCAGTTGACATAGGCATTTACGAGACAAATTATTCTTATATGTCTGCAAATAAAGCAAAACCCATGGCCTCTTTTCCTACCAACTCCAAACGAAAGCTACGAATGACGCAGCCCTCTCAGACTTCTTTCTCCAACAGCAGTAGGGGAATCATAGCGTCTTCCTACATTCTCTTAGTGCAGGGCACCTCCAACCAGCATGCAAAATGGTATGTCAGCCTGCTGCAATTTAGAGTGAAAGTGTCATTCCTTGCTTCTGGGTGCCTAAGAGCCTTCTCTTAATAGGTGGCTGTGATAGGCAGGGCTGTCACAGAGCAGCACTTTGGTGCTGTCTGCGTTTAGACTGTCTCCTCACTCAGGGGACCATTAAAAGAGCGCTTCTCTGTAAGTGATGATGCTCTAACTGGCTACCTATTTACCCTTAATGTGTGTGCAGCATACAGAAGTGCCTCAATACATCTAGAGGGAGCACTCTAAACACTTAAAGGAGCACACATAATGTATTTTATGGGCATTAAAATAAAAAATGAAGACAAATAAAAACACAATTTAATAACTATCCTTTTAAATAAGACCTTGCGTAGGGAGCAATTTTTCTTGCATGAACAAATACTTATGTGTTATGACAGTCTCTATTTGTGCGTATGTGATTAACTCCCTAAATAACTACACTGTCTAATGTCAAGCTCTTCTGCCTCTCCTGCAGCATTCGCTCTCTGTTGGAGCCCCTACTTTCTGTTTGATATCCTGGACAACTTCAACATCCTTCCTGAGACCAAAGAGCGCTTCTATGCATCCGTGATAATTCAGAACCTGCCAGCCTTGAACAGTGCCATCAATCCCCTCATCTACTGCCTCTTCAGCAACCACCTCTGCACCCCCTTTGAGTACTGTGCCTTTACTCTCACCCTGACTATCCCAACAAGAGGGGAGAGATGAGTACAGGTGCTGAACTCATCTCCTATTATCATCTGTTTTAATCCTGACCATTCCTTATTTTCCTTAGGGAGAGAAGAACACGAAGGTTGGAGGGGACTTTCCGGGACCGGAGTGATGGAGGGCAGGAGATGCAGGTCTTGTCTAAACCAGAATACATCTAGCACAGGTAATGCCCTCAGAACCACAGCAGGACCCATGCTGAGGAAAGCAGAGGTTTCCCAGAAGGACAGACAGACACCAAGCATGAACTGACTGGACTGAGCCTGTGCCTTGCTGCTGTTGAACAGCACAAGAACTTGGGACCAGCACTGCACCTTCAGCTATCACACTCTGCCAGGACCAAGCCAGCCACAAGGGGTTTGCATGCTACTTTTGTGATGGTTCCTTTTAGCCATCTGTTTTCAAGCAAGCTGTAACATATCCGTACTCCAAATGGCAAAAAGCAATGCGAACAGTGTTTAGTCAAAGCCTTCTCTCTGTTCCTCAAGAGTCTCTCAAAGCCTTCCAGTACCATGCAGCTCATAGGACTGGTGAAGTGTTTACAAGTAGTTACAGGAGGGCACCCTGCTTAAAGTGAACCCAAGAACTTTTTGATTGAGAATACACCACTGCCACTCTAGGTTTATGTCTTGGCTTCACATGCAACCACTGACAATGCCCTAACAAAAAGGAGGAGACTGTAGGGATGGCTGGCTGGCTCCCTTCCACCTTCTCATCCCCCCATACACACCATCTGTGTAGTTCATCCTCCCATCCCCTTGCAGAACTTCCCTGCTGTTTTATCTTGGCTCCCCTACCTTTACTTGCCATGACAAATATGGGTAATAATTTTTTTCCTGGACTACTGTATAATAAGATGTGAGCTAGCCCATCCCAAACCCTATCGCTCCTCAACTGCTCTGCTGCTCACCTCCCTGTGACAAAAGCCCCAAGTAGCCTTTGGGGGATTCTGCACTCATGCCACATAAGTACATTTGCCATACAGGACACTCCAGCAGTGCAGATCAATCTTGCCACAACACAGAGGTATTTCGCCCTGTCTACATAAGAGATAGATATATCTAGAGGTATTTCCCTCCCTACAAAATTTTTTAATGCCACTTAAGTCATAGAAGGAACCATATACACCTTTAGAGAAGCTCAAAGCTGGAGGAAAGCATGGGTTAAATTGTAAAACTCAAATTATATTTTTAAAAATTATTTGCTGATGTTACAGTCTTATAAATTCATTGTAGGGTCCAGAGAGCACCAGCCACCAGGCAGAGCTTTGTGGCACAGTACCCTGAGCTGCTGGACATTCCCTCCCTCAAACCCTTGGGTTTGAATACAAATGTTCTCAATGTTGTTTTAGCAACGGGGTGAAGGATATGAACGCCAATGCTTATTTTACCGTAAGTCAGCTTAAATTGTTTGCATGATAACGTGCTCTAACCAGCTGCACAGCATATTTTTGCTTCTCCCTGTGCAAAATTTGCATCCTTATACGAGTCTGTTTAAACAGTTGTTGTTTTTTTTTTTATGATGATGATCCTTCACGCTGAGTTTATTCCCTGCGAAACAAGAACTGAATAAAATTTATTTAATTACCTATGTTACAAAAATCTTTTTTCCTAAGCAGAGGATATATAAAATCATGTGGTTTTATGTTCTCAGGAAAATGAGCATGGTTTCTCTTTTTATTATTATGAAGTTCTATCGCACATAAATTTCAGTGTTAAAACCAGCTTAATTAAAAACATGAATCCACACCACCTTTTGCAGTCCCTAACTTGGATAGACTGTCTATAACTGTCTATAAGAACCAAAAAACTTTTTTTGTAGGCATCTCATAACATTTCCAGAAGTGGAATGCTTGGTTTAATCTTCATAATGATGTTGGGTTTTTTTCCCCACTATTTTTCATCTGATACAATTACACCGGTTGCCTACTTTTGAACGTTCAATGCAGCTTGTAGACTTAATACCTGGAAATCAGATACATTTTTTTATTAGTATTTTGGTTTGCAAACTTACATGCCTCAGTCTCCCCCAGAAAATGTATATATTTAGGCAGTATATTAATTAGCCCACCAAAATTAAATATATTCATAAATAAATGTAGGAATCCAGCCTGGAATGAAGGTCATTACTGACTTATTTTTCAAAGAGTTGGTACTTTTCAACTATTACTGTGTCAGATTCCATTTATATGTTGTTCCTGTCATTTTGTCTGTGGGCCCAACTGCAATTCCCTTCTCCATATGGAGACATTTCTCTTTAAATACCCTCACATCACCTGTGCCTGCATCCCTTCCAAGCATGTATTCAGAAATAATCTTTCTGATTTTCTTCCTGCTTCCTTCCAGCATAGCACAGGCAAGTTTGCTAAGCTTATGTTTTCTTTTTTCTGTTGTTGGAAGATAGCATGCATTATATTTAAAAACTGAAACAAAAGAACTGATTTTTGCCAGTAGTCCACAAAGTATGTTCACAATCCTTTGTCTCGTGAGTGAATAATTTGGGGGATTTCATTTAACTCTGGCAGATTTCTAATTTCACGTCCACAACCCCATCTTTACCTGTTGATTTAATTGTGATGCCATGGTTAGGAAAGATCCCAGACTAACCAGGAGAGGTAACAAAAGGCAATGTCAAGGTCCCGGTGCCAAGAGACAGAGTCTAGAACAAAAGAATGTGGCACTCAGGTGGGTTGATGCCTGTGACAGGTCTGTGAGTTGCGTTTTGCTTTTTCCCTAACACTTCAAGATCCATTTGAGAGATCCTTCTGACATGCCCACAGTAACCATAAATGTCAACAGGCATGCCTGTTGGGATGTAGAATACCTCACATGTATAAAGTCCTTTGTGAGCATAGATTCCTAGGAATCATGAAAATGAGATATTCAACCCTCAGACAAGTCACATCAAACAGCCTAAAACTAGTATAGCTTTCAAACTAAGTAATTCAAGCAAATAAGAAATACGTGTTTCCCACAGCAGGCACAAAGAAAATATGAATGAGAAAGCTATTCAACTTTCATTCATTTCTGGATACCATTTAAAATTAAATTCTCAGTCCAGATTTCCATCTGTTGTGAAAAAGAAAAATGATATCCACTGTGGCTGATGGAGCCATACTGTGCAGATTTCAAGGATCTGAACCCATAACGTTCCCACACTCTTACCACTGAATCAACTCATGCACCCCATGACCAGAGGGCATACTCTCACCTCTGCAACAATTTATGCCCTTGGGAAAAGAGAGTACAGGCCCCTCCTGTCCTTATTCCCAACCTGCTTTCAGGATAGGAGACACAGAACATTTGGTGGTGGTTGCTTTGCAGGGTTCCCAGGAGGGCTAACATTTCTCTTTTCTGCCTTTTTTTTTTTTTAACATAATGTCACAGCATTCCATTTTTATATCAGCAAACGGATTCTGTAGTACCCGCAGTTAAGCAGATGGGCAACCTTAATTTTTCTGAAACACATCACCTTTGGGAAGGGGTAGGTGCACACAGGGTACCGTGCACTACAGCTGCTTAGTGCATTGCTTTAGGAAAGAGATGTTTTTCTGGAGTCAAATTCTACTCCAAATCTCTGCCTCTGAGATTCGTGTATTTTCTATATGCTTGTCTTTTTTTTTCTTTACAGCTATATTTCACAGAAAAAAGATCTTGTCCTGTGACACAGAACAAAAATTGCCTCCCACAGAACAAAAATTTTTACAAGATTTAAATGGAAAGCATAAATGAGTGAAGGTCCCTGTTCTACAAGTCATCTAAATATGAATTGCTTTAATGGAAATCAGGTGCACTGCTATAGAAACAGGCTTACAAAATATGGTTTTATTGTCCTGGGTATTGCAAGCATCAGACCCCTACAGGTTGAAGTCCCTAAGGTCACATAAGCACAAGTACACGTGAAACTAGTACTTATTTTATGTCAAACTCTGGTACTTAAATACAGGAAGATTTTACGGTTGTTAGGACATCAAGATTTCATGACACTACAAGACATCACAGGAAAACAGCAAAATCCTTTCTCAAACCAAAGGCCTCTATTTAAAGTGTAGGAACAAATGGTTCAATAAAAGACCATTTTTAACACAACTTCAGCAGAGAATTTCTGAGGAGGAGTGCTTTAGGGCAACACCAACCGGAGATTCTTGAGAACAGTCTCTCAGCATTCTCTCAACAGGGGAAGACACTTGTTGGCAAGATGCCTCAGTTTATGAGTATCTCCAGTAATTCCTACCTCTGCCATTCGTACAGGTTTGTTTCACGCGATAACCCAGAAGGCATAACACTGCCTGCCACTTCACCTTACCCATCACAAGGATTGCGTGTACTCTTCAGGAGCACTTGATAAAAACAGAAGAACTACAACAGGAATTGTAGAAAGCACAGGAAAAAAAAAGGGGATATGTATTGTTAGCACATCTTTTTTTCTCAGTGAGAAATAATTCCGTGATAAAAATAAGCTACAGTAGAATCTATCAGACTTCACCTTCCAGCTGAGAGCCCAGTGCTTACAGAGCTTTCCATTTTTTTTCCCCATCAACCTTCAGAAAAATGATTGATTTGGGGAGTAGATGCAATTTCTACTGTAAGGTAACGTGTGTTTCATTTTCTTTAGCAAACTGCAATTTATTTTACACAGCATTCAATTTAGATAAGCATTAGAGCTGAATGGTTCATCAGATGATCTTTTGTCATGTTTGATGGCATCTTATTCTGAGTATGCATAAAATATGGAGTAGAGGGTTAGACATACAAACACAGGCATGGGTTTACAAATAGGCATTGCTGGTCTCTTATACCGAGTTGCTTATAGTGGTACATAATTAGAAGCCTAACTGTTAATTGAGACTCGAGTGAGACATGCAAATGGACTGAAATTCAGCAGCTTTAATGAATTCAATAAAGGACAGCCTAACATTCTCATAAAAAGCTGAATGATCTTTAGAACTATATTAGCAGAAATATGACAATGTACAATAGCGTGCGCTAATAATCAGTTACTTCAATCATGAGAAATTCTACTATAAACTGGGAGCTCATCAGCTGGAAATGTCTGAGGAGGAAAAAGTGCTGAGAGTATCCAGAGGTCAGATGATGCCTACTCACTGACAACACAGGGTCAGGGGCTAATATGATCCAATGCATATCTGCTGATGCATTTATTAGAATTCCTAAGGCTCTGCTAGCATTATTGTGAACCTTCACTGAGAAGATTCTACATCAAGAAAAAGAGACCTGGAACAAAAAAAAACTGAGGTTATAGCTTTTTGGGGCTAGTAAAAGGAGAACTGGAAAAGGGGTGTTTGTACCAACTGTTAGCACATCAGGATCATTGAATGGGGAAAGGACAGAGAGGAGACAACTACTTAAAATGCGTAATGATTGTGCAACAAATGCCACCCCCTGGAATAATCTTACTGTGAATAAATTTGAATACATTTTAGCAACACAAATCAGCTTGCTCAGCAATATTGCATGGATCAGCAACAAGATTTTGGGAGTAAGAAATGTATCCCATTTTGCATTACAGATGTTTATTGAGATTTAACAACAAGGCAAGGCACAATTCTCCGAGCTTTACAGAGAAGGGAAAGGGAGGAAGTGGCTGGTTCCTTCAGTTTTGCATCAAGTTAATGGCCCTGCTTTTGCAGTGGTGCAGTGTGAAGATCTAATATGAATGCTATCTGTGGGTGACACTTATTGGGAGACCTCATACCTTCTGAAATCAAACTGGTGGAGCTGGGAAAGTGTACAAACTTCCAGACACGTGCATGCCCTCCCAGCTCACATCACAGGTTTGAGAAAAGACCAAGGCAGCAGCTGACCTTTTAGCTGATGCTCAGGCTTTCAGGTTGAGCCTCAGACCAGTGATAGCACAGTTATGCAAGCATTACTTTTGGAACCCTAATCCCTTTGCTCTTTACCCAACACACCGAGATTTGCACAATTTGACTTCACACAGCAGCTCACAGCCATGCTGGAGGCTTTCACACCACTTGGCTCCATGGCACCCAGCAGCTGTGTTGCCATTCCACTCACTTCACATGTTCTCATGGTCCTACAAAGAAGCAGTTAAGAGCATACAAACTTGCATGCAGTTATGCATGACATGACTGGAAAACTGTACTTCCTGGGCAGTACAGAGTAATGCCAAAGGGAAAAATTAATGTAGCTGTAAATTAACAAAGTGTTCTCAGTTTAAAGGATTTGGGTCTCTTAAATGCATTACAGAGAAAATTAAAGTTAAGTCAGGCTCCCTTGGCCAGGCTAAAAGCTAAAAGGTACATTATGAAGCTATCATAGAGCGAGAAAAGACTTTAAAGTGATCAAATGGGAAAATACCACTAACTCCCATTTGGAGCCCATAGCTTAATCTCCTTACTTGGAAAAGAAGGATTACTCCAAGAGACTTTTTGAAAATCTAGATAGGGGAATTAGTGATACGCACTGACATCAAGTAGGTGAAAGACACGTTCGTATGGAACCAAAGTAATAATTAAAGGTGACTTTGTTTTGCAGTGTTTATAAAACGGTATGAACGTAGGATAATTTGTAGAGAAAGAAATGCAGACACTCTTTTGGGAATACTCAGCAATTCCCCTGACTGTCCCCTCAGAGAATGGGCTGTTAATGTGGTTATTCCTATGGGGTAGGACGCAGAGTCATCTGGGAACATTCATTGTCAAACAAACTCCTGCAGGAAATCACCATTTTTGAGATAACTTTGAGTTTGAAGGTTTTTCCCTGCAGAGAACATCCCTGGGACCAAACAGAAGGGGGAGGCATCTCAGCAAGTCCATGGCCCTCGAGGTAGTGAGAGCTCCAGGCTCAGCTTGTGACTCCACATTCAAGAGAATAAACCCACTACTGTGGTGGCCTTTGCTTTCTTATCCTTTTTAGGTTGCTCCCCTCTTTCTCAGCCTACCTTCCTTTCCAGAAGATTCTCATGTGCCTTGGGACTTCTCACTGAGGATGGAAAACTGTGAATCCTTAAAAAAAATGAAATAAATCAGACAAAGTATTCACAGAAATTGTTTGGCCTAGGATTCAGCTATTGTCTCTTTACACAGCTTTATAACTTCCAGTTGAAGCTATGTTTGTTTGTTTTCCTTAATGAGGTCTACATCCATGCATCAAGGAATATACAAGAGAATCATTCTAAACTAGGAGCAACCATACAAAACCAGGTATAATTGTAAATTCATAAGAATAATTGTAAAAGATCATTATCCTACCCAGTTGGATATTAGAAGAAACCCGAAGACAAACAGGTTGCTGTATTTTGAAAGTTATTTAATCAATTTAGTTTGCTTAGGTAAAGCAACATGAACTTTAGTTCACATGCTAGAGGATGCCTGTTGGGTGACAAGTGGATATCAGTGATAGACTGACCCATTATTAGCATGGGTCAGGAAGATTCTTTTTCTGCTTCTACTAGGAGTTGATGGGCTTTGTTCAAGAACACAAGACCTCTTTAACATGTTTGCACTTACTATTTCAGTACTGAGCTAATTGAACTGGCATCTCAATTCAAACTGACATTTAAAAAACAGGTCACAGAGATTTTTCAGGTCAGCCAAGCAAAACACAGAAGAAATAGTGCACACTGACATAGAATCATTTAAGAAATCGTAATAAATATGCTGGGCTAGATCACTTAAATACTGAGATAACTGAAAAAAGTAACACATTTCTTAGAAGCACAAGTCATTCTTATTTCTTGAAGGATTGTCCTGATACCAAGAAAACATTTGGAGAATTCAAGTTACATGACAAGCAGGAAATCAGAAAACACTAGCAGCCTGGAAACAGGATACTCAGTGACACTATGGGGACATAGGGTACTCCAAGACTACTGCAACAACTTCCTGAACTCTCTTGGTATTACTATAGTCTCAGCAGTGAAATAATGTAATTCCAAGCATACTCAGTGAACCAGGAATTACATCTACAGGGACTATAGATTCCTATAAGCCATCTAAAGGACAGTGGAAGCCTTCCTAGACAAAATAAGATTTCCAGTGAATTCTGTTCCCTCTCTCTCTTAACTGGGACTGAGCAGCACAAACATCATGGGATCTATTTCAAAGGCCTTAACAGATGAGAAGTCTTAGAGTTAGTAAAATTCACTACCTTGGTCTCAGGCCATGATCAAAGTCATCTGATTTGGAGCATTCCACAGTGCCAGTGCCTTGATGTTCAAGGAGTCACTGTTGCAATATCTCATTACACCAAGGGAAACCGCAGCCCACATCCCAGCCTGAGGAGAGAAGGAAGCAGGATGGGAAAAGTCTGGGAAAGATTTATTCACAAGTAAAAATCCATATCCAAGCTTATCAGTTGTGAAGCCATCTATATAGCAGCCTTGTGCACATACAGGGTTGTGGAAACAGACAGGAAGACAGGGGCCACAGTATCCTGACAACTCTGCTTTGGATTTAGAGTTCTGTATGCTTCCACACCCTGCGGCATCCTTGGACACTTCCTCTGCATGTGTGCCACATTTATACTCAGGCCACAGTCAAATCAAGGCTGATGTCTATCTTTTTAAAAAACTGAAGGCTTTTGGATAAAAGGCCTGTCACACCTGATTGCCTTGCTGGTTGTCCAAGAGACACAAGCAAAAGGCCAGCTGCAAAATGAAAGCACTTCCCCTGCCAAGACATTGTTTTTTGAGATTAGTGGTACCGCAATCTTATTTTAGTATTTCTACAGCATACAAAAGCCACTCACCTCTCATCACTACTTCACAAAGCAAATGTAGCTCAGATAATTAACTCAAGCACAAGTAATTATCAAGCTACAGGACATTCTTGAGCAGAGTCATTAATCCCTTTAAACATATTACCATTGCTCTATTGACTGTCATCCCTTACGCGATCAGCTGAATTCAGTTCATAATCTTTTCAATCAGAAAATGCATGACTGCAATCCTCCTCTGAATTGCTACATTAGCTTCCTCTGAAGTTTGAATCACGTGGATTTGTGAAGCTTCTGCTGCTATCTATTAAAGTGATCTATGGCTCTTATTATTCTAGGTGGGATATCTGCAAGCAGAGGCAAATGTGGCATTTCTGTTCTAAAGAGCCTTTTAACTCATCTGATGCATTACAGAATGGGGGGGGGGGGGGGGGGGGGTTTTTCTTGGGGTGTGACCCCAAGGAAAGTTTGTTTACAGCGCCCTTCAGATACCAACAGATCTTAGCATCACATTTGGACATACTAAGCCCCTTTTTCTCTCTCATATGGGCCTTTCTTCTGCCACTCTATTAAGACTTCAGAACCCCTCAGAGCACGTCGGAAACTTCCCACCACCTCCTTGTAAGATGTTGTTCACCTGGAGTGTAGTATCCTGACAGTCATCGAGTCCTTTCCAATCAGTGCTCAGCTCCACTTGCTAAGTAGACGAGGGGACAAACATCTCTGGGGGGAACAAGGGGACTAAGAAAGGACACACAGGCTTTGGGCAATTGCTCCACAGCAAGAGTCCCTTCACGAGCAGTCACATTGCCACCAAACATTATGTAGCCTCAAGCCTGTAGGTAGGCCAAAATGTAGAAGTGCTGTATTTCACTGTCTTTTCATGTTTCATGGCAGTCAAATGATTCTATGCACTTTTCACTCATTTGGAAAAACAAATGAAATATCTTCTGCTAAACTGTGCTAACGTCAAACAAATAAGAGGGCTGAATCTTCACAAAAATCAGGAGATGTGTTTTCCTTAACTTAATCCTATACAGACAAAGTGCATTTCAGTGAAGTCAAATACCAACCTATGCATCAAGGGGAAAATATGTCCCCTTTATCTAGGGATAGTGGCACTGCAGCTGGAAAACCCCATCGAAAACGAACTAGAGAGTATAACAATGAATTAGCAACATAGTATGAGCTCTCAGTGCTATTAGAGGCTTAGATAAGATCAGAGAAAAGAAGAGCTGTTTGATACCCTTCCATATGCAATGGGAAGAACAGATGTGGAAATAATATCTTTTCCAAACGCATTTACAAAACTTGGTCTCTCAGCAAAGAGACATACAAAAGAGTTTGAGGATGGAAGAAAATCAGCTGCAGTAAGAATCTTCAGAATCTATTTTGCTTAGAGAAAAGGTTACCAGTGGCAACATCTAAGAACTTTCACAGAGAGAAAAACAAAGTGCCAAAAAATTAAATTTAATGGAGCAAGGCATGATGTATCAGTAATATAAAGCTGAAACTTACAAATCAAACCAGACATAAGGATCTCATTTTAAAAGGGAAAATGTTTAACTAGTGAAAGGAATCACCATGAGAAATACTGGATTGCTCATCTTCCATGTCTTTTAATCAAAGCTGAGTTGCTTATGTTTTATGAACAGAAATTAACTGCCCTTCCACAGTTGGAGATTTTTCAACATCAAAGTTACATTCTCCATGGCTTTGCAGAACTCTTCTAGCAATAGTTTACTGCACTGGGTAGTGTAAGAACCAAAGATAAAGCAGCTGATTCGTTTCTAAAAGCCCCCAAACCTGATTTTTGTATTCTTGTTTTTGGGTAGAAACCAACTCAAAGCACCAACTTCTTTTTTTATTATATATGTATATATATATATATATATATATATATATATATATAAAATGAAAATAAATAAAATGTCCAGGTATCTTTTAGATAAGAATGTTATGGTGACGCTGGAAAACCAGCAGATGATACTTCCAGAGTAGATAAAGCTGATTCTTGACCTCATCCCAGGAGAACACAGTAAAAACAGGGCACATTAAAAGAAGGGGCAAACAAAGCAACAGCTGGGTAGCAGGGGGAAGCTGTGAGGCTATGAAGGAGCTCTGGCTTCCCTGCTGTCAATTCTACCTTTGATTTCAAAATGAAGCAGGAATTCACACAGACTTGGCTTTGCATCCCCGGGAAAAAGTCAGAATCTGGACCACAAAGTGATACCATTTACGTACTGCTGGGACAGATGACTTATAAGGAAAGCAATAAGGTACATAAAACAGAGAGACAGAGCAGACTAGACTGTCCTATTTATTTTGTCCCATAACCAAAGAAGAAATATCACCGGATTCAATTACAGAGGCAATCAAACCTGCAAGCAATTGTGGTAAATGTAATATTTTAATTAACATACTGGTATTTTGAATTCAGTACTCTGTGCTAACACTCACTCAGTTTAAACCTTTTGTGAACTCTCCAATACTTTACTGCACAGGAGCAGCAGCTGCAGTTTTAGTCACTCTGATTGAGTCTCAGTTTAAAAAAAAAAAAGTTTATTTCCAGACAAAAAAAATACCATAATTTGGATAAGAAATAAAATCCTATTCCCTACAACATCCAGCTGTGAATGAATGTCCTGTCATTTACTTGTTTTGGTATATCTTCTTTTTCCTTTGCTGATATACCTAGCCCAGACCACTGTACTGTTAAAGAAAAACATAGGTGAGAATGGTCTCTTAAATTATTTGAGGATGTCTCCTCCTTTCTTTCCTCTTCTAGAAATTGGTCTGGAATGGTATAGGATTTTGCATATGGCACATTACACAGAGCAAATATGGAAGGAGTCATTTTTCATTTTCACTGTGCAGCAAAATGATATTACCTACCACAAATTTAATCTGCAATGTGAACTGCTTATAGCTCTACAGCTGAGTCACTGTGATTGCTTGAGTCTGCTTTCATAATTTCAGGAAGATTTATTTATTTAAAAAATAAAAAGAGAGAGATAGAGAGGAAAAAGAAACTTGCTCATAGGTTCTTGGCAAACACTTGAGTTTTCTGTCCTGAATGGAGGATTAGCAAACATTATTCCCTCCTGAAGGCACTAAATTCAGTGGAGTCCCATGGTCCATTGTGGTTATTGAGATGCTCTGCTTCAGAAACCAGTTGACAACTGTCTTTGTCTAAATGCCAGAACACCTGCAGCCAAGCAGTAACGGGTCAGGATATCTCTTGGAAGGACCTCAGCACATGGCACACAGCTACCTTAGGCAAGAAGAGAAAAGTCTATCCATGAATTGGCCAGAGATACTAGGACCTCAGCATACTTGAGACATGCCCAAGGGAGAACCTCTCCCTGAAAGGCAAAATACACACACCAGTATCTCACACACGGAATTACCAGCGTGGCGCCTATTAGCACAAGGTTGGCTGGCACCAGCCTTCACAACAGTTGACCTACAAACATTTTTCATTCCACTTCCATCTCATCATTTTAAAGTTTAAAACTTGAACTCCAAAAAAACAATGGCAAAGAACTATCAACAAAAATAAAATACTGGGTTTGTTTTATTTTCCTCTTATCAAAACAGTGTTACAGCTGTACAGATTATCACATTGAAAATGAGGAAAAAAAGCCACAAAACAGGTAAGGAACGCTCACCTGTATCCCAAGATGTAGGTTAACAAGAAAAACTTCACAAAGGAGAGATCACCAGCAAGAGACCCTTCCCCAGGGGCAGTCAGCCCTTAAATGGGGTCTAGGAGAGGTGCAGCCAGGCTCCCCCCCTTCGGTCACACAGCTGAATCACCTTCACCTGTGCTCCATGGCTGACTGAGTGCTGCCTCAGGTGATCAATCAGTGCTTCAGGCCAGGACTTAACAGTTCTCATAAGCACGGGAAGGTAATACTATGAGAGTTCAGGGTGTGTTTTTGTTTTTATAACATCTCTGCATTAACCTACATTGAGGCTAAATTTATATTGCTCCCTCTAAATAAACTGCTATCTGGAATTTTTTGTTCAGTAAGACAGATGCAGAAATTATTAATTACTTGATGGAACACCACTGTCTAAGGAAATGCATTCGTGAGTGCTGAAGGGATATTTTGCATGCATCTGTTCATTGTCAATGTTAACCAGATTGAACATCTTTGTCTTTCTGTCTGGCCACGCTCCCCTCTCCAAACAAGATGTTTGGAGACATTTTGAAGGTTAATTCAGCCTTTCCCAAATGTCATCCAACTCTGAATGATAAAGTTTATCTAAGTTCTTTTTCATCCTCCATTACAACAAACTGTTCCCAGTAAACTTCCTTAACAACTCTTAGGGCCATAACATCTACAAACCAAAGGCATCTAAATCATGAGCTGAGCTCTTGGTTAGGAAAACAAATAAACAAACACATTAAAAAAATCACACAATTCGTTGTTCTTTGTGTTGTGTTCTTCGTGTTGTTCTTTGTGCTCTCAACAGCTTCATTCTTTCCACAAAAAAAATGCAATATTTCTTCACACTGCCCCCAAAGTAAGCTATCTCACTTTTAACAGCATGCATCTGTTACTGGACCAGAGTACATGACATCCAAACTTGGTGATAAGTTCACTGCACTGACCTAACCTGAAGATCCCACTGTCAATCCTGAGGAACAAATTCACTGCCACTGAGAATGGAGAATTTGGGTTTGGACAGATTTGTGCTCTCAGGTTCAGCTATTAGCATGCTCGCTACTACACGTTCTTCAGTAGCTGAAGAAGAGCAGGACATCTCCGTTACAAGAAAAAATGTTGTTTTTACCAGGTTTCAGAGTGACCTTGAACTTACTTATTCCTCTTCACTGTGGAGGAGTGGAGTGACCTCCACAATGTGTAGTTAGCATCCAGGGAAGCACTCAAGTCATCTGACCTGAAAAAGATGACAAAAACTGGTCAAACCGGCCAATGGGTTTCATCCATCTACACATTTTCTGGTAAAATTGGATTCTGACCCACAGCTGATTTCTAAATAATATTTTTTCTGCCTTTTAACATGACTTTGTTTTATTTGGAAATAGCAGCCAAAGGAGGGTATTCAAAGTTACTAGAAAAAAAATTGCCATCTTCCAAAGAGCTCATGAATTTATTGGGCGATTCCAGTGAGCTAAGCAGTGAACTCATCAGTTCATTGACAGTGCAACAACCATCACAATTACATAAAACTTGCATAAACACTTTTTAATCTGATTTTCTTGTTAGTCCAGGAAAAGCCTTCCTGTGCGCTCAGCCTCCTGCTCTAGAGCTGACCATACGCACGTCACCTGCAGCCTCTGAGGACTTGCCACCCAAGGACAAGCATGCAGGTGATGCCTGCTCTGCTTTTTAAACTTATCAACAAAAATATGTTGGTGACAAAAATGGCCTTATGAGTATAATAGTTTTAGAGAAGCAGAGGTTGGTATTTTCTCTATAACAATACTTATAGGCACTAAAAGCAGCAAAATGGTTATTTAGCCCTTACGGTAACTGTGCCTCGTAATTTCACAAACTGATAAAAAGACAATATGAAGCACAGGGTTGTTGCAACAGACACATATTCCACACAGCACAGTCCCTCGACACGGAATAGACCAGTGAAACAGGCCAAGAGAGATGCAGACTTCACCACCAGGAAGTTGAACTCCAAAGGAGAGGGGTCCACACCGTAAGCACTCAGCTCACAGGCAGGGAACTCTCTGCTCCATTTGATACAAATGATGGCAATTGGGTATTTTTTGTGCTTGCTGGCCTGCTTGCTCTTTTTGGCAGCAAGACAAGGACAGAGAAGGGGAAGAATCACAATCCTGGAGAAGGCTGTGCTCCTTCTTTCTGGCATTCTTGCATTCTTCAAAGCAGGCCAGGTGCTGCCCCACTGTAGTTGTATCTCCATTGCCAGCAGGGCTCTGCTTCAGAGAACTTCAAAATACCACTCTGGCCTGCTGACTGTCTGTGTTACTAAAGCTCATACTACAAGCTCTCAGGCCCCATCCTCACACTCTCATTTAGGAATTTGCTTCAGGAGAGTGTGATTGAAGAGCTGGTATGTAGTGAAGCTACAGCATGCAATTAGCTGAGCTGTATGCAACAGCATCAACGAAGGGGTGACTCAAAGCACCTCAATAAGAGGCTTCATGCAGGGCAGAAGGAAAAAAGTGCCAATTAGGTGCCTACAGAAAATCCTGTAGACCTCCTCTGCTAGCCAGGGCAGACTCTTTTGCTTTACCACCTGGGCTACAATCTATGCAAGATGTGCAGACATTCTCCCTCACCCTTTCTTGTGGCAGTGACAGATTTTCCCAGGTGCTTGCTGATCTTGGCTGCACAGCCGACACAATCATTTCTGCTAATGGCCATCCCAAAAAAGCCATCACTGAGGCTGGTGTACCTTAACCCACAGGACAAGAGGGAAGGTCCCACTGCCCCAGCATCAGCTGGCAGTGGGTCCCAGGTGGCACAGCAAAGGTGTCAGAAGGAAAAGGATTCCTTTAGTCAGCTTTACGTACTAGATACCTTTCTGAACCAATTTCTGACCTTTTAAAAATGTCATTGTTATTAAATCAAGCAATCTGCAATACTAAACTTTAAATATTATTCAGAGCAATTCTTTGTCCTTTTGTAAAATGCCATTCTATTCATCCAGACACTCACATTTTTTATTCATATGCTTCTTTTTAATTCTCCTTTACTATACTACTGAAAGAGAAGTGCGTAACCTTTGCCTACACTTTGAATTCCTCTTAAATTACATCACTTCAAGGCTTTACACTGCATTTATTTTACTGGGAAGCTCCAAGATGGCTTCTTGACACTCTCTCATAACATCCCCGGCTTGCAGTAGGGGTGCAAGCAAGGCTGTGCCCACACATGCAAGGTGTCCTTTCATCTGACAGAGAGGATCTCAAACTCACCACCACTCAGAGGCATCACTGCATGAATATTCAGAAGCAATGTTGCTGCAGTTACCTGCAGTTACTGCTTTTGCCATTGGAGCAGCTGGGATGAAAGCTTTGCTCCTTTGCTTTTATGTCAGCTATGATCTGTAACTCCCAGCCTGCAGAGTCAGTGTATGCTTAACCCCAAACCAACTCATCCTTCTTTGTACCCAGGTAACAGCATTGCACCAAGGAGAACCACACAGCTGCAGTTGTCCTCAGCAGCACTGGAGAAAAGAGTGGCTTTTCTAGACTATGGGCAAAAACCGTAGGCATGCCAGCTTTGCATTCAAAACACTGTGGGAATTATTTGTTTTCTTTGTTTGTTTTCCTAGGGAGAGCCCCTGTTTGGTGTCTTGCTTATATACCAGCATTCCTCCAGCTGAGGCAGTGACTCACTGTTGGTACACAAACTCAACAATATGTGCAGCAGAGTGAATACAGGAAGAGCTGCTTAGTCACATCTACAGACAGCAGAAAGTTGTTTTCAGTTAGTTCACTTTGAGCATTTAAAAATCAGGGAGAAAGGAGAATTAAGATCAATCCTCTCAGATGCTATGCTGGGCTGTCAGGCAGCGCACTGATTTCAGCATCTACCCATGCTCTCAACAGGGCCGCTGTAATTCAGGGTTTCTAGGAGCCAAGTGACCCATGTGTGCAAAACTCCAGCAACTCCTTCAGGCCCCAGCATTCCCCTCCAGCGAAACATGAGGGTATGGATCCACCTACTCAATGTGGATTGCTCTTTTCTTTTTTTCAGCATAACTGCTAAAAGCCAGCATTCTGGTATTATTGATTTAAAACCCTTTTGTCCCAGGACAGGCTTTTCAGACTAGAGATGATGGTACTCAGTAGACTGGATCCAAAACCTGTCTTCTGTAACAGGACTAGCATGTACCCACAGTAGAGCAAAACCTGCTTGCTTTTCCTGTCGCATAAAACCAGGTACTGTGGTCAAAAGACTTGTGTTCATACTTCCTAGTGATTTTATTCCAAATTCCATCCCATTCTCTGATCGTTCAAGCTGAAGGTGTGCAAACTCAGGAGAGCTTTGCTTCTATTGGATCTGGCATGGGTCTACCACTTTGTTTTTCTTCCTGTCTCTTCAGCGTTGCTAGCATTAATTGTTAGCAGCACATAACTTTGTTCTCACTATTTTAAATTATTTGTGCATTCTGATATTTTCCTTAAAGAATCATACAAGAAAACCAAGGATTTCCACTTGTGCTATTCTCTTCATATCAAAAAAAAAAAAACAACAAAACAAAACAAAAAAAACATGGAAGGAAGCTTAAAAAACTACCAAGGCACAATAGACAGGTATCTCAGACTCTGATATATCTTCATGCTACAAAACAAGCTCATGTTATCACAGAATCATAGAATGGCCTGGATTGAAAAGGACCACAGTGCTCATCCAGTTTCAACCCCCTGCTATGTGCAGGGTCACCAACCAGCAGACCAGGCTGCCCAGAGCCACATCCAGCCTGGCCTTGAATGCCTCCAGGGATGGGGCATCCACAACCTCCTTGGGCAACCTGTTCCAATGCCTCACCACCAGTTTGGGTGAGAAACTTCCTCCTAATATCTAACCTAAACCTCCCCTGTCTCAGTTTAAAACTAGTCCCCCCCAAAGAGTCCATCCTTCAAATCCACACCTCTCCAATCTAGAGAGAAGGATGTGGTGAGGGACCACATCAAAGACCTTGCAGAAGTCCATATAGATGACACCTGTTGCCCTTCCCCTAACCACCAATGCTGTCACTCCATCATAGAAGGCCACCAGATTTGCCAGGCAAGATCTGCCCTTAGTGAAGCCATGTTGGCTGTCTTGAATCACCTCTTTACCTCATATGTGCCTTAACATAGCTTCTAGGGGGATCTGCTCCATGATCTTCCCAGGTGAGGCTCACTGGCCTGTAGTTCCCCAAGTCTTCCTCTCCCTTTCTTAGAAATGGAAGTAACATTTCCCTTTTTCCAGTCACTGGGTTCTTCACAGGACAGCCATGATTTTTCAAATTTGATGGAGATTTTTCAAATATGATGGAGAGCAGCTTGGCAACCACATCAGCCATCTCTTTCAGAGCCCTAGGACGGATATCATCCGGCCCCATCTCCCCCCTGCTCTTTGCATGTTGTACACAAAACTGATGACTACACAAGTGGTGCCCTGTATTTAGCATTTACCATAATTACCAGGCACTTCTCCTTCTCCTCTTAATCCAAAACTCTGAATATAAGTGTGAACAGCTGTCATAAAATGCTCATCAACTTTTTATGATCATCATTTAATACATCAGGCTTCAGGGTATCACTTTGGTCTGTTGGAGTGTCCAGTACTGGGCTCACTAAGATGTTGTCCAGTATACACAGTTCTCTCACCTCCTGCTCTCATCATTCACTCCTATGCCTGCACTGCACTTTAGAACAGCAAAGGCAGGGGCTGATACCAAAAAGTACCATTGTGTTCACCCTGGACAGCTTTAATTTCAGCAACAAGATCAGATCCTGCACCAGTTCCTAGTGTGGCTGTACAAACAACTAATCAAAAGGCAGTAGAAGGGAAGAACCCACTCTTTTTGGTAGCAACACCAGCTCATGTGGACCCCTGGCATTGGCTTTGTACTCAGAAAGCAGGAAAGCCAGTCAAATTGTCAAAATCTTCAAAAAATTTTGTTTAGCAAAGTATATTGAGGGGACAAAGTGCATAAGTGCACTGCAAATAAAAATCTCAAGCCAGGAGAACGTCTGGAAGTGGCACACTAGCCAGCTACATGCACAACACAGAATATGTATGCAATCATATGTATGACTAGACACTGGAAAAGCCCCAAATGTGTCAAACTTAATCCTTCCAAATCTAGAACAAGCCCAAATTAAGGTTGCATGTGCCAATTAATTTACTCTTTCTTCCTGCATGCAGATCTAATATAATGCAGATGTAATGTGATAAAAACGTAATTAATTACTACCACAAACATGTTTATTTCATATAGTACACAAAATAGCCTGCCTTGATAAATTTTCATTATTTCATCTTCTCCTCAGTGTTCAGCATACATCCACAGCCCTCCTTCACTTCATGTTTTTCAGATGTGCTGCCCTCAGTCCCTTAGCACTCTGCCACCCAGTGAGTTTGTTTTAGGCGTGGCAATGAAATCATCTCCATTACACCCTCATGAACCTTCATCCTCCTACTCCAGTCCTACAGGTTGGAGTTTAACATCAACCGTTTTAAATTAATATTTACAAATGAGATCTCCAAATGGCCTCACTAGCAGTTATGTGTGTTGAGCACTCAATGGCAGATCCTTCTTGCCTCAGTGGAGAAGCCAAAGGCTGGAAAAGCTTTGCTATCCCCTCTGTTTGGTTGACTCAAGTCAAACTATCAATAGGTAATAAAAGAAGTATATTATGGCTCCACTACTTGTAGGAAATGAGCCTGCAATGTTTCCCTCACATTTCTTCTGAGGACAGCAAATCCAGCATGTCCTCATCCCTCAGCTTTTCACAGAAACTCTGTGACTGGTTGAAAGTGACCAATT
>JAPSGF010000102.1:1073938-1128626 GCA_035772895.1 Perdix hodgsoniae | reverse complement strand
AGAGGAGAGGAGAGGAGAGGAGAGGAGAGGAGGCAGCCCCTGCTCGAGCCCTGCCAGACCATGCTGCAGCAGCACAGAGTGAAACGTGCCAGCCTCTGGCTCCTTCCCTGCTTCCACTTCTGCACCTCCACCTCACACAGGACCTGGGTTTACAACCGGCGCAGCACAGCAGGAGCTTCCCTGGCACCCACGGGCAGCAGGGCAGCAACCTCGGGTCCTCCTCACCTCATCCTCACATCAGTCGTGCTGATGCCCCCTGATGGGCAGCCCCGTCCTGCCCCGTCTGGTCCCAATTGCACCTAAACAGAGGGAGGAGTTATTTCGTATCTTTCCCTAAAGTTAATCTTTAAAGAGGAAAAGAAACAAACAAAAACATACACACCAAAATCCTCACATTTTAAAGTGCTTTACATCTCTGTCACCTTCTGCTCATTGTGACCTCTGTATTTCTCAGCATACATTTCATGAAGAAATCTTTCCTATTCCTTTCTTTCACCCTCACGGCAGCAGTGCTGGCATGCCAGCAACGCAAGTCAACATGCCTCCTGGTGACAACCCTTAGTATCTGCCGTTTACCAGCAGTAAATGACCTGCTCAGTTCTGAGTATACCTTTTGGGTGGACCTTACAGGTAGCTCACCCATCCTTTTCTCACAGACGTAATCACAGGGCATTCAGGGAGACACGTGGGAATCAATGAAGTTCCTTTTCAGGGCCTGCTTCAAAGAATACAAATAACATTCAGAATTATTTGCTGTAAGGATCATATGCCATTGACCACGTAAAGGGAGAGGAAAGAACAAGCAGTGTGAAGTCTGGCTTGCACTCGAAGGAAGAAAATGCAAACAGGTATCAGGACACTGGAAGTGGAGGAGAGTGATTGCACATTTCAGCCCTAGGTGTGAGTGCATTGGCTTTCTGATCTATCCAGCCCACCCAGGTGTGAGTGCACTGGCTTTCTGACCTATCCAGCTCATCCATACTGCAGATACACTGTGATGGCTGAGGGAACACTTCGATCTGACTGCACAGAGTACAACCTCAAGCTCATCAGAAAAGAACCATTTCCAAACTGCCTGCTTCCCTCATTCTTCATTCTTCCAGACTATAATCTGACCCATTAAAAACAGGTCAGTGCAATTCTGCAACTGTCAGAAGGTACCTTTTGACTTTTTGGTTACTTTGTCAAAGAAAATGACTGCGTTTAGCAAAGCTTTCAATAAAGCCTGCATGCGTTTTTTTCTGTATTCCTTTATCACAGATTTGCTGGGGTACGTTCCAGAAGGAAAATTAGACAACTACAAGATGGCAGAAGTATCAAAAAGGACATTACTCTAGATATTTATTTCCAAAATGTAAATAGAGGAGCACAGAGAGGACAGCTTTCCATCATGGTTGCTTGCTTTGCACAGATGGCATTGAAATCTCTTTAGTCACCCAGACTGGAGCTTTCCCTATCACATCAAGGTATTGGATGAAACATGATGGTAATAAAATAATAGAAAAGGAGCAAACACTGCATGAGGTAATAGGAGAACACTGAGGTCCTCTTATGCCTCACCACGCTGACGAAAACATTGCTGCACATGTACTACTTAGGAGAGTTGAAGTGAAGTGACACAGCTAAGCTGAAACAGCAATGACATAGAACTGGCAACCACAAATAACTCAAATACTGTGGCTGCAAACCCCCCGGACACATAATCTCTGAGTCCACAAGGGATGACTGCATAGGCTACACGTACATTAAGCACAGCTCTTCACTGAAGTTTGTCAGCTGAACTGCTAAGCACAGCAAAACAACATTCTTCTGTTTCTCCTTCAGTGACTTGTCTCAATTAGCTGTAACATCAGTCTTGGAAAGGAAAAAAAACAGAGCCTCAGAGCAGGAATGTGTAATTCTTCATGGTGCAGCAAAAAAAAAAAAAAAAAAAACAATTAGCACACTCTGGTCCTAAATTCAAAGCAAAAGTGAGAAAAGGGCAGCTGGAAAAAGTGCTCATCTGATGACTTTCTTTTTTAAATAAAAATTTCTTTCTTGAATGCTTCCTAGATTTATTGTAATTGCTGTTATATAGCTGCTCTGAAGCAAGCTACTAGGACGTGGGATTTCCTCTTAAGCAAGACTGGGGGGTTAAAGTTTGGCTTTAAGTAGCCAATTCTGAGTGGTCGGCTGGACAAATACTTCTTTCCAAAGCAGGGCCACAACTGCATGTCCTAAAATGACAGCATATGGAATCATTCATTACTTTTGAAAAGCTAGTCCTTCATCAGTTTTGTGGTACAGTTTTTCTCTTAGTGCTCCGTGTGATTGAGAATCCTACCATATTCTTGAAAATCATCCTAATTGGGTGGCAGCCCGGTCCAGTATTAAATGTGGAGGTTGGTGGCCCTGGATGTGGCAGGGAGGTTGGAGATTCATGATCCTTGAGGTCCCTTCTAACCCTGGTGATTCTTTGATTCTAAATAGCCTTCGATAAAACTGAATCAAAATCAATTAAGTTAGACTATTTTGAATGCGGCAGCTATGGCAGGAGGCTCTTTAATCCCCAGTGTGCCCCTTCTATGTTCTTTTATTTGGTTACATACGGAAGTATGTAGCAGTATATGACATTTGGCTAAAGGGCCCTTAAGTTGCAGTCAAAGTACAGATACCTTGTTTACTTGTTCAAATTCTGACAGAACGCAGATGCCACTTTGATTCATAGTGGCTTGAATGAATTCTTCAGTAAAACACACTTTTGGACTTACTAATTAGACAAGAAGTAACACACTTAGTCTTACCTGAAAAGAAAGCCATCTCCTATGAGCTGTGGTTCAAGGCCACAAGGAGGGCAACATGTTTTGATCATAACTGCAATACGTTCACTTTGGTTCTCATCGTTACAGCACAGCATAGTGCATCTGTGATAATTTATAGTGGCGAGCATCTGTTACAAAGCAATGGGTTGAGATGTGCTGCATGTGGAAGAAAGGCATTTTCAGAGCGCATAAACAAACACAAATAAGACACTTAACAGGCTGCCCAGACAGGCTGTGGATGTCCCGTCCCTGGAGGTGTTCAAGGACAGACTGGATGAGGCCCTGGGCAGCCTGGTCTAGCATTGAATGGGGAGGTTGGTGGCCCTGAATATGGCAGGGGGTTGGAGATTCATGATCCTTGAGGTCCCTTCCAACCCTGGCCATTCTGTGATTCTGTGACAACGTGTTTTTTTGTCCACTTGTGCTTCTTATCTTTTCTTGATGCTGGCGAGTACTTCAGGATTAATCTTGTAATAAGTCTAGCATCATTTAAACTAAGTAATAATTGAATTACAGAGTGAGGAAGAAAGTGACTGTAGAATACACTGGTACAGGAAAAGCAGCTAACATGGGTATCTCCTATCATACAGATCATTTGCATTTGCTGACTATTTTGACAAGGTTTAGAAAAAACAGCTTATTTTTTGAAGAAACAGATACATTCAGTTAGATTTCAGCTATTCAGTTTTGCTCCGCTCTATTCTATTCTATTCTGTTCTATTCTGTTCTATTCTATTCTGTTCTGTTTTATCACATTTCCAGGTATTAAAGGAGTGAAACAGAATCAGATGAAATAGAACACACACAGAAACCAGAAAACAGTGCTCCAAACAAGGTCTGGGTTTATTGAAACCGTGTTTCCTTTTGGCACTGTTGCTGCACCTTGAAGCATCAAATACACATTTCAATTTACTTCAATTGGAACTCTACTGCTTCACCACTTCCTCCAGTGTGAGGATAACCTTATAAAACAAACCGTCAGTGCTGACAAGTTTCTAAATTCAGTTATCAATTCACTTGCACATTGAGAATGCAAAGGAATGCAACTCATGTAGCAGGTTCCTAGTTCAGCAGTGTCTTTATGATCTATATTTCAGGCAAAATCCAAATGGATGAAAGAAAAATCCAACTAATAACCAAGACTTTGTTAGTTTAAAAACGCTTAATAAATTTCATTCACTTCAATTACATAAAAACACAAAAATGGCCAAATCAAAGACCCTGTATGAAGCAGCCAGTAGCATGATTACTGCAGCTAAATCCAGTGAGGATTGAGGACAGTGAAAACAAAGGCTAAGGAAAAGCATCTACTCATTTTATACAACTTGTGTTTCAAGTTGAATGCTTTTTGAGGAATATGAGAATTTCTACTCCACAAAACTCACAAGCTTGCTTCTTAAATTACCTACAACTTCTCATAAAAATAAGCTCAACTCCTTTAAATATAGCAAATAAGCAAAACTAAAGAAAAGCAAGGCAATTATTCAAGTGCCATCACAAAAACAGTTAAGGGGAAAACAGAAGTTAACATGTTCTGTAGAATTTTCAGACTTTCCTGCCTTTATTTTGCTAAGAAAAAAAAACAAAACTTGCTGCCTCAGACCAAGCAGCCCTCATTTTGTCCCCCTCACCCTTCATACCTAGTTTAAACACCTGTCAATAAGTCCCGACAGTTCCTCGGCTAGAGCCCTCCTTCCCCGTGGAGACAGGCTGCTTCCATCTGCAGCCATCATGCCAGGTGCTGAGTAAATTGCAAGAAAAAAGAAACCAAAACTTCTGTGCTTGCACCAACTCTTAAGCCATTTGTTTAAGAGGTGGGTTTTTAGGCTCAACCCGGTATCCTTCCCTGCCACCAAGGGTACAGATGCAATAACCACTTGCACACCTGTTCCTTCAACTACCCTCCCCAGTCCCCTGAAGTCATCTTTGATAGCCTTCAGGCTTTTTTCACCAACTTCTTCACTGCCAGCCTGAACTATCAATAGGGGATAGCAGTCAGAAGGGCAGATCAGACCAGGCAGTCTCCTAGCAATGTCCCTGACCTGTGCCCCAGGGAGGCAGCACACCTCCCTGCGGGTAGGGTCCGGCTGGCATACAGGGCCTTCTGTTCCTCGCAGAAGGGAGTCACCTACGACGACTACCCTTCTATCCTTCCAGGTGGAAGAAGTCTTGAGGCACAGGGGTGACCGCTTTCCCTGAGGCACCCTCACAGGTGGGCCTCCCTCCACATCCACACTCACCTCTCCCTCAGGGCCTCAAACCACTTTTGCAGAGGCACCTGGGGAGCCGAGCACGGTCGTAAGGGGGGACGCCCACTTCGCTGAGCTGGTATTTGTTTGCACCCATCCTTCTCACTCAAACTGCTTTGGTCTGCTCAGCAACAACAGGACAGAGGCTCCACCGAGAGTCCCATACCCCCTAGTTGTTCATTTATATTGCTAGGGGCAGGAGAGGACTGAGGGCTCAGTGCAGCAGGAGCACAGTCTGCCCATTCCTTTCTATCGCCTGTTTGCAAGGGGACCGGGGGCAACATGCTCCTTGGGGAGCCTCAGCTGTGTGCTGGGATCCCGGGGCCGATAGGGCCTGGCAGCACCAGTCAATTTCATTTGCACAGTCCTTAATGGTCCTTAACCTCTCCACCTCTTCCTTCAGGCAGGCCAGCAGACTGAGCAAGTCATTTTTCTGATCACACCTTACACAGGCGTAGCTTCCATCAGCCGGCTCTTCAAGGGCCAGACTGACACTCACTGCAGCCTGTGATCTGTATGCTAGCCTGCTGTTTGGGGACCTCAGTCTGGGTCTCCACACATTTCCTGGCAGTCACCTTCCGCCGGAGGGGAGCCATGGCAAACCAGAAGACCCTCTAGCACTAGCACAATCAGAATAGCTTTACCAAGGTGTGACAAGAGCTTCCGCCCTGTTACTGATAGTGGTGGCTCTGCCCTCTCCCCTGTACCAGGTTGTTGATGGCTGTAACCACACTTACCATTCCCTTCACAGTGACAATACGCTTCCTCCTCCTCTTCTGGGTGGGCAGTGGCCATGGTATGATGGTATGGTGACCCACATGCTCCGATAGAGGTGGATCCACTTCCATCAGGTCATCCTTCAGAGGTGGATCTACCTCCATGGGCTCTCCATCACTGTCAAGCGGGTCCACCTCCATGGGCTCCATGTCATCACCCATCTCCACCAGCTGCCTCTTCCTGAAAGGTGGATGCTTCACCCTCATCCTCACCACAGGAAAGACAAACTTCTTGTCTATCTCATTTGGAAACAAAATGTCACTGTGTGCTTCAGCTCAGCAACTGGGGTTCTGGATGCCCCCGTATGCCTGCTACTTGCTGGCCGACTCATGGCAGTTGGGGCCTGTCACCATTTCTGTGAGGCAGTGGCAAGAACGTAGCAAGAGGGTCAGTGGGGGCTTCTCAAGCACCCTGCAGCTGCCTGGGGTGAAGTCATCCTGATGCCTACAGCAGGAGAGGGGAGCAAAGCATGCTGACACCCCACAGGCAGCCAAGGAAGATGCAGGCATTAAAAACTGTTGAATTTCAGGGATTGTATTGACTGCCCTTTGCCATCCCTCAGCTCTGGCCCTGAAGCATGAGAAGGTGGCATCTCTTCTGCTCTGATAGCAAAGGAGACGGGTGTGGAAGAGAGGGCCTGGTATCCACTGGGCAGCCGCACTGGGACTGCAGGGGTGCGTTGGAGGGCCTGTGAGGTCCTTGGGGCCTGGTACTGGGGTTTCGCACCTGGAGGATAGGAAGGCCCATTAGGGGCTGCTGTCAACCTGTTCTCTCCTTGGCCACAAAATGAGTGGTTGGAGATGAAGCCAGGCCTTCCAAGGCAGCGCACAAAGAACAGCTGGATATCAGTCATGCCCCCCACATGTGTAGTTTGATTTAGTGTCTGCAATCTCTGGTATAGGGGTATTGAGAGCTTAAGGACACGGGTGTGTAGGTAGGTGTCCCCCATCAGCTGACCTTTATGTACCTCACATAGCATGAACACATTCAGATCAGCCAGTGAAGAGAGGGGTGGCTGTCACAGAACATGGTTTGGACACAGCAGCAGTAATTTATTTCAGGTTCTGCCTTAGGCCAAAAGGTCAACTTCTTTCACAGTAATCAATCAGTATCTTCCCATATAATAAAAGAAAAAACATTATGAGACATGACTTCCCAAGCATTTCTGGCATAGCTGGGACGTAACTGTTAACGCCTGATCCAAAGCCCAGGGAAGTCAAGCTAATCCCCTCCAAAAGTCTGGGCTGGCCTCAGTATGATCTCTATGCTACCACCAATTTCTGCTGAAATGCTGGCTATCCTGCCAGAGTCAATAGCCAGGTATGAAGCCAATACTACTCAGTCACTGTGTGATTTCTAGCTATATCTCTTGATCTATTAACCGTAAATGTTCTCTACATGCTCTAAGAGGAACCATTAAAACTGCCAAACTACTGCATGATGAACCCACTCTAACAACTGACAATTTCATAAAGTATAAGAATTTCATTTATAATAGAGAACAGAAGCATAAGATCAAGAAATAGAAGCCAATGTCTGAGAAGGCAGAGATTCTGAAACGAGCAGATGGATTCCATAAAATCACCCAGAAAATAAGTTGTTCTTTCAAGGTTACAGTAGTACTATTTGACCTTATTTTTCTGCCACTCCACATAAGAGCAGGGAAAATCAAGCTGTGAAACCAACAATGTTTGCTATTCAAGTAAATATCTGATTGCTCATCCCTTCTAGCTATGACATTTTAAGTAACTTAAAGTCCCTTTGAATAACTATGTTGAAAACTGGAATTTATTGTGTCTTCAGGAGAGGTGAACAGATTATGTATATATTAATAAGAATGGCAGAAAAATACATTTTAGTCACCATAAGCTGCAAAATAAGCTGAAGAACTGATAGAGCAATCAGTGACCCCCATACACTGAGACAAAGGTGAAGAACCTGAAGTTTGAAAAGCCCGTAAGACTAGTCATTTATTTCCTGGTATGGAAGGAAAATCCTTTACTACTCAACAGAAAAGTTTTTAGAGAACCCTTAAAAATGGCTCATCTTTCTTCCCTCGCATTTATCCCTTAAGACTACGACTTAGTCCATGGAATTTCATGAACCGTTTCCAGCTGGTATCTGCTTAACACTGAAATCTGTGTGACCAACCAGCTACAGTCTTGAGATAGCATATGCTTTGCACAAACTCCTGATGCCCAATCACAGCTTTCCATTACCAAGTAGCATAACTAACTGCTCCACACAAGCTGGCTAAAAGCTGTTTCCATGCCACATCTGTAATCCCACTCTCTTCATGGTACATTGATAAATCTCATGCAGAAAAGCACTAGCATTAGTTCCTATTTTTCCATTTGTCCTGAGATGACTCAGGAGCACCTTATTCTTTCAGATTTAAACACAGCATATTGTTTCACTGCAGTCCTTCACATTTTCCAACTTAAATAACAGCATCTATAAAAACTATGCAACCATGCAATTGGAAAGCACAGGTCCCAAGCCATAATTTACAATCTGTGATTGCTTTCAACAGCGCTGCTTGCTTTCACTGAAGGACTTGGGGTGAGACTTATACTGTAGAACTTCTTGCCTTAATCATAACAATCCAAGATAGACTGACTGATTTAGTTTCACTGTTTACTGCGAAAAAAGAAAGAAACAGCAAAGTCATTTTTTTAAATGGTAGATGAGAGTGAGGACATTCAAGGCAGTACTGAATAGGACTCAACATCTGTGTTTCATTAAGGAGCTTCATTTTGCTTCCTCACTAAATGTTACAGTTTCCATAATTAACAAAAGTTTGAAACCTGATTGTAATTGTGCCCACTGCATAAAGAACTTTATACATTCAAAGCCAGCAGTATTTCAAATGCCAGTGGATATACCTATATGACCAAATACTACTGGAATGCAGTTAAGATTGTTTTCAGGTACTGAAGTATTTCAGTTCTGTGTATAAATTATGCCAAGGTCAGCACACACTTAAAAAATGAACTTGAATTTATTGCTCACGATCTTGCAAACTTCAGTTAACAGTCAAATTTCAAACTTCCCTTTTCTGGTTCAATTTGCAGTGATAAGCATAACATTAACGTGGAACCATAGAATATCCTCTGTTGGAAGGGACCCACAAGGACTTCCTGCCCCACACAGGATCGCCTATGTGTAAAATGCAGAATTATTTGAACTGAAATTCTTCCCCCTGAAACTGAGAGAAAAGTAGGGAGATAACAGGAAATCTTTAACACAACAGATCCAATTCATTCATGTTTCTTCCTTAAAATCATACACTGCATTTTACTCTTTTTCCTACTGATTACGTATTACTAGATTTCATCTTAATACTTGATACAAATATTTAATTTAAATATTTGGGTTTAAGACTGGTTCAAAGAAAAGGTCAATACAACATCCCTCAACAGGACAAAATTTTTCAAAACAAGCCAGAACAGTCTTGCTGTGTACTCATTAAAACGAGCCATCTCATCAAATAAGGTGCATTATTATTTAAGTACATCTCTGAACATCAACTTTCAAGTGTTTCTTCAGTCTATCAGTATATGACATTCACTTTTGATTACTTGAGTTTAGAAATTTAGATAAACACCATCACTTTGAATTGTCTTCCAGGCTCATTTGGTGGCTAACATGACATTTCCTCACTGCCTTTCCATATATACCTGCAGTGATAACCCAATTAACAAGGAGGCTGGAAAGAAGTATGTGAGTCTGTTATGATCATCTGAAACACTTTCATGTACTGCTTAATTCATAATTCAGCTTCAATTATATCTGCTGTGCTAACCATATTAAACTTCCTTTAAATACATAAGAGCAGAAATTAACATCCATTAGAAACATGAGAACAACTTCCATCTTTTTCTTTTTTATTTAACCACATATAAGTACATGTCAACAGCTGGAGTAAATTTCATAAAAATACAGTACCTTTTTGTGCTGTAACACTAGTCACAATGTTTATATAAATATTTTTTCTCCTTCCTTGAATTCAATTAACATTTTAAAAATCAACTTTCCAAAAGCCCCTTTTTTTTTTGATATTTTCCTTATATAAATTTTTCCAAAATCTATTCTGTAAAAGTTAAAAAGCTAATGTATTTTCAGCCATTCTCCCTCACCCTCTCAATAAGACAGATTTTAAAAAAATAAGAAGTCTTAGAATACTGATTAGCTGTTACACTACAACTTTATCATAGGTTCCCATTTAATTATTCCTTTTATACATATGATAGATGCTATTCCTATAGCATCTAATATTACCAGATGCTATTAGGGCTGTAATAGACTAGCCATGTCAATCGACGTCAGATGTCAGAACAAACAAAAAGACAAAACAAAAAAAGAGAAAGAGGAGACTTCAAAAGTCTTAAACTGCGGAATCATCATTACTGTGATACTTCCCATGACAATAAATATACAGAAATTCTATGTCTATTAAAGAACTGATGGGTGTACTAACTATCTTGGGAAGTGAATTCTAAGTCCTTTATTACCTATAATGTTGGTGTGACACCAAGATGACAGAAAAACTGAAGAACCACACACCACTGTTTGACTATACTCATATCACAGTTGGGTTAAATTCAATTTTTCTTAAATGTTGATGATAAAATCCAGGCAGGATCTAATAAAGGGGGGGAAGAAAATAGAGCATGAAGTTTGAAAGTCATTTCTTATCAAGTTAGGCGCTGAAGGTCTAGTTAAGGCAGTGAAGAATTTATTTTAGTATCTTTCTAAGGCTATTAAACAGATTTATTTCCTGAATAAAGCATTTTCCCTTAAAAAATTCCATTTATATTATACCAGCTTATTCGGAGTGCATAAGAATGCTAAAAATCCTTAGACACCAAAAAGCTAAACTATTGCTTGCTGCAAATATTACCCTTATTAGTCTTCATTTTTAAAATCAATAAGGTTCCAAGAACATGCACCTAAATAATAAAGTTTCAACTCCACCTACAAACTTTTTCATTTCAAAAGCAAGCTTAAGTGATCCAAGATGACCAATGTTCTTAATTCTGTCAAAGGAAAAAAAATGAACTTCTCTCAGACACGACTAGTGAAACTATGCAACTTTCAAGAGAATTTCTACTAAGTACCACCTGGTCCAGGAGGGCGAAGGTAGCAAAAGGAACATGAGAAATGTGATGCCAGATGCGATAGCACCATTCCTTTGTCTTAAGCTGCTAGCACCAAAGCTTTAAGAAAACTTGCTTTGCTAAGACATTCTGACAGTCCCATTTCACAATATCATTGGTTCTGAGAATGAAGGTACTTTCCATAGCTATTTTTAACTCCTTTTGGATCAGTGTTAAGTAAGATGTGCAAACATATAATCATTTGCATAGCAAATCTTGAGGGACTGACCCTGAAATAGAAATCCAAACTGCAAGGTTTAAGATATTTCTATCATCAGAATTCACTTAAAATGGTAAAAAATAAAGTACACACTTTTCCATTTTAAGTCTAGTAAAAAAATGTATTTCTCATTTAGAATCCTCATAGTAACTAGTTTAAAAAGTTGAAAGATCGATGCTTCACTGCATTGAAATGTTACTCATTTGGAATCTTCAAGACTCTGTAATTGCTGTTTTCAAATACTGTGATGAAATATGGCCTGGAATCCTGGCTCATCAGGGTACATAAAGGAATTCGGCCACTATTAGCAGGATCTTCCACATCCCAGATTTCAGGCATACTGCAACCAGGCCTAGAAAATATTTAGATATGAGAAATGAAGAAATGCCATTAGGGGAAAAGAAAAAAAGAAGAATAAAAAAAAGCATTTAAAATTGCTGACTTGAACTTTTTAAGCCTTTCTATGAATACTTAATTGTGCCTTCTATTTGAAGTTTATGTTTATACTAGAAATTCTTCTCAGATTACAAAGTCAATAAATATACTAGTAATTCATTAAGTTTGATTGCTTTTGTGGTTACATAATAGTAATGAATTTAGAGAGAACAGCACATATGATGAAAGAATTCCTACTATGTAGAATGTATTACCAGAGACCCTTAAAGCTTCCTATTAAATGGAGGGTATTTCTTTTTATGTCAGAAATGTAAGAAAACTCACTAATTAAAACTCTCACTAAATAAAGCATCTTAAAAATAAGTATTACATCCCTGCTTTTTTTTTTTTTAAGGCACACAACCAATATAAACTCTCTGCAGTTCCCTTTCAATGTTCAGATTGCTATAAGCTTCCTAACCTTGGCAGTGATAATACCAAAGAAATAAAATAGACTGATTTCATTTTATCCTTAATGCAAATAAATTCAAGTGACCTTGTCAGAAAGGCTCAAAAGAAAAATTAAGAAAGATAGGATACATTTTTCTTACAGTCTAAATGTGACAAAATTTTCAGTGACCACCACCAGTCATAAAATTCTAGTTCTCAAACCATGCTCTGCTCTGCACCTTATAATCATTCTGGGCTTTTATTATACATTTGTGTCTGTTCCTGTCATCACAGAATGATTGTTACCTTTGTGAACTGTTGTAATTTACAGTGAAGTTTAAAAATATGTAGAACATAGCTTTTCAGGTGCACATGAAGACCATGAAGTCCCTAGAGCTGATCAGACTTCTCCAGCTAGAAGCTGGAGGAAAATGTATTATGGGTACTTTTAATAAAGCACAGATTAACATATAGTACATACTGGGATGGTGTATAATTCCTGTGAGAAAGGCAGAGATTACTCACTTCTTTCTGCTTACGCACAACGACTCTTCTAGAATGTAGTAATTCACCCCTAATTTTATTAATTCTTTTTTCACTTCTTTTGCAGGTTTTCGGCTGTACATGGAATACACTATTTTAGTTCTGGCCCTTCAAAAAGAGAAACATCATTAAAATTTAGCTAATATAGCAATTAAACATACTCTTTAATTTTAGGTTGCACAGGAAAGCTTCTTAAGTCATAGAAGGGCTAAAAAAAATAAAATCTTTTTAAAAATCTGCTTTAATGCAATTTGATAATTGATAATAATGATGATTTCCTCACAAATGCAATGACTCCAAAAAAAACAAACAGTATACAGAGCCCTCTGATGTTTCTGCACCAGGAAAAAACTATGGTTACTTTGAGTAGAAAATGCAAAAATATCACGAGCAATGCATTTGAAATGTAATATTCAAGGCTAGATACAAGACACTGAAACAAAATTTACTACATAACATGATGCCATTCCTACTGCACATTACTCACATTAACAGAATTAAGGATTTTGTTTCTTTTTTTAATAAAAAAGATCCTCAACTTTGATATTCACCTTAACCCTGCATCTTCATAATGTGGATGGTTTACAACAGGACGAAGTGCTGACAATTTAACACTTGCCATTGTAGGCATTGCTCCTGCAAAAACTGCATCTGAAAAACAGAATGAAAGGGATGTTTGAAATCAAGACTGAAGCAGTAAAAGCAGAGAACTAGTCTTCAAATAACTAAAATAGCAATCCTATAGAAAAGTATGAAGAGGAAAAGTACTTAATCCTTTTGAAAATGCCTTATACAGCACCCACAGCATACGCACAAAATCATTTTTTCTTTTTAATTTTAAAACCTTGATGTCAATATAAGTATTTAAGATAATTAAACATCTATGATCAGAGTTTTAATATACTTTATTTTTCTTGGATTAGTAGTGGAATGTATTAATCATGAGAATACTGGATTTTTTTTTTGGTCATTTCTCACTCTGTTGTTAAATGAGCAATAAAATGTTAGACTTCTTTGGATTAAGTGCATTTTCTTGTTTTTAAATTTTTTGTTTCCAGATAGTTTTATGACACTTCTTTTCTCTTTCATAAAAGAACTGAAGCAACCACAACCACACACTTTGAATTATCCTCTAGTAAAATAATGAGCACGGACCCACATAGAGAACCAGTCACATAAGAAAAAACTTCCTTCCATTGGACTTTACAAAAACAGCCTTGTTGTAGAAGCACTACATCAGCTGCTAGCATCTCTAGACTGGCAGGCTGGAGTCTAACAAAACTAGTTTTTTGTGGGTTTTTTGTTTTTTTTTTCTCCCCTCGATTTGAGACAACTTCTATATGAAAACCATACATGACTAAACCACTGTTTTTGAACAGTCCCAAGGCAAAGCCAACAACAGTAGTAATAACCTCGCAGATATTCATACAATGTTCTACAGCTGCATCTCACAGTAAGTAGAGAACAACATACGGTATTAAAGTTTACCTTGTCTAGTATTGACTTGTATCCACTCTAGAAGTTCCTCCTGTGGCAAATTGCTAAATTCTCCCATGATGTTCCACTGAGTCTGAAGATTTGCTGACCCTTCTATTGCCATCAGTGCTAAAATAGCAAAGACCAATGTTTTGGGCTGGATTTTACAGAAGAGCCATCCAAACAACTGAAATACAAGGATTATTTTCTTGAGAACAATGCAGTAATAATGTATGCAGCACAACTCATTTTTATTTCTCCACAAGGAACTTAATATATATTAGAATAGAAGACGCCTCTTCTTCTATTGCTTCTCCACCACCACACTTCAGTGAAACCTCAAAAGTGTTTATGTTTACTGAACATTGTGCTTTTATCTTTAATACTACAAAAATGAAACTTGATACAGCTTTTAAAGTTCTAGTCAAAATGTCAAATTCTGCAAGGAGAATTCAATAGTGCTAACTGTATTCATACAGTATTTTATCTTCTACTTGCATCTAGAAGCAAAACCAGTGTCACAAACTTCTGAAAAATACAAATAAAAAAAGCAGAATTTGGGCTGATGTTAACTTATATCCTATTCCTCCCTTCCCTGAATTGAAAAGGCTAGCCCTTATATTTTTCCCTACAGATTGTTTACTGTAGGCTTTAGCAAATACTCAGACACAAAAGCAAAAACTATTTTTAACTACTGTGAGAAGACTTTAGATTTCAAAAACATCAAATATTCAAGTAAACAAACATTTATAAACATTCCACATACTTTCACCCTCTTTTTATTATTAAAATATGAAATGATAAAGTTTCACAGTAAGCTTATTACTAGACTACACCAATGAACACGTAAGTTATTTCTTTTTTTTTTTTATAAATTAGTCCTAAACTATTTGAAATGATTTTGATCTCCCAAGCCACCTCTCCCAAAATGTACAATTTACTACTCTCGTTCTCAAAGACTTGCTAAGCACTCTAACAAGATTAGCACTATCCAGGGAAACTTAACGTACCAAAATGCCTCACTGCAATGTAGGTCTGGATGGATGAAGCAAAATGAATTCATTTATATGTTATTCTCCAAGAGTAAACTTCATCTTTCACCAACAGTTGCAAAAATCTCAGTTCAAGAATGTGATAGAACTGGAGTTCAATGGCTTTCCAAATCAAAGAAAACTGCACTCCTGTCATGCTCTTGTAAAACCTCAGTAATACTAGAATTATCTGAATTTACCACTGTTATGTTTGTACAAAGAGCCCAGAAATGTTGAAAGTATCTGCAATTTTGAATCATAGAATCACAGAATGGCCTGGGTTGAAAAGGACCACAATGCTCATCCAGTTCCAACCCCCTGCTACATGCAGGGTCACCAACCAACAGCCCAGGCTGCTCAGAGCCACATCCAGCCTGGCCTGGAATGCCTCCAGGGATGGGGCATCCACAGCCTCCTTGGGCAACCTGTTCCAGTGCCTCACCACCAGTTTGGGTGAAAAACTTTCTCCTAATATCCAACCTAAACCTCCCGTCTCAGTTAAATACCACAAAACAAAACAAAAACAAAAAAAAAACTTTTTTTTTAATTATATAAAATTTATTTATTTATTTATGCTAAATAGACACATTAAGTCTTTAAGTCTCTGCAACTATTTTTTTTTGCTCTCAGAATTTCACTTAGGATAGAAGAATTCCCCCCTAACAGAAGAGGAAATGAATGCATGCAAACAGGAACCTCCTTATTGTCAATCAGGTGCCACAAGCTACAACACTGAGATACTGGAGAATACAAAGGCTCACGCAATGGCCTGAAAGAATAAAACAAAAAATTCCTCACACTCACAGACTATTTCTAGTATCTTTTGCTTGTTTTTACATACTGACTGTTCACATGTTCAAAGACATCTGTCAGACCAGAAAGAATCTAGCTCATCTTTTACAGGTATCAACCAGCATAAATGTAGGGAACATGCTGAAGAGGCAAACAACCCTCACAGACAACAACACAAAGGAGGTATTTTTAGTTTACCTAATTTATTCATCTAAACTTTAGCACTCCTGAACACAGGCATGGACTTCTAAGGCTCAAGACAGAGCCATGATTACAGGTCTTCTCATACACAGCAGACTGTCATTTACTTTCCTGTCTATGAAAAAAAAAATGCAGCAATTTAAAGCCTTACCTTTCCTAGCATTCAACACCTATATTTTTTTTTGGATGCTGAAAAGAAGGACAAAAAATAATAAATCACTAGACATGAGCTATCTGGTGCAAAGGGACAGCTCTGCAGAACATCTGCATTGGTAGGTTTCTGAGAATCTTTTCAGCTGTAGGGATCAACAGTAGAATGACTAAGGGCCAAACTGCAGTTGGAAGTAGAATATCTCACCATGCACTCTTGTTCTCTCCCATCCCTGTTTTTAAACGCTATCCTTTCTACTAACAGACTAGACTGAAGTCAGTGGCACAAACTAAATTCTAAACAACTGAAATAAAATTGTGAAATACTCTGAATGCGTCCTTCCAAAATTCCCATGGTGACAATGGCGAGGCATCCCATAAAAACCCAAACTTAATGATTACTGGAATCACCAGATTTCATTAACCGGCATGATGACCTTTGTTACAGTAATAAACAAAAAATCTAAAATCCAGGATGAATTACTGTAGTGCAATTACAGAATCACACAATCGTAGGAGTTGGAGGGGACCTCTGGAGATCATCTAGTCCAACTCCCCTGATAAAGCAGGCTCCCTACAGAGGCTGCAAATTACTCAGATACTTAAAAAAAACTCATCAAAAGCAGACTTTCACTAATATGCAGTACCAATTAACTTGTGATACAGAAGAAGTAGAGGAGGAAACAAACTGATAGAAAACATTCTTCTCAATCATTCCCTGTTGCAAGGTATTTTTTCTGTCTTTCAGAGATTATTTCTCCCCACACAGCAAAAAAATAAAACAAGAAGAAAAAAACAGCCAAAAAGAGTAGGTCAAATTTATCGTTCTTCAGTTCTTCAGAAGACTGAGAACTGAAACTAAGATTCACACGTTAGAAATTTCCGTAAGAGTTTTCAATAATAACAAGGCAGAAAAGCCCATCAATTTTCTTCTAGGAAAACACAGAGATAAAACTAGAATAATTAAGAACAAATTAATTTTGTGCTGAATTCATTTATAAAGTAGACGCTATCTAGAAATCACTTCAGAAGAAAATGACAGACATTTTTCTTTTTCCGTTTCTCTGACTTTTAAAAAGAAGCAACAAATTTCTTATTAGCACAGTAACTGTCTTCCCCAGCCATTGCTAGTCTCCTCACTCTGCCACTTCTTTCATCTACATTTTGTCCATAATATCCCTCCACAGTGGAGAAATATCCACAGTGCTGATCTCCCTAATCTGTTCTCTTATTAAATTCAGCTCAGTATTAGTCATCACCTTTCACTCTTTCATGTTGGATACTCACTCTGTATGACGTGAATAACACTTTCCACAGAAGAAAATGACCAAGATTGGAAGGGACCTCTGAGGATTATCTAGCCCAAATTAGCTGCACAAGCAGGACCATCTAAATCATGTTGCTGAGGTCTAGGCTACTTCTGAATAACTTTAAGGATGGAAACTCCACAACCCATCTGGGCAGTCTGTGCCAGTGCTCAGTCACCCTTCAAGTGAAAAAGTGTTTCTCTGTCATGACACAGAGCCTCCTGTGTATCTGTTTGTCCCACTGCCTGCTGTATTCTAACTGGGCACCACTGAAAAGAGCAGCTTAATTCCCTTTGCACTCTCAATACACACACGCACTTACTGATAAGATCCCCCCTATAGTCTATCCTTCTCCAGGCAAAACAGTCCCAGCTCTTTCAGACCTGCCTTGTAGATGCATATCCTTGTACCTTTATCATCTTACTACCCTTGTGGCCTCAGCAGTGCGAAGTATAGGAGATTACTTCCCTCGACCTGCTAAAAATTCTCCACTTAATGCAGCCCAGGATACCATTAGCTTTCTCTGCCGCAAGGACACATTCCTGGCTCACGTTCAACTTGGCATCTACCAGAATCCCAAGCCCTTTTCTGCCAAGCTCTCAGCTGGTCAGCTCCCACCACATACTGGTGACTGGGGTTGTTCTCTCTTAGGTACAGGAATTTGCACTTCCTTTTGTTAAGCCGCACAAAGTTCACATCAGTCCATCTCTCCAGCCTCCTGAGGTCCCTTTGGATGGCAGCCCATGAATCTGGTTGTTATACCAGCCGCTCTTCCCAGTTTTGTAACATCAGCAAATTCTGCCTTTATACCATACCTTTAATGAAGATGTTGAAGAGGACTGGACCAAATACTGACTTTGAGGTATAGAGCCAGTTACCAGACTCCAATCAAAGTTCGTATCATTAATCATGAGATCTGGGACCCAACCACTCAGCCAGATTTCCATCCACCTCCCTGTTTGCTTCCCAAATGATCGCTTAACTATTTCTGCAAATGCAAAACTTACAAAGAAACTATTTAGATACAGATTCAATCTAACTCACATCTGAAAGATACTGATGCTGAAATACTGAAAGTCTATTCTAAGAAATTTAAATCTTAAAAAAAAAAGACTAATAACATTTTGTGATATTGGTATTCTGGGCTAGCAAATTGCAACTGAGTTAGGCACAGGACTGTTTGATTTTTAAGGCTGAAATGTTTGCAAGCCGTAAGACCATGTAAAACTGCATCTTTAAAAACCATTCATACACACAAAGCTGTGAGGTCAAAAGGGCCATGAAAGTATAGTGTAAACTAACTCAAACACTGCTTGAATAAAATCAGGAGCTGATCAAAATAGTTTCAAGAGGATATAAGCGAGCAAGTAAAATAAAATCTACAGCATACCTCTCTATGCTCATGCTTAATGCAACACACTAATTTGTATAATAATGCAGTTGGATAAGTTTAAATTTATTTGGAGAGAAAGGAGAACAGAACATCCGTAACCATATTTTTAGACTGCAATTTAGTGTAACTGTGATACTCAGATTCAGCAATTATTCATGGAAATTTCTTTTAGAATAAATACCTAGCATAAATACTGAGATAGCTACAGGACTACATAAAGATCTTACCTGTTTTGAACACACCAAAGAAGCCATAACACATAGATGTGGTGTCAAAAATAATTTTAGTCTCATGATTAAAATTGCTAGGACACCGTATGCCAACAGCTGCAATGCATGGTATATCACCTGCAAAAAAAAGTATATATATATATTAATGTGTATATATTTATGTTTTTTTACATATATATGTATGTATATATATATATATACACACACAGAGAAGCATAATATTTACATACTTCTGGTTTGTCTCAAACCAAGAGCTTCACTTTTAGTATCACTCAAATGACAATTTCATCTGGAAAAGAGTCAAGGTGAAAGTAAAGATTTTCACATTTCAGACAGCAAACAGGACACTTTTCTGAAGTGTCTGTAGGAAGTAGAGGTAAGAAGCAGGATGGAGAAACATTAGGAATAAGAGGAACCGGGAGGATGGCTGGCTATGAAGAAGATTCTGAAACCAAGTGTCCTGGTTTCAGCCGGGACAGAGATGACTTTCTTTAGAGCATCTAGCATGATGCTATGTTTTTGCTTTAGGAGAAAAACAATATTGATAAAACAATTGTGTTTTAGTTTTTGCTGAACAGTGCTGCAGGGAGCCAAGAACATCTCAGTTTCTCAGCTTCTTGTACTGTCCTACTAGCTACGAGATGGAGGGAAGGGGAAAAAGGCACAGAGAGCTGGGGAGACAGAACCAGAACAGCTGACCTGAACTGGTCAAAGGGATTTCCACACCATATGACACAACGAAAAAAAAAACCCAACCTATAAAGCTGAGGGGAGTTGGCCAGTGGGGCAGCTGTTCAGGGACTGGCTGGGCTTCGGTCAGCAGGTGGCTAGCAACTGCTTTGTGCCTCATTCATTTTGTGAAATACATATATAAATACATATATATATATGCGCATATGTAACAGCAATCTTTACTGTTATTTCTTTCTCTCTTTTCTCTCTTACCAAATAGCTTTTATCTCAATCTATGAGTTCTATCCTTTTTTTTCCTGTTTTCTCTCCAATCCCACTGGGAAGTGAGGAGTGAGAGAAAGGTTACATGTTGCTGAGCTGCCTGTTGGGTTAAACCACAACGTAGTCAAGCAATAAGAGGTATAACTTAGGTAATCTCTTCACAGAAGTGAAAAGACTTTGCTAACGCTTTGTTCTAAGGCCTAAACTAATTAAATATGAAAAGAAAGAGGCAAACAATCTTTGCTACTCACACTACTACAGGCAATTTGCTTTAGTATTCTCTAAGTTAAAAAGCAGAGGTGCCACTCAACGCTAATTCTACATTGCCTGTGGAAGTGCTTTGGAAAACACAGAAGTGTGAAAAATGCATAGAAGCATTTTTACAATCAGTGCTTTAATTTGATTATAATATTCGAATGGTATGAGATTTTCCTCATGACACAAAGCACAGTAAACTGCTCTTAAAGTTTTGCTGACTTAACTGAAATTAAAGAAATCCACTAGAAAGCTGCCACTCAACTCTAATCTTTGGGTAATTTTATTAAAAGAACCATGTCACAATTTTTTTTTTTTTCTATTATGGTTTCTTTTTTTTTTTTAAATGAATATTTAAAGAGGAAATATTCATCAGTCACAAGATTATAGCATGAAACCTATTCTGCTACTCAGTGTCCACTGGGAAAGTTGAAGGTCCAGCACAATTTCAATGTTGTTCCATAGTGTCCAGCAAAAGCCTCAAAGCTGCTTACTGTGCACTGCCACCCAATCGTTGGTACATTTTTATTTAGCATTCCACAGTAATTCTTTGGTGACATGCTGGACAAAAGACAACAAAACAAAACAAATGCAAACAACTAGCTTAAAATAAACGTCAGCATCAGTATTAGAATACAGCTTGCAAATGGCTGAGTATTCATATTACCTTATGAATAAAATTATGCAGAAAAAAAACAAGACTTACCTCACCCTGGATAAGACGTTCCTCTCTGAATGTTAAAACAAAGAAAAATCATGTGGTTTGTTTATATCATACAGAGAACATTGTTACTTCATACGTATCTATAGCGGTTTTAAACAAATTAATTCAGTAAGCATGTGTCAGCTCCTGCACACATTTACAAGGGCTGCTCTGAAAGTAACGCCTCCTGCTTTATTTTGTTGGCTCACTGTATCAGAGGTGGATGTTTGTGGTTTGGCAGTAGATGTTAAACTTCCCATCAATATCCCATTATATTCTGTTATCCTGTGACAGAAGGCAGCAGAGGGGCAGCCTGACCAAATGTCTGACATGGAAGGAGGGATGAAGAAAAGGTGTGCCACTGAACTCCTCCATGTGGAGACATTTGCACCCAGTGACAGTCACTGATGCTTGCTGAATGTTTATGGAGACCAAACAGTAGATGTGAGCACAGTGAGGGGTGGGTGGTGTGTTTCAGCATTGGCAGCAGCAACAGTGGGTCACCTCTGCTGGTGCAGATTTTTATTAGTATGGCATACAGGCTCTTGTTCATCTCTGCTGAAAATGCTAATGCTAATGGTGGTGACTGCTTTGAAAAATAGGTTTCTGTAGCAGAGATTTTATTTTATTTTTTTATCAAATACTATCATCACACTCTTTGTTGTAGTTGCCATGAAAATTAATCAGAGGCATTATTTTCAGCATGGTGCACGTGGTTTTTAGTCCTCATGACAAACTTTGAAATATTCTGCAGATCTCCTACACCTATCCTCCATCCTAAGTCCATCTGGAAATCTGAATACTATTTTTTTCATTATACTCATGAATTATTTCATACTTGGGAAAGCTTATTTGGAGAATGAAATCTTAGTATTCAAAAGAGATAAAGCAATGATACCCAAAAAAGTCAGGTACTCGTTTATTCAGGTACTATATAGATTTTTTTTATTTACTTCTGAAAAAGCCAAGATTAAATGTGAATTACGTATACTTGTTTTTATCTGTGTAGACGAAATGGTGAAACCTGCTCGCATCTGTTGAAATTTTGATAAACGCCATTAAGACTCTGGAAAGCAGCGATGACTGAAATGATTGATTAAAAAAAGATAATAAAAAAATAAAAAAAAAAAAGGAGAGCAAGCAAGAAGATAGGTCAATTAGGAAAATGGCAACATTCCATAGGCTATAACAGACAGACTGCCTATAACAGAACATGTAATGCAGACATTTAGAAGACAAAGTAAAAACAGCTGGGATCCCTTCTCAAAATGAAACTTGCATGTCTTTACAACCTGGAAAAAAATAACAACAGGGAGGAAACAGCTTGCTATTTACAGACCTATTCACTTTTCTCCTACAAGTAAATACCAGCTTAGGAGCAGGGCAGAAAAATAAATGATGAAATAGAACATTTGGTAGCACATCTAAAACTAAGTTCAGCAGTTTAACTTAGGCATTCTGTAAAAGGACCAGAAATAGCACATCCAAGACATTCAGTTAGTGAACTATACGTAATCTGTAATATGTAATCTGTGTTTGTCCTCTTGAATGGATAATGCAAAATGTTAAATTATTTAGCATATATCAAATCAGATGAACTTCCAGTAGGCAGATCAACTTTACATTCACTAAGTACACAGTATTTACCTTTCATACTGTCCTGGATGAGAAAAGGTCCACCTAAGATATTTAACTGCCTAAAGAAAACAAAACCAAGAAATATATGAATACATTTTCAAAAGCATAAGAAAATATTTCCAACATTTGCTAAATTAAATTACACCTGAGTAATCTCATTTTCAGACAATGCTACAATAAAATGCTTCAGCTAAAATTCTTTGTGAGGATACTTAATTAGCCAGGCAGTCAACAATTATCCCACCTGTTCTTGTGTAAATTATCACTTATTTTCACACAAACTACACATAATCAAATTTACCAAAACAGTTGTAAACTTTTGTTACAGTGCTCATCAGCTAAGTAACAGTTTTTTTTTTTATGGTGTTTAACAACTCATTGACTCAGGACTGGAACTTTGGTAAATAGCTACACAAAGGAAATTCTGAATTGCAAATATTTTTGAGAAATTCTGTTTTATTACCTCAAAATAAATAGCGGTTCCTTAAAAGCAATGAAAAACACTATTCAAGGTAAATGTGATTCTGTAAGTCAATCACTTACCCTTTTGACAATTACAACAAAGACCACCAGGACAACTGGTAGCAGCAGAGTCTTTAAGTATCTTACTGGAGTCTACAGTGGAAACAAACTGAATTAGTTGCTTTCCATTTGTCTATGGTTACAACAATTGTCATTTTAAAGAGAATATGATATAATATAAAAAGTTCTCCCTTAATTGAAACAAATTTAAACATGTAACAAGAACAAAGCAAGCTCTAAGAAACTCAAATTTCAACTTCAACCAGCAATCCCACTCACTAGCAGACCTAATACAAATGTCATTTGAATACTATCACCTTTTCTTTTGCAAGCTACTCAAAGACTAGAAGCAGGTTGCATCTCAAAAGAATTTGAATGCTCTGAGTAACCTATAAATGTTCTGAATGCATAGCTAGACACCGGTGAACTAGAAAAGTCTACTAGCAGAACATTAAGAAGCACTGATGTTCATCCATAACCTAAATCCACCACATCTTTGTAGCTCTCACCACATTTTTTCCTCAGTCACTTAAAATCTTAAATGTGCAGAACTGTGACCTTTCACTTATCCATGAACGAATACTTCTATTTAAGTAAAGGAAGAATTTTTCTTCGACATGAAATCAAAACAATTATTTTTAGTCCAGCTCAATATCAAAACAATTTAAATTTAGCTGAAGTTCATTAAGCGTCTCTGATTTGAACAGTAACCACTTGGAACTTGAAAAAGAAAAGTCTTATGATGGCAGTCATGGCTCACAGACATTTTAAGTTATGAACTGAGATAAACAAAAAAAAAGTTACCTTTTCCACAGTAATCTAATTTGATCAAGTTACCTCTTTTTCCATGAAGTCAAACTCTGCAGCACAGGTATACATTAATGTATCAAAATCCTTGTAGCCAATAAATTTAGCTTTTAATATATTACCTATATGAGCCTGGTAGGAAATAGAGGACAAACAAAAGTTTAAATCATTTACAATACTGTTATGAATGGACTTGAGTAGATTAAATAATATATTTGATTGTAACATGTCAGACAAAAGAAAAAGCAGAAAGTGGAAGATGTGATACCACTGCAGCTGGGTTCAAAAAGAGTATAGTTTACATGCTCATGTTTCGAGGTACGAGCTTCACACATCTTGCCCCTCCACCAAAGTAAGCAGCACCAGCATAGATTTTATAATAGAAGGAATGGCAAAGTTTTATAATAGTACTTAAGTGCAGTTAGGAGTCCTAGTTACAAGTATTTCAGAACTGTCCTAAAAATTAGATTCAGAGTGAACTAAGAAACAGAATAAATGAAACAAAAAAGTAGATAGAAGATATCCAAAATAAACAGATCTCAATGAAGCCATATGTAAAAGCTAACACGGTATGTATGAACTCAGCAGTAAAGACACCTGTCTTCTCACAAACGGGGCATAATGCCTCAAAGTCATCATTCATAATGAATAAAAAAATAACATATGCAATCCCTATTTCATTTCTGCAAAAAAAATCTCCATTTCAGAAAATATATCATTAAGACACTAAAATTGAAGTATTAAGACAGCACAGTTTCTATAAGAGACAGAAGACTTACATCATCAGCTACTCCAAATGCTAAAGATGTCAGGTATTTCAAGGTGACTGTCCCAACTAACCAGGCACATCCTTCAATGACCTTAAAAAGACATTCAGAATGAAAGAAATCTCTCTGCAAACTTTAAATAAAATCTTTCTTTTTAAGAAAGCCTATTACATTTAGTGATTAGTTGAAAGCTCTCCTAAATTATCACCACAATCTACAATTTTCTCTAACCAATTACACTTCCCAGATTAAAGGACACTGGAGCTTGTTGTTGTTTTTTAATCCTACTACAGCCTCTCTGCAATTATCAGGTTATATTACTCTGCTAATCCAAACCTTTGAAGGAATCTGCCTTATAGTACCTCTTCAAGATAATCTCAAGAGAAACCTTCAAAGAAATATAGAAGAATTACATACAATGACTATTTTTAGTTGCATATCATGTTTATGTTTGTAACAGGAAAAAAAGAAATTCTAGGCCATTTAATTTTATTTAAGATTGTCTCAACTAAGTAGGAAAACTTGGCTCAGCATCTTATATCTGACAGGGATCACCAGCAGATGCTTTCAGAGAGAATATAAAGAGATACAAGCTCATCTTAAGACTAATGTAACCAAGGCTGCATTCAATCATCACATTTAAGGGCTGCATATGAACATGAATACCTGAGAGGCACCTCATCTTTTTCTGACTGCCTCTGTTTTTTTTCTTGTTCCTTTTTTCACTTCCACAGTATAAGAATTCTCTCTCATACACTTACCATTGCATACAACATAAAATGTAACTATACTCTTATCCTACTCACTAGCTTTGTCATATTTACCTCAGCCTTACAAGATGCAGAATTCCAAATCATTTTAAAACCTCTACTTAGCAATTCTTTATTAATAGTTATCACCATATTCTTTCTACTACAATTTAACTTCGGAGAAGACCACATTTTCCTAAACTCAGTTAAGTAATTGCGAAGAGACTGCTTGATGTTACCAAGCTTATTCTAAAATAATGACAGTATAGGACACAGTTTTAATGACTCTGTAAAGTACATTCTTTATTGTAATTTTTGCAAGCACTGCTACTTCTGTTAACCACCTCTTCTAAACTGTCTTTTGTTTTAAAGAATTTTTATACAGACCTTAGGTACTGCAAACAGATTTAAGTTGCTAGTATAAAATTAAATGTGCTGCCATTTCAAGGCTGCTTCAATTTTGTGAAATAAATGTATACTTCTACATCTTTTCTTCCTTCAGTAATTTAAAATGAATTTCTGGAAAAAGGGACAATTTACTTGAAAAGGAGTAGTTTATCTGTATTTCTTGATTTTCAGCTGCTAGCAAATAAACTAGATGTTATCCCTCTATTTCACTCAAACAAAACAATAGGGCATAGTTCTTTTTCTGAACTTCAAGATGTATGAAATTCCTTACCCACAGGCACACTTGACTTCTGTTCCTTTTAAAGATTCGTGGGCTCAGTTCAAGAATGCCCTAAAAATAAAATGAATGCACATCTCCAGTTAAGATACAGCAACAACAAAATGTTCCAGTAAAACAAAATCATCCAGGATGCTAAGTGTCTATTTTAACATGCAACCACTTATTCAAAGCAAACTAACAAAAGGACACACCAGACTACAGAATCAACACAACCTGAAATACAGATGAATACACAGTCCTGTGATTTCACTCTGCAATGGCAAAACCTACCAAAATAAAAACTTTTACTGAAGTTATATATATGATTAATGAAAGACTATTCTTTTTAATAACCAAAGTTCTGTATTACACAGTTCTACATTTCCCTAAATAAAATCCAATGCTAAAGAGATTTCTGAAGGAATTAATAAATTACTAGCAGAATAACAGACAATTTTCAAGCAGGACAACAGAATATAAGCAGGAAAATATTATTGGTTGTTTCTGTTTATCACTGTTTCTTATTTTACAATACACAGAAAACTCAGTTTAAGCTGACTTAATGAACAACGTAATTAAGAAAAACATAATTAACTTCAGTGCTTTTAGAAATCCAGTCCGTAAGTGGCAGAGATTGAGACCGCTATATGCAGTAAAGTAACAGACAAACAATAACTGTTTGTAATAAATGTTCCCTTCAGAAAAACCATTTTGAAACTAAAAAAAAACATCAGGGAAGTTGTTTTTTGTTGTTTGTTTTTTTCTTTTTCAACTCAGAACGAAAATAGTGAATCAACACGATGCGCCTTCACCGAATAATTTCACACTTGGGGTATGGCACAGCAGTTTCAGATAGTCTTAAACCACTGTAATATACATTACAGTATTTTTGAAATTACACTGGTCAAATACTATGACTATGTTAACCAGAGTACATATCCTGTAAAATTTAACCTGACCTAAATAAAGAGAGCTGAGCCCTACCACAATCTCCCTTATGAAGAGGTTTTGGTGTGGAAAAAAAAAGTGCAGTTTTTCAGTTAATATTTATTCATTCACCAAATATATTTAAAATCCGTTTGACATCTGAAAATTGTCTCTAATGCAACAGCTTCACATTTTACAGCAACACACACAAAACAGCACAGCATTACATTCTTATGTCTTATGATTTGTTGTCCTTAAACAACTTACCCAGATAACTACTAAAGATGCAGCATAATATGATGTCAATAACATTGAATTGCCAAACATCAGAATAAAACACACTACAAGAGATACCTGAAAGAAGAAAAATAATTAAAATTTAAAATAGAAAATTATTGCTAACTGTAGAAATTACCCTGTATCACTAACAGCTTGACATTTAAAGACACATCCCACGCAACAACTGCAAGTTTGATAACCAGCTTCGTGAGTTGTTCTGAAAACACTGATTATAATGACTTAATTGTGACAGACAGAAAAGTATAGAGTATTGTATTAATTTATATTTAGAAGCACATATAGATACAAATATTGATCACAAACATGATATACCAGTTATATTTTTGAAGTTATTCCTAACTTCATGCAATAACTAGGAAAAAAAAAAGGAGTATCTGTCTATTGTTATCTATTGGAGTCCTGGAATCGTAATCAAATTCAATGAAATTTGATCACGGGCACAGCTACAGCACATTGAAAGTCAAGGCTGAAATACAACTTTTATGCACCATGCTGACCTCCTGCTGTGCTTTCTTACTAAAGAGAAAGCATGCTGCATTAATTTTCAAACTTAGAAAGCCATAACAGCAATCAATTTCTGCCTTCTCTTTCTATGCACAGGAATAAGTACCAATAGCAGAGTTACTGATAAAATACACAGCCTTTTGTATATATTTTTTTCACAGTTAGACTTGAATTTTCCACAAAAACTAGGGGAGTGGAGAGGTGGAATCATGAACTCCAAGCAGAAAGACTAGCAGTTTACCCAATCTCATTAAGTTTCTCTATAATACAACACAAATACTTCTCCTACTTGAATTTAGGCTTGTCATGGCACTTTGTCACCAATATTATACATTTATTGATGTAAGCCAAAAGGTACAAATATTTCATCCCATTTCTGCCCCCCCCAAAATTACTAAGCCAAGATGCTTATTTGCAAATTTTCCTTTTAAGCACGACTAGAAACACATGCTTAGGCTGTGTGGCCCAGGCTTAAATTGGAATTAGGCTGTAAAGAACTTATTACTGCCTTTCATTCACCAATTACCATATTTCAAAGAGACTGGAAAAAAAAAAAAGAAACAGTTTAGCTCAAAGCTTCTTTCATGTGGTAAACATTCGCTTTCCTTTCACTAAGTTTGCATAGCAAAATTTTAACAAAAAATATATATTTAAAAATAGACACAACTCTTCAAAAAGTTGTTTACATCTTCCTATGTATTTATGACTGCAGTCTGCCTTCAAAGAGCAAAAATTCCTGGCAGCAGAACTCAATCATTTTCTTAACTTTAAAAACAAAGTTCAGGTATATCATGTTGAAGTTCAGTTGTCTATTACTTATTGTCATCTCCTGCCTTTCCTGACTTTCTCATCAGCTTTACAAAAGGCTTTTTTCCCCCCAGATTGATACCTTTCTTTTTTTGTCATCCTTTCTAAAGAGCTATCCAAACAGTTTAACCACAACATCTTTGTGTGATCCAGACTTCAGTAGTTTTCAAAACCCACTTTTAGTTGGGATTCTCTAATTTTGAACTGCAAATATCTCATTTTTGTTTCCACTAACCAAAGGTGTGAAATGAGTGCTACCTTTTCAGCTTCTTATTGCTCACGCTCTATTAATTCAGTGTATTTTCTAATCTGCTGTTTGTGAATGCATCTTTGAATTCATGGAATAAGCAGAGACAGAAAATAAATATTTTTCTAAACCTTTTAGGTTGAAACTGGTTCTTCTGGAGTTTGGAAATTCCAATGCATCAGACAGATCATTGCTTCTGTCACTGTGATATACACACTTATGATCAAATATTTAAATCCAGGCCCCTCCATCCATTGCTGTTTCCTCTCTTGAGGCAAGGGAGGCCTTGCAAAGGGATTTTAATACATCGGTACATTGGGCAGTCATCAGCAGCATGAAGTTCAACAAAGAAAGTGCTGGGTTCTTCATGTGAGATGGAATGATTCTCACCACAAGTACAGATGGGAGGATACAGAGGAACCAGCAGGCTCAGAAGGAGCCAGCAATGTGGCCAGGAGCCAAGAAGGCAAAACACATTTCAGGTGTATTAAAGACAACATAACCAGTCGGTTTGAAAAAAACGATTCTCCTGCTGTAATTAGTGCTGGTGCAGCCTCACCTTGAAGAACTGCATGCAGCCCTGGGTTCCACAGTATAATAAGGACATTAAGGTCCTCAAAAGCTTCCAGAGGAGGCACCACAGCTGATGACAGGGCTAGAAGGCATGTCCTGTGAGGAGGAGCTGAGGACACTTGGGTAGGGCTAGACTTGGGTCCTCCTGGGGAAGAGGAGGCTGAGAGGAGACCTCACCTCTCTCTGCAATTCCCTGAGAGGGGGAAGCAGAGAGAGTTGTCGGGCTCTGCTCCTGGGCACAGATTCCGTGGTGGGAATGGCACAAAGCCATTGACAGAGAGCCAGAGTGAGCATTAAAAATAATTTCTTTACTGTGAGGGTCAAACTCTGGAGAACAGGTTGTTGATGCCCCAGGCCTGCCAGCGTTCAAGATGCATTTGGGCAACACTCTTGTTAAGGTGCTTTAGCTTTTGATTAAATGGCTAGGCTGCTGGGCTTGATGATACTTGACAGTTCCTTCCAAACAAACAATTCTATTCTATTCTTCTACCTTTTTAATCATCTCATAACTATGGAAAACACTTCAGACACAATGCCTTTTGAAGTTCTGAACAGTTTGATAGGACATTAAGTTTGAAAAAAATATATATACCATATGAACAGAGAGTATCTTCTGTAATTTGCAGGAGTCAATATAACCCATAATACACACAGCAAACAATGAAGCTATCTAGAATCAAAAGCAAAAAATAAAAGTTAAAACAATGTGCAGTGGTCAAGATGCTCTAACAGATATGTATTGATACACAAATGTAAGTATTCAAATAATCATACACAAACTTTCGTTGCTTATTTTTGCTAAATAAATATGGCAACATTTTATAACTGCTTCTTTCAAGAAACATGAATTTTGCTGCTCTTAATGACAGTTATCAAACACACTTGAGCATCCAAGGATCAAGTATTCAGCTTCACAGAAATGTAAGTCATCACAATACAGCACTGAACACATCATCTTTCACCCATGAGAAAACAGATTAAAAAGAATCAAAAAAAACCCCACAAACATAAGCATTAATTAACATTATCTAGCTCCACATTTTCAGCAAAGCGTGAGAACGTCCACAATTTAGCGCTGAAAAAAAAAAATAGATTCACTGATTTGGCAGCTTGCTAAAAACATAAGGAAAAATCATGAAGCTATGAACTAAAACTATAATTTCAAATTTCAAGGCCAGCATCTACAACTGGGTACAGCAATGGATTTCTTATAATATTTTACATAGTTAAATGTCTTCCTCCTCTCTGCATACATAGTATATAGAGATTGTTCAAAAATATCAACTCGAATCAATCGACACCTCTTCTGAGTGCAACAGACAATTGAAAAGGTATGGAGACATGGACAGGTTTTAAACAGGTTACTTTGCAGTCAGTTTAAACATTAAGAAATTGTGCTGTGTGACAGTAACCTATTGCTCACATTAGCATTTACTACATTCCAGCACTTGTTTAAGTTACCTCAACCGTATGAACCCTCGATACAGTAACGTTATGCCACTGCTGTCAGGTTTGTTTGTTTTTTTAATTAAATAGGAAACCATGCAAAATTATGCCAGCTATCACATGCCATGCAAATTTTGCTCTACCAAAAAACTTCTGAAGAGCCCAAAGCAATCAAGATCAATGCCTTTTTTTATTTTTGTATTTCAGTGTACGAAGTTTTCTTATGTTCTGCATTTGTTCTAATGCAATGATCCTAGGCTGAAGGTTGCTTTTAAGGATAAAGGAATTTGTTTAGTCCTGGTTAAAAATATTTTAAGTGGAGCAACTTTAAATTTAAAGACTAGGAAAAGCCTGGTGTGATAAATGGGGTGAATCTTCCCTGACAGCAAGTCTGGTTGAAATGAAAGTGTCAAGATAATTGTACACTCAATGGCTGTCTGTACAAAATAGTCAACTTGCTTAAAGTAAACAAAAAGGCCACGTAGAGGTGAATATGGTCTTACCTGAGTTAGAAGAACAAATTGAGCAAACTGCCAGGGAAGCATGAAAAAGATATTAGAAACACACAGTGCAATCAAGCTTCCTTTATTAACATTCGGAATCCTTGGGAAAAAGAGACAGAATAGGTATCAGTAAGTTAAACTACACAGAGATTTGCATATTATCAAGAAATACAAGAGAATGAATGGAATGAAAACAAAAGTTACTTTGGAAGTTAGCAAGCAATAACAATCTATGCAAAGTAACACTGCTCAAGTAAATTCAGTATCATTTTTCCATAACTTTCCAAAAACAATAGTGCTAATGCTTCTTAATGATTCGATGAGTTACCCTTCTCCAAGCATCTATTTTTCTGACAGCATGTAATGCAGGAAGTCAACCTGGAGCACTGTGTGTAGACCACCTTCTTGTAGTAACTGCAGTCAGGTCACAGCTGTTTTTTATTTCAGCCAGAAACACAAGTATTCTCATACAAGTGATCACATACAGTGATTTCACTGTTTTAGCATTCTCTCATTTCTTCCTTATTTCCTCCCCACTAGCACAGGATTTCAGGGCAATGACAAATGCACGAAACTCACCTTAGACTGTTTTTCATCTCCTGCAGAAAAGTTCTTTTTTTTTTTTAATTTAACTCTAGCTTAGAGATCACATCAGATACATGCCATGATTCAAAATTCACACAAACTGGCCTCCAAAAGATTAGGAGATCATAAATATTCTACTGAAAAGAACCCAAACCCAACAGATTTCAGAAGCCTCGGAAAATACTGTAAAGTTTTCTTCAGGTTCTCCTGAAAAACCTTGGGATTAACTACTGGAAGTCATGCTGAGCACAAATCTAACATATTCTAGACTCTGTTTCAAAAATAGTTCCTTCATTACAGCAGAAGACCAGCATACATGGCTCTTGAAGTAGGAACTCTAACTGATAATCTGAAAGTTAAGTCTTAAAACATTGCATCAACCTTTTTTGAAATCTCCTTCTGAAATGGCTAGACTAAATACCTTGCTTCTTCACCGGTCACTGGTAGGCACACAAGCTCCATTACTACTTCACACACCAGGATCTGAAGTAGTAGCACATCTATCTAATTAAAAATGTTGTAGTTATAGATACAGAACATATACACTGGGATCAGTGTATTTAATTTCACTGGTTTCTGTTCCATTTAACTATTTAGCCTTAAATGAACATTTACCATTCAAATAATCTAGCAATCAGTCTACAAACTATTCCTAATAATATAACTCTAAATATTTTTTGTATCTTTTATTTTGTATCTTTTTTCTTACCTAAAAAACACAAGATAGTGAAAGATGTGAGTGATGCATTTTTGGTTTAATCACCAATATCTACAAGTCAGTATAACCTAATAAAGGAAAATCTGTGGTTATGCAAAATTCAGCTAAAACATAAACACACTGCAAATCTGATGCAACAGAATTCAGTGGAAAACCCTCAGTATTAACAACCATGCTTAGTTTTCAAACCAAAGGCAAGACACAGTCACATTGCAGGCCAGAAACAACCACAGAAAAGCAGGGCTAATGAACTCAAGGGCATCTCTGCATTATTATTATTAGATTGCTTGAAAGACTGAACTAATAAACAAACGAATTGCAAGAACATAATAGCTTATGGGTGCTATTGTGTTTGCTGTTTCATAGCATAAGCTTATTCCAAGTGTAATCAACGTACCACTCTCCAAGAGGAATAAAACCAATTCATGGAGTATAGCTTGCTTTCCATGGGATAGAAGTGACATCAACCAAAATATCTTTTTTTTGTTGTTTTTAATTCAGAAACGTGTTTCCCAACATAATAATTCTGATACTTATTTTAATCATGTCTTCAAGTTGAAAAAATTTCCTTTTAATAAACGAGTAACATGACTACTGCTCTACCAGTGCAGCATCTGCAATGTAACAGCCACAGGAAAGTTTCTATGTTAAAGATATTCCTACAGCATAACAATATCTAAATAAATGCATTTAAATATGTTTCCTCCCACACTCTTTTTTTTTTTAAACTCACTGTAAGAAGCCAAGTATAAATTGAGAGGTACCTGAGAATATAGGTCAAAAGCAACATCTGAAGCACAAGGAATGGGTATGAGAAACTTTCACGAAGAGGGGGAGTCCACATGACACGAGTGCACTAAAAATAAGAACTGGGTTAGCTGATAAAGTTTGGTTCTGTACTTTCATAAAGCAATGCATCTGTATTTGAAAAATGAAAGACTAAAAATTCTTCAGTAAAGCAAACCCCAGACAATACAAGCTTTTGTGTACAAGTAAAAAAAATAAAGAAAGAAAACAGAAAGCCAAGAGCACAATAAACAAACCAAACCAATCAAACAAAACACCCCACGAGGAGAAAACCAATAAGACAGGATGCAAAAAAGAGAAGGAGAAAGGATGCAGCTTTCAGACCTGAGGTCTATGATGCACTGTTTAACTAAGAGACAGATCACTACTCTTTCAAATTAAGTGTGACAGATAGAGAACATCCAAGAAAACAGCCAGGAGAGCCTCTGCTTGTCTCCACTTCTGCTGAACTTAACAAGTCATTCAGGTAACTGACATTATTCCCAACTTCAGGCAGTCACTTGCCACACTTACATGGACAATGTGAGCAGGGAGAGGAAAATCCAACACACCCTTCATCACACTAAATCACTTAGGTTACAAACATTTTACAGTTCTAGCAGCATCAAGACAGAAAATTTTATAACATCTGCACTCCAGGATAGGCTAGTAAAACCAAACAAAAGTTTACAAAGCTATTCTACATTGTTTCCTTCATTCTTTAGCCTACTGAAGTCAAAGATAATGCAATTAAATCAACTCAGTATCATCTTCATTAATTTCTTTGGATTGTGACAAACAGCTCACCCACTTCACTGATATTCTGACCCCTTATACTCAGCTCTTAAGAATATATATATATAAAACTTCAAAGTTAGGAAGATTACTCAATACTAATTTTCTATCTTAAATGTATGTTCCTATATGATTAAATAACATCCTTCAGATTATTTCTATTTTACACAGTGTTCTTTCAGATGCATAAGCAGTCTACCAGCAGGAAATCATACTGTAAGTAGAATCTGTTGTTTAAAAAAAAAAAATCAGCAGAAGAACACAACACACCAAACCACTCTAAATCTGGATGAGTGAAACACAATCACATTTAAATCCAAGGTTTACAAGTGAAGGTAAGCAAAATCTTTGATTACAATTACATAGCTAACACCTAGATGGCTTTTACCCAATAGCAGGAATAGTCTGAACAAAATACATCTTCAAATTGCATTTACTTACTGTTGCAACAGAGAGAACTGTGCTTACCCTATTTAGCGTGCAAAATTTTTGCAAAACTACTAAGCATGCTTTGACAAATCATTTCTGTAGCTTTCCTTCCACAAATGTAGCTTACACAGTAGTATTGCCCACTCTCCTTTGTCTAATTCCACTTCCCTTAGAGAGTGATTTATCACTGTAGGACAAATAGCATTGAACCTGCATCCAGGAAACACACAAGCCCACAGGAGATAGGGAGCTTCTCCTATAGCCTGAAATACCATTTTGCATTGTTGCAATCAGTTAGCGTGATATAATCTGAAGTAAATAGAGCAATTTCAATGCGGAAAAACACCTAAGCCCCTCTACCTATTTTCTGTTGCATGCAAAACAAAGCTGACTCTGTAAGTAACAAAAGGCAAATGAGAATTAGCATAGGCTTAATCCCCCTTCCTCCCCACAAAAAAAATAAAAGGAGAAATATTTTGATGGATGTTAATATATGCTCCTGAAAGGACTGCTGGAAAGAGAGTTGTGCTCACAAATTGCAAGGAAGGTCAGCCAGAAAAGATGCAGAGGAAGCCTGGTAACTTCCTATCTTAAGGGAGGAAAATGGAAGGATTAGTCCAATTCAGAGACCTTACATGAAGGCCAACCAGGGGATAAAATCGTTTTGAGTACACAGCTTTGGACATGAGCAGTATGGAAGAAAACATTTCAAGGAGAGGACATTTTTGACATACAAATGGATAGAAAATGGCTCTCAACAGATTCACACTAAAGATTCTTTATTACTGAAGACAAAAACTTAACACAGACAATAACGAATTTATGAAACCTTACAGCATGTTTATACAATCTTGTCCCTTCTATTTTGATTCCCAGAACCTTAAAGACATTTTAAAAATACTGTTTTATCAAAGATATTACCAGAATCAGTACCATTTGATTATCTGCTTATTGTTCTGATATTTCAGATATGTTAAATTAATAGTGTAAAAGAGGTGTTTAAAAATGTAAAAGAAATGCAAAGTTGTATGCCAATTACCATCAGAATGGTCCAATTATGTCTGGAACAGGGAAGAAAGATTCTGATGTTCTGAAACTTGAACTTGTACTACTAAGATGTGAATCTCAGAATCACTTTACACTTCCTTTCTGATTTCTATTTATTTTTTAAATCTAAAGTGATGATACATTAGAGTGCTATACATCATACAAATTGCAACCTATTTTGCATTCAGTAATGTCTTATTCCTATTAGCCTTTTACATTCATTCTCATTTAGATCAGCAACATAATTGTCTTTAAGGAAATGAGATCCATCTTACTCTTCAGAAAGAGGGAAGAAAAATAAGGTGGTAGTCCTACCTCTCCGTGGTTGAAAAAGTAACACATCACGGTAATGAGGCCTCCTAGACGGCTCCCGCTGTGCAAAGAACATGAAATATAAATACAAGAGAACTTCCTAACAGCTGATGCTTCTTCAAGAATGTGGTGCATTTGCTTAGAGCAAAGTTTACCTGGGAAAGCAAAAATGCTCTCGGGCATCACGGAAAAATAATCTACATTGCACAAAAGATATTAAAAGACTAGCTAGTGTTTACTCCAGAACGGACACCTCGTCATACATCAACTCTCTTCTGCAGAGCACCAATTTTAATGTAAATTATTTGTGAAGTTGCTCTTCTGCCTGTCACAGGCTTTGGTTTAGATCGTTACATCAGCAGTGAAAATGAGCCCTACGAATTACAGACTCCTGGTGTTTAATCTGCTGCACACAGAACATGGTCCTGGGAAGTGCAGAACATTTTTTATTCATTTTTAAATCCCAAGCAGTATAAATGAAATATTTCTCCCCTAAGACACTGATCAGAAAACTTTAGAACCTGCATGCGCAATCACTCACAGGACTCTGCAAATGTCTGAACCTAAGATCTTGTTTGGACAATCAAACCAAGCATGGTAGCAAACATATATAAAAATGATTTCATACAGAAGAGTCAATGTAAGACACAGCCTAATTCTAATGTGCAGGACTGTGACACTGACGTGTAAAAGCTTCTTAAGCCCTTAAGGAATTTTTATAGGTTTCTAAATAAATCAGATCTGCGTGCTGAATAACAAGCACCATGGAGCCAACACTAAAACCCAAGATAGTACTTAGTTTTTCTCACCTGAAAATAGCATAGATAACAAATCTTTTCAAACAGATAAAACCTTATTACCAATGTTCTGTGACACAAACCAAGCAAGCTTTTTGTGAAAAAAGAACTTGCATTTCTACTTTGAATTGGAAAGTGCTGTTTTTGCTGCTTAACAAAAGTATCAGCCAGCTGTTCAAGATTAAGGGGGAAAAAAAAAAACAACAAAATATTTACATCCTCTCAGATCCTTCACCCATCACTAATATGCAGACCAAACAGGATCACTGAGTCCTAGGATTAAAGATACCAGCTGAGTGCTAAAACAATCTCCAGGAGATGTGCATTCTTACATATAAAACATAACCTTTCATCTGCAAATACTAAAAGCATCAGTACTTAAGTCCAAAATGATTAAATGAATATGCTTAATATTTAAATAAATTTTAGTTTTAGAAACAAAATTAAAAGTTTGCTAAAAAAAAAGGAAAAAATCCTTCAAGTTTTCCCCAAAGGTTTGACATTGTGATGAAACATCAAAGCTTGGGTGTCCAACCTTTCAGCCTACCTGAGTCACTGTCATGAATGAAGAGTTGTCGTCTTGGGTCACATATGAAATACATAGCATTACTGATACACATAAGTAACAAATCTCTTTTTCAAATATATACTAACGTTTTGAATTTTACTATTCTGTTTTCGATTTTAACACAGAACATTACGGGATGAGGTTCAACAAGACCAAGTGCCGGGTCCTGCACTTTGGCCACAACAACCCCATACAGCACAACAGGCTTGGGGACAAGTGGCTGGATGACTGAGAAGAGGAAAGGGACCTGGGGGTGTTGGGTGGTTGATGCTGGGCTGAACGTGAGCCGACAGTGTGCCCAGGTGGCCAGGAGGGCCAACGGCATCCTGGCCTGCATTAGAAACAGTGTGGCCAGCAGGAGCAGGGAGGTGAGCATCCCCTGTACTCAGCTCTGGTGAGGCTGCACCTCAAGCGCTGTGTTCAGTTTTGGGCCCCTCACTACAGGAAAGACATTGAGGCCCTGCAGCATGTCCAGAGAAGGGCAACGAAACTGGGGAGGGGGCTGAAGCACAAGTCCTGTGAGGAGCAGCTGAGGGAGCTGGGATTGTTTAGTCTGGAGAAGAGGAGGCTCAGGGCAGACCTCACTGCACTCCACAACTTCCTGAAGGGAGGCTGTGATGAGGAGGGGTTTGGCCTCTTCTCCCAGGCAACGAACAGGACCTGGGGAAATGGCCACAAGTTGTACCAGAGGAGATTTAGGTTAGACATGAGGAAGAACTTTTTTTCTCAGAGAGTGGTCAGGCACTGGAATGGCTGCCCAGGGAGGTGGTGGAGTTGCCATCCCTGGCGGTGTTCGAGAGGCATCTGGGTGAGGTGCTATGAGATCTGGTTTAGTGCCTGTGGTAGCAGTGGTGATGAGAAGACAGTTGTACTAGATGATCTTGCAGGTCCTTTCCAACCTTGTGATTCTATGATTCATTTAACTTATGTTACTTTCATGCCAAACAAAGCAGCCATTAAATACACCATTTGTTGAATCTACATATTCTGAGAAAAAGTGAATTAATGCAATGTAACGTACATATTCCATAAATCTACCTTAAGCATGCCCGGATTAGCTAATTACCACACATTCAATGAGATGATTATTATTTGTATATTGATTATGTGGTCTTGACAGCAGAAACACTAATCAAATACATATCACTGCACTACTCTCTTCCCCCAGCAGTATTCCACTGTCAGACATGCAGCCCATGCTCAAGCTATGTTCAATAAACACATGAAAAAATATTGCTAGAAATCATGTAATAATGTTAAAAGTTTACAATTAAGCAGGCCTGTTGGTTGGACACCCTTTAAGTCTAGAGTATTATGTATTTTTTACTGTATTATGAATGCTTTAGAGCTATCAGGCCCTGTTATTCTACCACATGAGAAGAGATCAGATAATCTGTAGCACAGAATAGGAAAACATACCATGCACCTTTTCCAGAAAAGGAACTGAAGACATATAACTCTCTAGTTCACAGAGTTCTGTTTTGTATAGAGTAAGATTAGTTACTTTCTAACGGTGAAATGCTATAGCATAGGAGATAAAGAAGTTAATCCTTCCTACTGCCAATATAAAAAGATAAAAGACATCTCTTTCCATTGAAATTCTCATTCCATGCTAAGGTTGGTGAAGTACATGTACAAAATAGATTTTACAAAGGTCCTTCCACTAGAAGCTACATCCACCCACATATAAATACGTACTATTATTTAATAAATCTAGATTATTCTGTTTTACAGGACTCCAGATGACCTGAACATTTAATTCTTTGTCTAAAAAATCAGGTGTGAAATACTGAAAGAACTTTGATTCCCAAGTACCATAAGCTGAAGCCTAAGGAAGGCTTCTAGGGAATTGCACTAATTCCTTGTTTATGAACATGCAAGAAACAGAATACCGAAAAAGTACTTTCAGAAAGAGATGCAGGAAATTTCTGGGTAGCTCCTTAAGATGCAGTATTTCACAACCATTTTACACTTTCTGTCCTTCAACTGCAAGAGCAGAAAGAATGGGGAAGAATCTCACAACTGAACAAAGTGCTTGTCATGTAAATACCATTCACTTGTCCATTAAAAATAACCAACAATCTTAGAACAAGTTTTCAACATATTCTTTCAGTTGTTGTAGGAGAGAATGCTCCTAAAACTACAGGTGCCAAACCATACAAGAAGATTCCAAAATGTCTTTGACTAAGCAGTGGTTGTAGTTTCACACTACAGCAAACCCAGCTCATCAGCTACTTCTAAAGGCTACTTCTTAACATTGGCCATACACAGAGTGAATGCTAGGACAGGGACATACAATGTCTGGTCATCTTCTAAGCTGGGGAAAAAAACTGGCTAATGGAGTAAAACAACAAAAACAATTCTAAAAACAAAAAAAACTACTCCTACAAATCCAACTACATTTCTGCTAGCTGAAAACCTTGAACAAATAGATGTGAGAACACAAGCTAGATTAGAAAACAATGATAAGAAAGAGATCTTCCACTATCATCTTTCATTACCAGCTGCAAGGAGACTAAAGGCAAATCAAAGCTGGAATAAAAATATGACATCTCATGAACACATGGGAAAAAAAAAGCTACACAAAATATGCAAGCTTGAGATGACTGTTGCTCACAAACTCAGAAGTTACAGAATGGCTTGGGTTGGAAGGGACCTCAAAAGAACACCTAGTTCAAATCCTCCCACTTTTTTGAGGAAGTTTACCCAACTTCCTCAAAAAGTGAGAGGTTCATTTTCCACATTAGGGAACACAAACATACATTCTTTACCCCAAAATGCCTGACAATTACACTAGGCAACTTCCTCCTTCCACTGTCAATTCAGCTCCCACCATGCACTCTTCTTTATCTGAACTTTCACCACGTGCTTCAGTGAGAGCAAGAGAATGCAAGGCAGTGAAGCCAGGGAAAGAAGAGGAAAAACAATCACATCTATTAGAGGAAAACATAGCCGCTTTTTCCATTTCTGCAAAATTGGCAAATGAAAACAGAGGTGTAAATATATCTGCTTCTATTTTTCTGCTGAACATGGAATGTATTTTATATACGAAAAAATCTTACAGTTCCTGAAATTAAAGGACAGATAGTGAAAACAGAAATCCGTTGAAAACGGGAAGTATGTCTGCAAAAGAACAAATTCCAAAACATTTTACCCCTTCCATTATATTAAAATTGAAAGAAATTCAGTACTATTGGAAGAAAAGTATTCGAAAAACTCCAGTCTTGGTTGAAAGTGCAGTGTCATTCAGTGTATTTTTTTTAAGCATGAATTACATTGATAACCTTAAGAGCACAGATATACAAAAACTGGTTTAAAAACTCCGTAGTATTTAGTTTGATCCACAACCAAGTGGTTATCAAAGTTATACCACTTCACTGAAATCTCCTGTAAGTTTTTGTAGTATCATCAGCATATATTTTAATAAACAATATTGTTTGTCGTAGTAATTTTTAGTGATAATGAAGGAGTATTTTTATTGTAATATACATTGCAATGTTTGTTTGTCTGTACAAACAAACAGTAAATCCTCAAAATATTTTAGCATCTACTTTTTCTTTCTTTGTTTTACTGTACAAGCAAACTGGTAATATCAATTAAATAACTCAGTCTCAACTGCCTTACCTGAGGTATGTGCCATATATGAAGAACAGTGACATCATCAGTCCATTCAACAGAAAAATCACAGCAACATAAAAGGAAGCAGGGTCTCCCCACCCTAATAAACAAACAGCAAACATACATGAATGGTCATATAGTTTAGAGAACAAAACACAATCATTATAATAAAGAACACTGCTAATTTAACATATTTACAGAAAGGGTAAAAAAAGGCACAAATATTACTGGAAAAATTAAATGAAAAGATTACACTCCTAAAAATAAGTAAATTTAGAAGGGGAGAAAGAAGCACAGTACTCGGGCAGGAGGGAAGCACTACCTACAAAAAGACCTGAAATTTATAGAAAGGATAAGCATGACCATAGCAACATTCTCTAAGATGTTTTGACTTTATAAAGGCTTTTAGATCTAGTTTGTATTCCCTATACTCTCATTTCAGGCATAAACGTATCTTTAAATGTATCACACACAATGCTCTTAGCTTTTTCTTCTTTCATTAGTTGCCAGGAGATGTTCTAATAATGCACATCTTTCAATTTACTCATTCACAAACATTCCTGTGTTCCCATGCCTATCCTTTTTCTCTTATTATTTCTTTAAATCCTTCAGCCTCCAATCATTTCTGCACGACAGCTTAAAAAGCCTTGTTCACTATAGAGAAGCTAGCAAAACTTCAATCTGGTACAGAGAAATGTTTATTCAACACTGTCGAAATTACAGCAAGATAGTTCTCCCCCCCCCCAAAAAAAAAAGATGATATGCCCACCAAACTTGGTAGCTTCAATAACTGCAGGATTTGGTTGTTGGTGGCTCTTTGCGTTTTTACTGTTGCTGTTTTTTAAATACACCAGGAACAGTAATTTAATTTTGTCACAAGCAGTAAACAACAATAAATGTGTAAGTGAAGCATTCTGAAGAGAGTTTGTATAGTTTTGTGCAAAGAAGAAAAATATTGATATGTGATCACACAAAGACATCTGAAATGATAAAATGAAGTAACTTTACAAACTGGCTGTAGAATTTCTCGACTGTGTTTCTCAGCAAAGTACTTGCACTGCATAGCACTTAGTTTAAATGACAATACCTTACATGTTCAAAAAAGAATTTTTAAAACAGCTAGAAAGTAGCAGCATCCAAGGTTTGGTATCAAATCCAAGATATGAGGTCTGAATATTAGGTCACAATACAAAATGCTGTCCAAAAGGGAGCCTCATTGTTATCTTTTCTCCCCCCTCTCTACTCCTCACATTCTGGTTATGAAAGAAAACAAAGGGTAAATTTTTGTCTTAGAACAAATCGCAGATTCTACAGTAGCTACAGAAAGGCCATGCATCTACAGAGCCTCCAATTATGCACAGCAGATCTTACAGCACAATATAACACTACACATTTGAAGGGCAGTACAGGAGTTCAGCCCAGATAGGGGCAACTATCTAACAAACAAAGTCCACATTCTACTCGCTGGTGTTCTTAGAAGCCACAACAAAACGCTCGCAGGAAGGAAGAAAAACAAAATGCAACTCACCTTCACAACTTTCAACAGGACTAAGATCTTTTCCTCTGTTTACCGTCCAACACATCTTTGTTGGTACACCAAGGAAATCCATAACAGCAGTGTATATGCGGTACCAGCTGGCAAGAACCACCTGGATAGGAAAAAAGGATTCAAAGTTTCTGAAAGCTCAACACCTGACACAGAAAGCACCAGTGTTTTTACACATAGAAAAACTGTGACTCATATCAATGCAAAGTCATTGGATAAAATTACCAAGATGTTCTGTCAGATATAACAGACTTATAAAGCTCATAAATAAATAATGTGGTCATTCCAGTTAAGCTGCTCTGAAAGTTATAACCCAAAGGTCCCTAGGCTGAAAAGATGTTTCACCAGTGCAGCATTATTGGCCCCAGCCCCGTGTCAAAAAAAATAAAGTACAGGAAGTATGACTCCACCTATTCTTCCCTTGTGGAACTAATAAAACTGTTATGTCACATCTTTAAGTAGGACAAGAAGGGAATACAAGACAGGAAATAACTACTTGATCCCTGATAAAGTGTGCATTAGGCTTATGGAACAAGGTTTTGGTAGCGGGGGGCTGCAAGAGTGGCCTCTGTGAGCACAGCCAAATAGGTGCCCCATTTCAAATCACAGCCAGATCCAGTCAGCTGACAGTGAGCTGCCACCGGCCAGGGCTCAGCCAACAGCAGGTAGAAGTGTAGGAGGCAGCTGTTCTTATTCTGCTTTCAGTTCTCACTGAAATAGCTACATTTCATAAAACGCTATAGTCTGCTATCATTAGGTAATAAAGTAAACATAGATCATGTTGAAAGTAATGCCTCCTATTTGTTCCCATGGAAACTAAAACAGATAGAAAAAGCACAATAACACTAGTTGATAGAGCAAGTTCTCAGCTAGAAAACACTATTTTTCAGCACAGTCACCACCATTAGCTATGCATTTTCACCAGCAATGAACAAGAGTCTCACTGTAGGCAGGTTCACTGTATTCACACACACAGTTTGGTCTCCATTAATGCTCAGCAAGCAACAATGGATGTCAATGGGGCCATTTTTTTTTCCACATGGCAGAATTCAATTCCACATCTTTGCTTCATACACACTTCCATGTCAGACTGCTTCACATAAAATGTCAATTCCCTCCCTGCTTGTACACTCTCGTCAAGCACCAGAATGCTCCAGTGAGGTATCCCAGGACACCACTTTTTTCCTAAAGCTAAATAGGTCCAGCTTCTTCAACCTTTCTTCATAGGAGAGGTGCTGCAGCCCTTTGACCATCTTTGGGATTGTCCTCTGAACTCAACCCAACAGCTCTGCATCCTTCCTGTACTGGGGGCCCCAGGCCTCACAGTGGCAGAGCAGAGGTGGAGAAACCACCTCCCTTATCCTGATGGCGACTCTTCTTTTGATGAGGCCCAGTACCATGTCCACCTTCCAGGCTGCAATAGCAGCCCCAGCTGAGGGAACTGGACTTGTTCAATCTGAAGAAGGCTCATGGGAAACTTCATTATGGCTTTCCAGTATTTAAAGAGAGATTATAAACATGAGGGAAATAAACTTTTTTACAGGGGTAGACAGCAACAGGACGAGGGGAACGGTTTTAAACTAAAGGAGGGCGGGTTTAGATTAACTGCTGGGGGAAGTGGTGGTGGTAAGGTGCTGCCCAAGAAGTTGCAGACATCCCATCCCTAGAGGTTTTCAAAGTCAAGTTGGAAGGGGCTCTGCACAACCTGATCTAGCGCCAGTTTTAGGGCTTAGCAACCCTGATCATAGCAGAGGGGTCTGAACTAGATGATCTTTTGAGGTCTCTTCCAAGCAATGCCATTCTATGATTCTAAAGAATTCTGAGACAGTTTTCAGTTGCACTCAGTGACAGGACAAGAGCCAATAAGCATAAGCAGAAATACAGGACCCTCCAGTTACAAAGAAGATGTATTTTATTTTTATTATTAAGATGGTCAAACACTGGAAGCCCCGTGAGGTTGGGATACTCCAAACCAAATCATAGATAGTCCTTAGCAACCTACTTCACCTCACTTAAAAAAAAGTGGTGCTACTAAGTGATGTTCAGACATCCCTTCATTCAATTCTTCTGCAATTCTACGGTTAGATTATCTTTTCAAACTAGGGCTCCAGACATCATAACTCAATTTGTCCATGCTCTTCACATTCCCATAACGTAAACCTTGTATATTCAAAATACACCTACACCTTTTTGCCTAGACCCATACTCCTTGCCTTAACATCATGTCCTGCAAAGTACAACATCCTGAATTCCTGGGGGCTTCCTGAACATCTGTGTCCTGGCACTGCTGATGGTGCTTATGTGCATACAAATGAGACACTCACCCCTACTCCACATAAGCAATAACAGGACTTGGAACCAACACCAAATCATTTCTCTTAACACTTAAGAGTGGTTGTACACTGCCAACAGAATGCAAATAGAAGCTTAGAGACATCTGTCCAGCATACTTGCATCACCAGCCCCGAAGCTGGCTTTACACCGAGCGAATAAAGCATTCTTGCTGAACAAATCCTGCACCAAAAAAAAATTACAGCTTAATCTTTTTATGTCACAAGTGCTTATGTCAGCTGCAGATGTTATTACACATGAATACTCCCTAACCCCAGCCTCCCCACTCCCAAGACTTTTACTTACTTCATACAAAGAACAGAAATGTTTTTGCCAAAAGCTACTTCACATGAAACAGTTCAAATGTGAGCATGAAAATGGAAGCAAGCCAGTAGCACAAATTGCTAGGTCAATTAGAACACAGTGGCATTTCTGGAATTTGTAGTGTATTGTATTGGATAAGTCAGTAAATGCAGAACTTGGAAAAGAAAAGACTGGCCGTTAGACCCAGGATAGCCTCTATGGACCAGTCCTTTGCTGTTAAAGACCATGTAGGAAAGTTGATCCCTTTTACCAGTTGCCATCAATTAAGGCTTAACCCCAAACTACACGGGTCTTTGAAACACTCATTTCTCCAACTCGGATTTTCATCACTACTGCCACACACAGAAATACCTCCTGTCCTGTAAAAGTGAACAGCCAGACAGCAAACTGGCTATTAGCATGAAATTAACACATTATCTCTCTGTCTCTTTCCATCACTCACCTGCTGCTGGAAGAGCCTTTACTACTATTAAAATTCAGTTTTAATGCCAGCTATTGCACCAGAAAAAGCTAAAAAGCTCCTAAAAATTAAAATGGAAATGAAACACTCCCAAAAAACATAACTGGATACTGGGTATCAGGAAGAAAAAAAAGTTCAGCAAATGTCAGCAAATAAATCCACAAAGCACCTTCCTACCACCTATCACAGGTCAAACTAGATAAATCTGAAGGGTGGTGAGACACTGGAACAGGTTGCCCAGAGATGACCCCTCCCTGGAAGCATTCAAGGCCAGGCTGAATGAGGTTTTGAACAATCTAGTCTAGAGGGAAGTGACCCTGCCTATAGCATGGGGCTTGGAACTAGATGAACTCAACGGTCCCTTCCAACTCAAACCATTCTATGATATCATGAAATATTTACACAGAAGCTAGATATCAAGTATTAAGTGACTAAAAGGAGCTGAGAAGACCACTGTCTGCTTTTCATGCCCACACAGGCACAGAAAAGATGAATGAACTCATAACATATCACCAAATTCAATGCGGCAGTAAAAACCTAGAAAACTCTAAATGAACAGACAGGCCTACATATTTTGCACAGCAATCTACTCAATATTTTAACAGAATGTCAGCCTTCGTATTTCATTACTCTCGTTTTGCTTTCAGCATCCAACATACCATATTTCATGGTAATACTGAGGATTCTGTTAAGAGTAAGTTCACTTGATCAGCTACCTTTGTCTTTTCCATGTCAGATTGTAGCTGAAGTCAATAAATCTTTCTCAGCTGAAGAGAATATATTATTCAAATGCAGCACAAATTGGTAACACTGCATTTCTAGAACTGAATTGCAATCCCTTTGGAGTTTAAAAAAAAAACACAAAACCAACACCAACAAACCACAAGACAGAACAGAGGATACCAGAGGCATTAATCTATAGCATTTACCTCTTCCTGAGCAAAAGAAACTGCTAAATGAGTGTTGAATACACACATATTAGCCAAGAACTCTTACACACATTTCCTGGAAGCAGCTCTGCTCTTACAGAGCAGGAGAATGAGTATAAATGCTAGTAACCAGGCAATTACAGCCACTATTAGTCCCTGATTCTCCAAGAAACAAGTTGTTCCTGACACACAGAATTATATGAAGGAAGATTAATCAAAGGAGTTTCCCCTTTGCAAAATGTTTGAGAGACAAAGGCAACATCTAAGAGAGAAAAAACAAACATTTCTGTAATTACTGACATCTTCTTAGTGACCAAAAAAAACAGACCAGAAGCTTTATCTAGTCAGGTAACAAGCACATACAAAACAACCACAATTAGTCTTCTGAAGAGGAATTTATTTTGTTGTGGAAGAAATCCCCACCACTCTTGGATTTAAGGGCCACAGTAAACTGTGATTAATCATTAGCTCATTGTCCTATACAAAATGCAAGCCAAAACAATCTCATCTCTACTATCTAAAGATAGCCTGCAGCCATTGTCGCATACCAGTTTCACTTCATATGTCCTATTTCCTGAAGTGCACAAAGTCAGCAACCCACTTCCAGAGCTAAGAAAACCACACTACAAGTACAGAACTGGACTGCAACTACAGGGCATGATATACTAAGATGCTCAGATTATTCACCTTTGATTTGACGTACAGGACGTTTGAGAACAGTAAATAACAATGCAATTAACACAGCATAAAAAGTTACTTTCAGATATTAAATTTGAAATACAATATCCCAGCTACACTTGGTTATTCAATCTATCTTTACAACTGCACTGCCCACGGTAACATTTCTTATAAATTCATAATTAAGACTAAAGAACCCAAAGATTTCTCAAATCTTTGAGAATCTTGTTTTTAAAACACAGCTTACCTCTGGGTAAAGATTGAACCTTTGTAAGGTGTTAATCACTAAAGGATATTCAGTTAGTCTGTCATTCATAATTGCACACAGTCCATTCCAAAACGATGGTGCTTCAATAATGATCTTGAAATAGGAATAATAAAGACCCTACAAGGGGAGAAAAATGATTATTTATGATTAGAGAGGTCACTTCTGCTTCACAAACCACCATGTACAAGGTTCATTTTTAAAAGGAATTTTGTATTTCTAAGAAGCAGAACAAATTGACCCAAGGAGACTTCCCAATTTTCCAAATCCTTTCTATTAGTGTTACTGAAACAACATGGGTTTCCTTCCATTTTGTTTCATGACACATCAGAATCTCTCATTTGTTTAGTTAACTGTGCACTAGCATAATATTTCATAGCTCTCAAAATAAATAAAAGCTGCCAAAAAGAATACACATATGCAAACATTAATTAAAAATGACTTTCATACTCTTGCTACGCCACATTTTTAATCAAAGCTACACCACAAGATATTAGCAGATATTTAGTTTTGATTCTTTACAATCATATTTTTAATTCATATTTTAAGCAAACTGTGAAGAGAAAAATTCACAATGATCAGCAGAGAGAAATGCGACAGTGTAATGTATGCTAGTTGCAAGACAGAAAAATATTTTACTTATCCAGAAGGTAGTAAGAAATTTGGTAAAATCCACAATCACAAAATCATGAATTTTTCCAATCATTTCATCTTTTATTAAGAGATAATCTAACCATTTCTGTGCGAAAAGCCATTTCTCTTTCTAGTGTTGACAGGTGAGAAAAGTGACGGTCATTTTCAAACAGAGTTGTTATGTGCCACCTGTTTAAACAAAAACAAAAAAAACAATGAAAATTCAATGAAGTTTTAGAACCTGTATTAAGTCATATATACCAAAAAAGAGCTGATAAGACATTTATTGCAGACCCAAAGTCTGCTTATAAACTGCTATTTTACTCAGATGTCATATCAACATTCTCTTCTATTCAGATAATTTTAACTGGAAAAAAACATGAACCCATAGACAACTCATTAAATGCTATTATGGAATTAGTCACAACACTCAAATGCATTTTAACAGAAGTGTAGACATTTTAAGGTAAAAGGGGCAATGCTATTCAAATTAGCAAGAATACATATTAGTAAATAAAATTCAAGTATCCGACAAATAAAAAGAAGCACAGACTAAAAACTGGTGGATCTACTATGGTGCACATGTAAGCAGTGTTTGTTTTTTCTATTTTTTCTATCACTTTTTATTTCAGATATCTGTGGTTATATATAGAAATTATCAATGCTATTTAAGTTAGAATGAAACTACAAAATTAAATTTTAAAAAATAGGAGAAATGCAAATAACTGGAGGCAAAATTTGTCCAAGTGAAGCTTCCTCATTGGAAAGGATGGATTAAAAAAAAAAAAAAGGCAAAGCAATGCACACAATCCTCCTTTGGAATAGAAATTATCAAGAAACAGGCTACCAAAAATCAATAGCTCTTCTTGAGCTAAGAAACAAAAACACAGTGGCAGAAATTGCTACTTTTTATCTCTACAAAAGCAGCTGGGTGAAAATCACTACAGAAGCCATTCTGTTCAAGGTCTAAAATACAAAAACCCAAGGCGAGGCTTAGGATGGAACCTAAAACACAGTAATTACATGGACAAAAATTAGTTCAAAATCCATTTCTCTATATACAAAGAAACCACTGTCTAGACAAAGGTCAAAGGAAATACAACATGAGACCGAAAAATTAAAGCAAATGTAAATAAGCAGAATGTAGGAAGGAGGAGGTTGAAAATATTTACCTGGACCTTCAAAACCCACTCAGGTTAAAAAAAAAAGTCTGCAACAGGAAATGCAGCTGCTGAATTTGCACAGCTAAGCTACAATTCCTGTCAATCTCTTCCAACACAGTATATTCTATGAGTCTAATAATTTACCAGCTGGAAAGTAGGCTTCACTCTTAGCTGAACAAGCTTAAGAAAGCTTTCAAATCAGCTTCATAAAAACAGAATCACGCATCTTAGAGGTGACAACTTGGTTTTGAGAGGAAAGATCTAAATATAAATTATCCAAATAGCTTGTCTAAATATAAGTCAAAATGACACTTTGAAGTATCACATTACCCTCAAACAATAAATATAACCTTACCAATGTAGGACTCCTGCAAAAGCAGCTGTAAAGGAAACAGAAGGTGTCAAGTTACTCAAATATTTAAATCACAGGACATTAAATCATGTTCTTTTGAATAATTATAGTACTACTTCAGGGGTGCTCAGACAGTACTCAGCCTCCAGAGCAGCAGCAGAACAGGACATCTGAATTAACTTTCATGGGCAGCTCTTTGAAAATCTGAAATCATGCTGATGACATTCAGCAATACGCAGTGTCCCCACCTGCATCGTGCATCATTCAACATGAGCCATCAGAATCTAAAATACCCATTTCAACTAAGAAGAAACATAAGTGAGTTATAAGTATGGGTAAGTTATACATAGCATATTTTGAACATTTTTTAAGATGTCAAACCAAGTCTAATTGAGACTGTAATTGCTGAAAATGGTAAATGCTGCCTGTAATAGCGTTCCATTTGACCATTTTGAGACTATCTGCACTGTTGTCACTTAATTGCAGAATAAGGAGGTAATCTGGAGGAACAGTGGACATGAAAAAAACGTGATAAAGTGGTGGGTGAACATCGCACGTCTCTGACGTTCTGAGCATTACAAGATCCAAAGAGATCAGAAACCACTCTACTTTGCACGAGCAGCATTCCAAAGTTCACAGTGGAAGAAAACCCAGCACGAGCAAGGAATAAACAACAGACAGTAAGACAGAGGTACCTCTGTCTGGCACTCCTAGACTGAAGTGTCTTGGTTGCTCTTTGTGCACACAGTGCCTCTCTGCCATAGAAAGGTCAGGCTGACAGGTGGCCTTCAGCCCAAGGCAACCCTCGCAGCAAGCAAAGGCTCCTGTTATTTACATGGGTTACATGGGCCGAGGGGTGCTGAGCCCGTGCCTCTCTCCAGGGTGCTGATCCCCACACCCAGCAGCAGCAGGCAGGAGGGCTGCGTATGGCCCAGGCCGCATGCACAAGGCAGAACATTACAGCAAGTGCCTCCACACTCACAGACACTGCGGAGAGCTACTGAAGGCACATCTGTTCAAACTGCGTGCTACACCTGTATGATGGTTTGTTTCTGGCAAGAAGTAAGAACAACAGGAAAAGAGTCATCTGCAAGCACCAAAACTGATATGGAAAGAGGAGCGGACTGAATATACCCTGCGTGCCCCAGTATGCATTGTCCAACTACCTGTCTCTACTATCATAAAGGAAAACATTTACTTCAAGCTACACATTTTTACATACTAGCTAAGGTTACACAATGCCACTTTTAAACTTTCTTAAAGAGTGCTTCAACTCCACTTCAGTTGCTTTCTCAAGTAGAGGCGTGGATATCCATTAAAAAAAATGAACAACATAAACTTTCTTTCAGATTTGTATCTTTTTTACATATGCTTTCTAGGAAAAAAACAATAGAAGGATTTCTCAGTACAGCTCTCAATAAGTGGAGGTCAATGTCTTAAGCTTTCAGCAACTGTCTTATTATAAGAATGCAGTATAAGTATACTTAGAGTATATTTATACTACATTCTTATATATACTTATAAGTATACTTAGAAAGTATAAGAATTCTTATACTAAGAATGTCTACATTAGATCTTATGGAGAAGTTGTAAATTTTTTTTTTCAGAAAGGCAGATGATACATGGAATTTCAGGTAAGCACCTTAGCTATAAGAGCAACACAGCAAACTACACTTGATAAACAAGCATGTTTTGCAACAATTATGCAGAAAGAAACTGAAGAGTCCCTACCTTTTCCTTATTACCCAGAATCACATTTGCAGACAGAAGCATAAGGCACCTTTTCATTTCTCAGCAACGTTTTTAAGATTCCCAATAAAATCAGATGCTGAAATAAGTTTATGTATACTCTCACACATACTCCAACTATTAAAAAACATCCATTTTGAAACAGACTACATGTTAAGTAAGTATGTGCAGTAGGAATACAATAAATGCACATCAGTTGCGGGTACTATTCATGATCTCAGAATTCACACAGTTCCAAATATGCCAAATATACAGTATTTTCAGGTTACACATAAATGATCTACTTATAAATGATATTTTAAACACAAATGTCCACTTATTTCATAGAGAAAAAAGTATATTCTAATCTTATTCTTCCCTCCTGTAAATGTCGCATTTAAAAATCAATCCAATAAGTGTAAATACATTCAATCAGAGATATTTTCTAGGAATATCAAATGTCTTTATGGAACTTCCCACTCTTTTGTATGTATAAAAAGAAAACCTTTTATAATCACTTAGCAATTCAAGTAATTACTTAAATTTAAACAGTCAATGCACAAAATTCATAGACTTTCATTACCAGTCCAAATCTACACCTGTCAACAGATGGCATCCAGATGTACACTAAGCTAGTTTCTGATGGAAAGCACACAGATCAGTTCTCTTAAAATTACCATCCTTTGATCCCACTAATGTCTGGGAAGGGAAAGGAAACTAGAATCCTAACATTAGAAAGACATATAAAACTACTGTGTACCTGAAGTTGCAGATGCCATTTTCTCCCCCTATGTAAGAACCATAAAAAGCAAAGCATATGATCAGATTTTTGCAGACTGAGGTTATTATGTAAAATCTGATAGTTCAGTCTTCCTGTGTTTATCTGTATCCTGTGTTTTCTGTTCTAAGAAGGGCAATGTGAACGACATAAGAGATGCAATCCAGTTTTGCAAGTTGAATACTGAAGAAAGAAGCCATTCTTCAAAAGCTGTGATATACACAATTCATTTACCAAGAGAACAATAAACACTAAGACACAGCAATGCAAAAGGATACAAAGCACACCTTAAACTGATTAATACTATCCACAGTTCCAAAGGGACAAGGGTAGGAATACAGGACAACAGGTAACAAGAAGAACCAGCATGGGCTGTTCCTGCCCCTTAGTCACGATGTTCCATTCTGAGATTCCACGCAATCAGAATTAGGCCTCAATTCAACAGCCATTAAAAAAATGGCAAAAGCATTGTGGAAGAACATTCTTGAAAATCTGACATCTTTAACATGGCACCTATGTTAGACTCTTTAAAGGAAAAAAATAACACTCAGTAACAACACAAGCTCTGACTGCAGAAGCTTTCCTTTATAAAACCTGAACCTTGCAGGCAAAAAAAAAAAGCCAACAAATATCCAAATAGCACTAAAACTTAGTATATTTACAGCCTTTACTACTGCAAATACCACACTGCTATTTATAACAGACTCACTACTACTGGTCCATTAAAAGGAGCTATTTACAAATAGCTCCCTGAGGCATTCAGCTGGCTACCTGAGTTTTGCAGCCAAGTTCAAACTCCAGAAATTATAAGGCTCTCTACCTAATCTGGTCTCAAATTTCAAACAAATGAAAGCATTCTTCCACTTCCGTCCATCTGTTAAATGTTTCCGTGTCATACAAGTAACTGTTAGTCTGGGAAATACTGAGTATACAGAAGTTAGCAAAGCAATTCAGGAGCAGTTTATTCATCAATTAGTTTGTACGCTAAGTGTTGCCTTTCTGCCATTCCTTTGCAAGGTAATTCATCAAACTGAAGAAACTCCCTCTGGCAACAAAGACCACTAGCAGTGTCATCAATACTGCCAGCATCATTGGAATTCCTTGACAGTCTTTTAATACACCTTTCAGAGAACAGATAACTCTGCATCGGTTAAATACGCCATTAATAACATTTGCTGACTTCAGGAATGCATTTCTTAGATAATTTTGCAAGCACTTTGGATGCTTTTTCCAACATTTTGGCCATCAGCCATTTTGCCATTTACTCCCAAATACTCCCAGAGATAACATTTAAATTTACATCCCCAGCCAACTTTAGGTTCTTCCAGCCTTACAAAACAAGCTGGTCTGACTAATTACTTATCAACAGGTTTTTTTCTTCATAATTAACGACCGCATAGGGGAGATCTATAAATCTCTGGTGAACAACCATTTTCAAGTGAATGTCTTGACATCACATCAACTGCTGTACAAACTCAGAACAAATGATGAAGGGAGGTATCTCCCTGCCCTTTTTCAGTGTAAGCCACGTTATTTTTTTTTCTTTTCATCTCACACTTCTGCATATGCTTTGATACAACTTACAGCTGCAGAAAAAAAAGAAAGGACATCTCTCCCCAGCATATCCCTTCTACTTACCCAGGATGAAAGTGAGCCATATCTTGCTGTCAGCTCTCACAATGGCATCCATTCCATCACCAACAAATGCTGTGAAAAGAAACCAAGTATTTTAAGCATCGCTTGAGAACAGCCCCCGTGAATCGGTTCAAACTTTGCAGCGTTAGCGTGCCGCAAAAAGAAAAATCTCCACCAGACTTGAGAAGCGCCGCAAGAATTTCATACGAAGTCGCGTCGCAAACATCACGGACAGCCTTAGCATCACAGGGAGGCAATTCGGGAGAGCACGCGAACCGCCGGGTTTTTAAATCCCGAGATAACTTTTACAAAGGAACTGCTGAACGGGGCAGCGATGCGCTCACGCGGGTCAGACTCTTACAGCACGAGCCAGCCTCCGTCCTCCCGACCCAGAGGCGAGCGGGCAACGCGGATGCGCTCGGCGCAGCCCGTCGTCGGGACGGCCGCACGGAGTTACTCGCACGGAGGCGAAGCGCTCCTTCCCTCCCCTCGCCCCCGTGGCTCAGCCCGCGCGAACACGCGCGGAGCGGCGGCGCGGGCTGCCGGAGCCCCCCGGCGCCGCGGCTCAGCGGTTCCGGGAGGGCCCGGCGCCCCGCCTCACCTCGCAGCCGCCCTCCGTAGACGCGCGGCAGCCAGAGGAGCCCCGGGCCCGGCGCGTCCCGCAGCCCGCCGCCCGCCGGCCCCGCCC
>JAPSGF010000102.1:1032616-1073538 GCA_035772895.1 Perdix hodgsoniae | reverse complement strand
CAGCCGAACTGTATCGGCTTTGTGGCAGTCAGTGAAATCCATACATTCCTCCGAAAAGATGGGAGGGCTCTCTGGAACGCTTCACGCCCTCAAATACCTGTCTTTTCAACTGGTGGAGGGTGACTTGGCTGCGTAGTACCGCAGACCGAAGGCTTCCCAGGCACACAAACCACCTCCTCCTTCCCCCCGTCCTGTACTTCGTAAGTGGTTTTGCGCTGCTAGATACCCGACAGCAACCGAGTTTCCTTCCCCACAAGCAGGGCAGCTCCGCAGGGCTCCCTCCAGCAAAGAAAGGCCACAAGCAGCATTAGCTTCCTCTAGAACACGGCTCAGGGTTCAAAGGTTAAAAGTGCATTGAGAGGCACTGATCTGAAGTGATATATAGGGAATCAAGCACCGCTCTGCACTTGAGATCTAATTTAAGGCAGGCAATCACGTCTTTATTCAGAAACAAAACTCTGTTGCAAGCCTGCAATGGCCATTAACAGGGGCTGACAGCCTGAAGATTTTAAAGCCTCCACATTTACAGCACGAGGTCAGCACTTCTATCAGGCAGCACTCGCTCAGAGACGTCAAGGTCTCACGCTGCTGCACTCGCAGCCTGTGCACGGGGCTGCTTCCCAGCTAGGTAGCAGCCCTGCCCTCTGCTTCTTCCCAAGGTTTCTTCACAACGTTCTGAAACAGTTTTCCTCTGTAAATCGCAGCCACAATTAGCGCAGCTCCCACACAAGCAACCGGAACTGCTATTTTCTTAAGGCTAATGAAGAGACGGCAAATCTGCCTTTCCTCCTACCGGTGCTTTTCTGCTCAGCACACAACAGTGGTCGGACAGTGACTCATCCAACAGTGATATCCTAATTTAATTACCACTTTTTGACGCTGTTGATTAAATAGAGAAAAGCATACCTCTCCATTACTGCAGCCTCTCCTGTTGGATCCCTTTCACTCTTTCCAATCACGTTATTTTTTTACCCTGCTACTTCTTCCTTCGCTGTCTCTTTATTTCCATCTTCACGCTGTTCTTTGTCTCTTTTCCTGTTCATTTCCCTAGGGTTTATATGTCTACAGATACATATGACTCCACATTTCTTAGGAAAAATAATTATTTTATTCCTAGGTATTTTGGGGGGGGGGGGGGGGGAATTACAAACAGCAAATGTTAACATTCACCTTACAAAATGAGCAAGGCAAGGCTTATGGGAAGAAATATCTTTCATAAAAACACACAAAATAGACAAAACAGGCAGTCTGTCAGGCACACAGGCCCTTTTTCAGAGTAAGAAGTTTGCAGAGCGTTGCCAGCCAGGTGAAGGAAGTTGCCCCGCTGTGCTCCGTGGCCTCACTTCCAACACTGTGTGTGGCTTAGGGTGCCACAAAATAAGACGGACATTAAACTGTTAGAGAGTATTCAAAGGAGGGCTATGAAGATGGTGAAGGGTCTGCAGGGCAAAGTGTGTGAGGAGCTGCTGAGGTCCCTTGGTTTGCTCAGCCCGGAGCAGAGGAGCTGAGGGGAGGCCTGATGGCGGCTGCAGCTCCTCACAGGGAGCGGAGGGCAGCGCTGAGCTCTGCTCTGTGTGACAGTGACAGGGCCTGAGGGTCAGGCTGGGTGTTAGGAACAGGTTGTTCACCAGAGGGCTGTGGGCACGGAACAGGCTCCCCACGGCAGCGGTCATGGTCCCAAGTGCCAGAGTTCAAGCAGCGTTTGGACAACGCTCTCAGAGATGCAGGGTTGGAATTTTGGGTGGTCCTGTGTGGAGCCGAGAGCTGTACCCAGTGATCCGCATGGGTCCCTTCCAACTTGGGATAGTCAGTGATTCTATCATTCAAACATGAATTACTATAACAGATTAATACTACAATAAACATTTATCTGTGCTCACTATATACTAAATATAAGTGTAAAAAGAGCACAATGTGAACATTTGAAAGCTGCATACTATTTTCCCAGCTTCCTTCTGAGTGGCTAAAAGAGTCCCACAATCTGCTCATGTCTGATTTTTAACATGCAGCTTTGTCATAAATTTAGTAACCAGAGGAGCTGGCTGAGTGGTTGAAATGTACTGTCTTCTGATAGTTAAGGACCTCTGCATTTAACTAGCATAGAAAAAGACTAATATGATCTGTTCTGCTGAAACCTATTTTTAAATTTTGCCAAAATCAATATAGTCAAGGAGCTCTTAGTAACATGAAGGGTTGAGATTGTTAAGGTTCAAATGATTGCTGTGGGATGGCAAGACTATTAAGATTAACTGGGCCTGCTCCAGCCTGCGGCAAATCGATTACCTTCAGGCTGTTTTCTGCTATTAAAACTCTTCAGGCAATTTATAGCAAAAGATACCACCCACAGAACATGATTACAAAGGCACTTACTACTAAACTAAACAACTCAATTTACAAAGTTATAAGAGCACAAGAAAGAACATTACTTTCTTAAATGTAGAGGTGTCTGTTTCTAGCAACTATGAATTGCAGAAGAAAACCTTCCACACTACCTCAAAAGAGCTGCAGGACACCTCTAAAAATAAAATGACACTTTATTCAATCTTTAAAAGAGAGCAGTAACGTGAAACAAATGCTGGCTTTATATCATTGCAAGAGTTGTATAATATTCTAGCAGGACTGTTTATTTCCAGCACCATTTTTCATACGAAGGAGCTCATTCCTAATCCTGCAAATCACAAAAAGATGAGTGATCCCAGTAAGCTAGCACATGTTATTTAGAACAAGAAGGGAAAAAAAAAGAAAAAGAGATTTGATAGCTCCAAGTTAATCTGATTCCTCTTAACTCTTGGTGGTGCTGAAGAATACCCGAGAAAGACATCATCTTAATCAGCTTATCCTCACTTCTTTTGCTTAGGAACAGCAAAATGTGCAAGACAACATTCCATGGTTTCTGCTGTCCCAAAACAAAGCACATACTGGACAACAACATTTGTGTTTCCGCTAAGCTTTTCTTATTTACCTGACCTTTCCATGAAGGATCACTGTACTGACCTTTCTAATTTCAAAATCCCACTTTTCAGCAGCCTCGAGATGCTAAGTTGGATCGTGTTTTGGATGCACTCCCAATAAAGATAACTCACAGTCAGTCCTCAAATAAAACACACCGCCTTCACAGTTCCTACATATTCCCTGGCAGTATAAATTCCTTAGAACACTGAATGTGCACACCTTTGTCACCACAGTTTACCCCCTTTCCCCGCACTCACTCTCATCCTCTACTGTTTCTCACCACCAGTTATCTCACTCTCCCTCTTGCCTCAAGTGACGCCTCCACTTTGCAGCTTTTTGTCAGTGCTAACTCTTTCTCTCTCCCAAGGTGATTTGAATGAGAGCTCTTGTTGACAATTCTTTTTTATGCTCATAGTAATGTTTCTTGTATTGCTCTGCTTTGTTCCACTGAGAGCATACTGTGCAGATTCTGCTGCAAGAGAAAGGTTAATCTGCCATTGCCAGCTACCACAGGGCTGAGTTTTCCTTAAGCCCCCACACTTTCACACATTCAGCAGCATACTTAGTAATAGCAGGACTGCAATGTAGCAAGTTAGAGCACTTCTGCCTCCCTTTGCTTGTTTTATTTAATCCAAGGTTAGCATGCAGTGACAGCATAACGTGTAAAGTATGTCTGTTCAGCCAACAAATGGATGGCTGCTGCTGGTTAGGAATACTGGACCTAGCATTGAACAGGCTATTCTGAGAACCTAAGGTGACATAGCTACAGCAGTGTGGAGCTCAAAGCTTCAGGTAAATAAATATCCAGGCAGTTACAGCATTTTGAGCTCTATAACATATGACCGTGTCTGACAATTATTAAGCCATAAGCTTCAGTCATAGAACAGACAAACTCCTACTTAAGGAAAGCACTGAGAACAGAAGTCCTCTTCTTGTGACAGCTAGTTCAAAGGGTGGGAGTCCTAGGAGTTTCCCAAGGCTAAAGGAGCAGGGTTGCCTTCAGAATTTGTACATGGAGGAATCCACCAGGGGAAACAAACAAACAAGCAAACAAACAAACCAAAAAAGCAACCCAACCAAACAACAGAACCAGAATGCAGCAGCAAACAAATCACAGTATGTACCCTGGGCTCTAACAATTCTGTGGGGCCAATTCTCTTTCTGGGAAATACTAATACCTCCCTTAAACTAACTGCCTTAAGCATACAGTGCATGTATCCTGAAGAGAGAAAAATGGGCTCCTAGTGAGTTAGCAATCTGATCTCTGCTTACTCATCTCTGTTAACTGTCTTCTCTAACCTTTAAAGTTGTAGTTGTGTTTTTAACTGGAGCATCTGTGCCAGATAACTTCTCATACAAGCAAAAGCTCATTTCTACCATAAACAAGTGAGAATTACCTCAGCTTTGTTCCCTGAAACAAAAATCACATTTTTAGAATAACAGGACCTGAAGACCCTCCTTTCTTTGACACCAAATTTACTTCCTTTATTTCTGTGTGTATGATTGTGAGTCTCAAACTGCCTGCTCTCACACCGAAGAACATCAGTGACTCAGTTAATTCTCCACTTGGCTTTTTCTGGTTTCTCAACCTTTAGTTTCCAGTACAACTTTCGTGCAACCTTAAATGCTTCCCTGTAGCTTTTGGGGAAAAAGAAACAAACAAACAAACAAACAAAAAAACAACAACAACCTCTCCACAACTAATTAAAGAATAAAGAACAAGCAATATTATGAATATCAGGAAGATAATATCATAATATCATCAGGAAGAGCTGCAGTGGGAACCTGTCCAGTTACCCTTCCCTTCTTGCTGCAGATACAATGATCGCAGCAGCACAGCCTTCCATTTGCTCTGCCAAGCAGCCAAGTTGGGAGATATGCCAGCACCCTTTCGCATGACACAGAGCTTGATCATCTCCTCCCAACCAGGACCTGGAATGTTTCTGTAATACATCACTGTTCTGAGGACTTTTAACTCCTCTGCATGATTTAATCTTCTTACAGCTTTCCAAATGAAGAACCCTTGCTGTACACTCTGCGTTCTCACTGCGTGGCATTTGGCCACAGTAAGTAGTCATGCTAACTTGGCATAGATCGAGTGATTCATAGCCACAGCAACTGCATCTCATTATGCTCTATTTGCAGGAGAAAATTATAGGGCAAGTTCTATGAGGACCACAGAACTCACTATGAAAAGCAGAAGTGACGGATCCAGGTGACTCTAACACAACTTACCAGCCATTGTGCTTTTATTTCTTTTTTGTGTGTATGTGTGTGCGTGGAGTTGTTGTGTATCTGGCACACCTCTAAGCAGCTGCTGCCAAAAGATGTATCAGAGAAGACAGAGGAAGCAGCTTGAAGTGACTAGCAGGAGCTAAATGATAACAGAACGAGATCATATGGACATGGACTGAGCCATTACTGTATTTCATTGCAGATGCCCTCTATGCAAAATTGAGGATGCAAGCACCGTTTATGCTGGAAATATGGGAAGGCATGCAATGAACATAGAATTTTCTGAGTAACATGACAATAGTGATCTGGAAGTGCTCACAGAGTAGCTTTTCAGTTAACAACTGGCAGAGCAGCCAGATGTGAGAAACAGTAGGGCTCTGACATATGTTGCCATATCTGTCAGTAAACCTACACTGCTGAGGATTTAGTGGCAAATCTACTTTGGCAAGAGAGCAAGAGAAGTTTGTGGCCCACTGTTGAAACACTTACAGACAGCTGTTATCAGAAACACTAATAGATTTGAACCTTGCCTATACAGATGTTAGCAAGTTTAGTTATGTTTCCCTTTTTACTTACCTTGATATTCATGTCTGTGTGGATCTCATTATGTCTTTTACCTGCCTTGATAAATGAAGGCAGAGAAGAGGCAGATTAATGATCTACAGTGACAGAAAGTGCTTATGGCAAGCTAGCCAAATAGCAGACCAAACAGACCAGCCTAAAGGCAGGATGTTCCTACACAAACACCCCTTAAATGATAAACAACACTATAACTTGGGAGTGTTGCTTTCTTTCTGCTTACAACTAAACAAGGGCATTCTCACTGATAAGCTGAAGTGACTGATGCAGTCACTTCAAGGACTGCATGATATCTGCTCTCTTGGTAAGTCTGGTCATTTTGCCACAGATTATCAAGATATATATATATATATATGTATATACACACATACACACACACACACACATACATATATGATGCTGAGGCTGTAAGCTCCTTAATGTATACCCACGCAAAACTAAAAACGTAATACAAAATGTATATACAAAAACTTTGACAATCCCATATGGACAGCAGCAGTTTATTAGGTCTTCCTCATCTCCTTCTTAAGGAGATTAATTTCCCAGATAACAGTCCCGACTATTTGTGTGCATTCAGCGTGCTTCCTGAGACCTTGGTAACAACATCTTGCTTTCCGTTCTCCATGTAGAGAGTTCCCTCACAGGCATCATGGCACTACACACCCTGTCCTTCTGTCCTTTCTTGCTTTTCCACATTATCACTCTCGTCGCCTGAGCTGCCATGAAACAGGTACTGCTCCCTTCCAGTTTGAATGATACTTTTGTTTGTCTCATCTTCTGGCCCGACGATCAGTATTTCTCAGCCTATTTCTGAGGTCACAGTGCCCTCTACTGTCAGAGGCATCATCTGCATCATCTTGAAAGGGAAATAAATACCTAAATAAATCACAAAATAAACACGAGCCCAGAAACACGCCACTTGTTCATATATACTCACTAAGAAGATATTTTTTCCCCCAGAATTAACAGATGAATCTCTGTTCAAAATACTTCCATCTAGCCTTGGAGGCTAAATCTCAGTTGTTTTGCTAAACCAAAGCAGGCTGGCTGGAGCATATTTTATTTGTTGCTGACCACAGCATCAGCAAACTTTGTCAGGGTCACAGTTAATTTAAATTACACCAATGATTTATGCAGGCCTTGTCTCACGTCTGACTTGTGAATGCTGAGTAATTCTGTATTAGGAAATGCTGTATGTGCAAAGTAAGAAGAATCAGGCCCAGGTTTCAAATACAAATTGTAACTACCTCAGTCACAGATTTGTATGGCTCCTGGTGACCATCCTGGCTCTTACATACTCCTCTCCTGTTTGTGTCTGTCTCCCTTTACAAGCGATGTAGGATGCTGCAAAAAGCTTCACTCTCTTGTGGGCACTCACTGGAGCTCCACACACAATCCTGCAAGTGGGACCATCACTGCCTTCCCACCATCCCACCTTTCCCAAGTGACAACAAACTCCTCCTTTAGATACTCCCTCCCTTACCCCATGTTCACACAACTCCCATCTACCTTCACCCCAGACACCCGCCCATTCCCCACATTAGGAAATCCTGCTTTCTTATCATTTTAGCAGTGAGAAATTAAACAAAAGGAAGAACGAATATCCAAGAAAAAAAATCCATAGCATGCTTCTGAAGAAGCGTGCCATAGATAGAACTGAAGGACTGTGGTTTGGAGGTGCAAAACATTTGTTTTTAAAATATACTCTTCATTCTGTATTCTAACACTTGTCAAGCTTTGAAGAACAATTAGCAGTGCAAAGCCAGCAGCAGCCAGCTTACTGTTTCACCAAGCAGGTGCAACCACTCCAGCTCCTGGAGGCACCACAGCTTGTTTCCTGGTAGGGGATATTGGAGATGATTACCATAGCTTGACACGTAGGAGTTCAGAGGCTCTTCCTTGATGAGAGAGTACACTGGTTGCTATATGCTGATGTCTGCATTGATGATGGACTAAATCCTGAGTATGGTACAGCACTCATTTTCTCACATTGCTGTGATAGGAAAATGTGCTCACTGAGCAATTCACTTTTGAGTGTACACATATATACACACAGATGGGTTTGTGCACACATTCTCATGTCTATAAAATACTAAAAGTCAAACAGCACTACTGGGCAAGTAAGGCATATTTCAAACATTGCAGACATAGTTTATTTAGCCATTTTGCCATGCAACTTCCACATGGTAAAATCCCAAATGATTTCAGTGATACTGAGCAGAGCCAAGGCTCTACTGCTGAGAAGCCTTAGACCATCTTGCAATTTTGGATTTCTCTGATTAAATCCTTCACTGGAAGGATGCTTGTAAAATTGTCATTCAGTGAATGGAGGAAAGAATGCCACAGAGCAGAAGCCTATGCTGGAACGAATACTTAGTGGAGTTCTCTGGGACAAGAACTCACTGAAGGGTCATGTAAGGGAGAAGAGAAATGCAAAATGGCAATTGGGGAAAGGTAATGAAGTTTTAAAAGATGCTTTTGCTTTAGAAAAATTTCTTTTTCCCTATCTGCTGAAGTAATACCTGAAAAAAATTCTACCCAATTTGCAAGCAGGAAGAGCCTCGTTGCCCACTAACTCATAGATTCCCTGTGCCAAGTGTAAAGTAACTTCACATTTACATGCCACAAGCAGCAGTGCATTCTGTAAGCAGTGTGAAACCTCCACAATTGCAGCTGATACTACAAGACTTATTACTGGCAGTATTAGAAAATTTGCAGAATACAGAATAAACTGTGGCTTTACTGTAAAATGATTAAAAAAAAACCCAAAAACTCCTGCATTCTAGTGAAAGCAGTCATCATTGCACAGCTGTAGAAAAAGCAAGCATCACACTACAGTATGTGAGAAGGAGCTTCATATCTCACCCATGAAGTCATCTATTGACTCCAGTTAGTACTTGTAAGATCTTAGTTAAAGGAATGTGTCTGATAGTGAGCACTGCACTTCAGGAAAGATGTAAACCCACGAAGGATAGGGATTTTTCCTCATAATCTCCTTTATCCCTTACTGTCGTTCTTGTTTTACATCAGTCACAGCAGTTGCAAAGCAGATTCCTCCCCTCCAAACATATACACACAGCAGAAAAACCCTTGATGTCTATACAAGGAGGACGTGAAAAATAGCCCAGAGAAGAGTAATCAGTGGCAATGCAATATCAGTTTTCAGAAAAGGCAAAAGGTTGATGCAAGAAGAGACAGAAGCACTGGATATGGAAGGAAGGGATAAAATTACACTCATGGATACATTAGACGTTAGGGCTGATTTCTAGTGAAAGAATAGTTAAGCATCAGACTCTTTAAAGGACCTGAGGAATCTCCATTATTAGAGGCTCTTAAGAACAAATAAGATAAACATCTTTTAGAGGTGGTTTAATTATAAACTCGTCCTGTCTTGCGCCTAGGAGATGATCCTCTGAAGATCCTTTCCTGCCCCACTTTTTATTATTATATACCAGCTAATCCTCCAGTGAGCCTTTATGAAAAAAAAAATTCATCCCAAGTATCCCCTGACCCAGCTGTGAGCTACAGACCACCCAGATCCTCCATACCAAAGAAAACACTAATTTTACTCTGAGCTGCCGTTTCATAGCTGTTTGTCAGGAGGGCTCTATGTAACTCGGAGAGAATCACTCATCTGCAGAAAAATGCATGACAGTCCCTTCGAATTTTGCCAACACCTAAAAAGAAATTAAAAAAGAAAAATAATTCCAGAAGGAAAAGATCTGGACCCAACCTGCAATGTTTTTTTTTGGGGGGGAAAGCAGGAGAAGAAAGAGGAAACACTGAGTTTGCAGTTGGAAAATATTATTATACACCTTTCTCTATACAGCCTGTCAGAGAGGTACTTCGCAAGTGAAGAGCGTGATCTCAAATGAGAGTGGTAGCAGAGAAGAGAACCGGGACAATAACTGGTTAAGTAGCACTGAGAATAGGAAACACCTATGTGAAACAAGACTGGAAAATGTCAGGCAGTAAATGAGAAAGAAAGTGAAAAAGTGAGAATAAAGAAGGAAAGAGAAGAAAAATCTTGGAAAGTAACCTTAAGTGTGCAAATGCAACAGAGGCCTAATCAACAAAGATTCGACTGTTTTCCTATGTTTTTAAAGGACTGCTGTGGGTGGAAAAGAAACCTGGCTCTAGAACTTGGATCCCCTGATACGCTGCTGAGATCCTCACGTTTCTGAAGTGGTGCATAAAATCTCGGTCAAAATTTTCATCTCATTCAGGAGATTGAGAAGGTATCCTTCATACATACATTCTCTGCCACAGGATACAACAGATGGTTCCTTCTCCCAGAGTGACATCCATTCTATTTCCCAAATGCAAAGTAAATCTTTCACACAATAGATTTTTGCTACCTTCTCAACTAAGTCTGGAAATCTCTTCACCCTGAAGGCTTTCACAAATTAATACCAAAGGACTCATGAAGACCATATTGTTGGTCTTTCTTCCCTGCTGTCATTATTATGATATATAAAAGGAGAACTGCTCCCCTGATGCGTGAAGAAGAGGGAATGAATCTAAAGAAAGCAAAGGAGCCCACACCAACAGACACCTTACCAGAAGAAAGACTGCAACTACATTTCAAGTTTTTCTGACATTTCTCCCATTGAAAGCTCTACCTCATAAAACATGGACGGGTTTCTGCCCTTTCTCTTCTATCCAAAGATACCCTGTCCTAGTCCCTGTAATTTTATCACTAGCTTCCCTGCAGTTTAGTCCTCCTGTTTCTGATCAATCTTAAATACAGCTTGGAAGAGCAAAGAGGAATTCAGACTCCATGATCCACCAAGCACCTTCTCAGAGCCAGCAGGGCTACGGCAGACATACACTTAGGACTTCAATATTTCCTTTAGAAGGTACTGCATTTCCTCTTAAGTAAGGAGGTTCAGCTGAACTAAAAATCATAAAGATTAAATACGAAGATGCACCTTTAAGCTCATGATTTTTACTCAGTTAACTACAGAAATATGTACATACAGAGGCACAAGCTATATTTGATACTGCACACAGCATCACACAGCATGGCCAGGGTTGGAAGGGACCTCAAGGATCATGAATCTCCAACCCCCCTGCCACACGCAGGGCCACCGACCTCCGCATTTAATACCAGACCAGACTGCCCAGGGCCCCATTCAATCTGGCCTTGAACACCTCTACAGGCATCCACAGCCTCTCTGGGCAGCCTGTTCCAGCACTGCCTGAATATAACAAATGATTCTTCACTATTTTGCTAATTTCAACCTAATCCAACAGTCACGCTGAATGGTAGCATTTCTGAATCCAGTTTTTGCTCTTGTATTAAAAACCATTTAGAGCTATGCAAAAAAAGTGGTACGAAAAAGAGGACAGAAGTTAAGACCACTGTAGGAGAACAATTCACATCGTCTCTAAACATCACCATGTTTACTGAGACTCAGACTGAAGGCCTGCAAATGTATGAAAATGATTTCCACAAAAGAAAACATACATATGCATCTTTATGCAATCTGTGGAGTTTTGCCAGGAGTAAGGCGTTAGATGCACACACTTACCCAGCTCAGCAGCAATCCTGTATGGCTGTCCAGCTACACAGCTCTGGTGCAGAAAGCAAGCGTGAAGTGGGTGCAGACATCTGCCTTAAGCCTTGCATGGCTTCCTGAGCATTGTAAATTGCCTGATGTTTAAATGGAAATCAAGCTGTGTGTTGTCTGCTTGGCATGGTGATGGGTACACGTTCCAAAGGGATTTAAAGATAGCTTTGTTAAGATGTGGACTGGTATACTTGTTTTGTCTACTGGGAAGAAAGTGAAACTAGTGCATGACATGAGCCGATCATTTTCTCTTATTTGGATGGTGTTTATTACAGACAACACTAGTATTTACTGAAAATGCATATGAATAACAATAATAAATAAATACATCATCATACATAACTCACAAAGAGATTACAGCTTGTAACTGGCTGTTCCCCAGCCAACAGTGAGAAGAGAAAGAGAAGGAGAGGGAGAAAGAAAAACAAGGGAAAAACTAAAAAAATAAAGGGGGGGGGGGGGAAGGAAGGAAGAAAGGAAAAAAAAAGAGAGAGTGAAAAAAAGGAGGACAGAAAAAGGAGAAAAGCAAAGCAGAGAAAAACCCGCTCAGCTGAAGAAAAAGTTTGCTGGTACAGATCAGCATTTTTTCACTCACCTTCTGGGCTTTACACCTGATGACCTGGTAGAAAATCCGAGGGGCAAAGAAGGAAAAAGATTTTGCTGCCCCAAAACACCCTGAAGCAGTAAAATAAAACTTTGCAGCAGCGACAGCGTAGCTTCCAGCGGAAGGGCAGCAGCTTGGGGGCAGAGGATGGAGGCCAGCAGGAACGGGGCGTTTGAGGAATTTCAGTGATGGGAGCACGTGGAACTTAAAAAACGCAACCTTCCCCCCCCTCCTTCTCCTTATTTTTCCCCTTTCCTGCCGACCTCCCGGGCCACCAGGATGCACTGCCCACAAACCTGCCGCCTGCAGCCGGCAGAGGGCACAGGAAGCCTGCCCAAAGTCTGGAATCCAAAAGCAATGCAATATATCCCGAGTGGGAAGGGACCCACAAGGAACGTCGCGTCCAACCCCTGGCTCCACGCAGGACCACTCAAAATTCAAACCCCACGTCTGAAAACATTGTCCAAACGCTCCTTAAACTCCGGCAGCCTGGGGCTGTGGCCGCCCGTGATTGGGGAGTCTGTTCTACGCTCAACAAAACAAGTGTGAAAAGAAGTGGAAAAGCTGTGTTTTCTAAGTGGCCTTTTGCTCTCAGCTGTACCCAGGTCCAGGATGAGCATTTAGATTAGAAACAAAGGTGGGATTTGTTCTTGTGTCTATGTAGCTTTGGGTCAGGTTGAGTATTAGGGAGAAAAGAAACCCATCAGCACCCACTGAAGCTGATTGCTCCCCTCCTGCAGCATACATACACACTATACTAATTAGCATACTAATATAAAGATGAGATATTTGAATGAAGAAGTGGGACTTAAGACCCTGTCTGGCCAGGAAGCTCACTGACTAGTTTCTTAAAAGAAGAAACTTATTTTCCAGGAACCAGATTTTCATTCAGACAATTTTTTTTCAGATTGAAATTAAAATAATAATAAAATAAAAAAGGGGGGCGGAGAGGGGAGGAGGGAATATCACAGGTACAATAAGTACTCTTTTAGTGGGTGATAATGTGTTTTTATGCTTCCTTTTGAAATTGTTGTTAAGAAATAAATTGAGTGATAACTAACCTGAGGATACAAACAAATATCCTGAGTGAATACATCCATTGCAGATTTGTCAGATATGCACGGCTCCATGGCTCTTCTTGTTCTTTACCTTCTTTATGTTCTTCATGCCTTTTGTACTCTTCCAAAGTCAATTTTTGCTTTTTCAATTCATTGTGAATTAATTTTCCCCCTAATTATTCAGTCCATCAGCCAAAAACCATCCGCAAACCCACTTCTTAAGACTCGAAAGTTGAGCTGTGCAAAGAGTGACGCTGACAAAAAGTCATTTTTGCCATTGTCATTTATTTTGGCTGTGTAGCTGGAATAAATTACATTAGAAATAAATGTATTTGCTGGCATAGCAACAACAGCAGAAGTTATTCTACAATACCAGGTCCAAATATTAAAAAGACATAATTAAAAAAAAAAAAAAAGATGGAGACTTAACAAGAATCATAATAGTGTTTAGGATGCTATTATCCTGAATTTTGGAGCAGTTCTATTTCACATCTTCACACAGCACCCCATGAAATTTTGGGTCTCCAGGGCATGTTTTTAAACAAGCAAAGAAAAAAAAAAGTGAAATATTACAATATTCAAGTCAAATTGCAGAAGAAAAGCACTGGGTCTCCTGGAGGTTGAAAAAGACGTCCTAATGCTGAAGTGAAATGTTTCAGTTTTAAAATTAGATTTAGGGGATTGCAACCATCCCATGCTCAAATTTAAAAGGAGTTTTGTGCCTACAGCTCTGCATCTGGGTGAGCTCGGGCGAGCAAAGCAAAGCTCATTTTAAACGTTCTGCAGATTAAAAATAAGGCAATTCAGCAAAAAGAGCTGAAATCACATTTGCAGTTTATGAACAAACTCCCTGCTCCAGTCCTTTCCACTGCAGATACAGAGCTCTGATAGAATGTTTTATGCCTCAACTTTATCGTGTTTTGAAATCATTGCTTTCTTCACTAACAGAAGCGCAGACTGTCACATATCGCTTTTGTAACTGCTTGCATTTTTATTAAGCTTGCAACTTCCTCACCGGCTCAGAACGCTTCTTTTAAGTGCTGCCTTTCAAAGCAACTTCACACGGAGCAAACTATTTTAAGGCGTTTGTTAATGCAACATCAGTGAAGTGTGCAACAAAACAAAATGAAGCCATTATTCATTTTCAGATTATTTATGTCATATTCAATGGTGGGGGAAATCTTGCAGAGCTCCTCTTCTTTTCTCAGTTTTATTCCAACAGCCTGGTACACTTATTAATTCTTATGGCTTTCATTATTTAAACGAAGATGATATACAGTTCTCTGTTTCCTTTTCTGGGGTATTTTTTGTCTTCTCTAATTTCTCCATCTGGATGCACGCTCAGCCGTGGTCACGAATCACAGATAAAGCAAAAAAATCCCTTTTGTTGTTGTTCTGCATCTGAATCACTGGTTTAGCTTCAGCCACGCAAATTATTTTATGTGGACCTGCTCCAGAACCAGTGAGTAAAGTAGCAACTAGCAGGGCACTGTATCATGAAAATTAGGAGAAACACTCATTTTGCCTTGTTTGGATATACTTCTATGAGTGATTTTTAGTGCGTTCTTGAATTGGCGCCTGGTACGGCTGAAATTTGGATGCCTGGTCTGTTTTTCCTTCAGGTTACACACTACTGGAAACCTTCTTGAGCTAGCATTGTCTCCTTTAACTATATTGCAGTTTTGTTTACGATCATACTGCATGTGTGATTTTGTTACATATTATTTTACATGGCCTACAGTTCCTCGTGTGATTCTAGGTTCTAAAATGTCTCCATGGTCTCCTGTTATCATACCGTACAAATGGAGTGCAAAGTTTTACGCTTGGCACATAGAGCAATTCATCTCAAAATTACATGTTATTTGCTTAATTTGGTATTTCTATTTACACTAACTCTAAATACCCACTTGGATCTTATGATCAGCTTCCAATTTATTTCTGCCGTAACATCCAGACAGTTGCTATTTATGCCCCTCTAGTTTTTCCAGTGTGTTCATTCTGGCAAGCACATCCATCTCACCACAGCTGCATTGTGGATTCACATTTCCAGAATAATACAAGCGTTAAAAATATTTTAAGTTGCAACATTTTGAAGGTCAGGTTTATGGACTATGTTACTATTTGGGAAAAAAATGGCTTTACCAGGGTTTTTCTAAAGTTTGCACTTACAAATAATTATCATCCATATCCCTCATAGCTTTCTGCTAGGATTTTTAACAGAGGACCAGCTGTACAGCTAGAAGACTAAGCAAGGAGAGAGACCTGAACATCAGAGATCATTAAGGGAGCCTGGAGTGGCTCCAGGCAGACGAGACACCTGAACACCATCTGGTTTGTTTGTATGTTTATGAACAGGGGTGGGACCAACCAGTCCCAACCCTGCTACCCGTATGCTGCCTGTACCAAAGCCCCGAAGAGAAAAATGTGTTGGTTTTGCTGTGGGAGAAAGCTGAATGTACCAAGCAGCAGCAGCTTCCTCAGCAGGAACAGGGCTGGAAGCAACCCCCACTGGCTGTGCTAAGGACTTGCTCATCCTGTTCTCCTCCATTCTAATTTTGCCTATACGGCTGGGATGGCAGCTGTACCTTTGAGACAAGTACACAGACTCTTCTTCTGCTTTGCATAAGGAGAACTAAGCTTCTAAGAGAAGAATCAACAAAGAAAACATGTTCTGATCCACATAAACAGAGAAGAGAAATTCATCCTTGCAGCTTAGATAAGTGCTCTTATTATTGAGGTAGCAAACGAAAAGGAGGTATCCAGGCATTCTCTAACAGCACAGCCAAGCTTGTTGAAACATCAGGAGAACAAAGACACAGAGCAAAAGAAGCTTTAGAATTCTGCTTCAGGAAAGGATGATAAAACTTTTAGGCTGGTCTCTGAAAAAAAACAAAACAAAACACCACCACTTCCAAAATAGCAAACCCCATAGGTAACACTTTCAAAACAGGACAGAGGGATTTAGGAGCATGGTTCTTGCTAAAATTAGTGGGAGATGCACACCTCTTTTCCCTGGGGGCTTTGAAATCTCAGCCTACAATGCTCCTTATTAGTCTTTTCCCTCATCAGGCATGTAACATGGAAAATACTTCCCTGTGACTTAAAACACAAGTAGTTGTCTGTCCAGAACAACTGGAAAACATGCCAAGTTGCCCTAAGTGCTAGGTAAGCTATGTGGTACATGCTAACTCATTTAAGAACAACTGAAAAACGTGTAAAGCCTTGTAAAGAAAGTTAGGGGGCACAAGCGTTAGAGTTTTATATGTGCATACAAAAATGCAGGATGTTCCCAGGCTTTGTAAAATCAAAAAACAAAGAAGGCCAAACTCTTTAACCACCTGAAACAATCTAATCATCCTCTGGCAATGCACTGTTTGGGGTGACTGTGTTAACTGAAAATGGGAGTGATTAAATAAAGTCAGGCTGATAAATCTCCTAAGTACTGCTAACTTATTTGTAGTATCACCATTGAGCAGCACGACTGGTGCCTCGAGTGTAAAAGCTGTGACATTCAGAGGGAAGTAACTGGAAGCCTGCCATTCCAAAGTCGTGGGTACGCTTTCAAATATAATCAATGCAAATTTTACAAGCATAAATTTGCATCAAGATAAAAATTAATTCTTCTTTTGGCTACCCTGGTATCTATGAGAGTATAGGAATAAACTGTAGTAAATTTGTAAGCGACTGCTTATCAACCCTGACTTTAAGATAGGAAGTGAAAGTAAAAAACTGTTCTCCCCAACATGCAGCTTTCCCACTAGAGAACAACAGTGAAGACAAACAGGCTGCCTCATGGAAACAAACAAACAATGACAGAACAGGAGGAATGGTTTTCAGTAGGAAGACCCCAACAAAAGGTGGCCCAATTCCAGTAGCTACTGCTAAGCATAGGCTAACTGTTTAAGAATCACAGCTCATCCCAGTTCTGTAATAACTCAAAAAGTGGATTCTGAGGATAACATATCCTCAAGTGATTTAGTATTTCATAGTTAAAATTATGGTATGTGGTGTCCATAAAGTCTGACTGGGAGGCAGTGTGGCACATTAAGTAAGCAGATCCTGAAATCCCACAGTTTCATATTATTGCTTTCAGGACATTTTAAGATGCCTCGAGGCAGAGACCCAGGTGAAAAGCACAAGAGCAATTCTCGCTTGAGCTGACATAGCAAGGGTGCACTATATAGAAAAAAAATCTAGGAACAACTGACTGGAAGACAAGCATCTAAACAGAGAAAAGCTGCAGCTCTTCAAGAAACCATCACCTCCATCTCTGGGGGTAAACACCATAAATTATAGATTCAGTTGCAGTCATTTTCCCTTCTTTAACGTATCTTGCTACCTGAAATTCCCTCACAACACCTGGCTGAAATAAAGCAGACAAAGCGCTGAGTCCCCTACCTGTCTGAGGGAGGGACAGTGCTTCCTATCAGCAACGTTTTTGCTAACCATCTTTCTCTAAAAACAGGAGAACACAGAGTTTTGAAGACTGGTATCAAGCCATGGAAACCTTGACCTGAAATGAGGACATGGATGCCTCAAAAATAACTGTGCTATTCCTGGTAGGCTTTGCAATGACAACAAAAACAAGTTGAAGTCAACTTGTAGATCAGAATAATTTAGCATGGCTACTCTATTTTTAATTCAATAATAGGAAATGATCAACTAAATTAGCGTAGTCTCTGTAATCAAACCTGTTTTTAAATGTAAAAGAAAAAAAAAAAATTACAAGGTTTTGCTAGGTCTGTTTGCCAAGACATTTTTTATTAACAGAGCTAAAAATGCCGCAGTGGTGAATTACCACTGTCTACACTCGGGTGAGCAAGTTATCACGCTACTCTCAAAAATAAATAAGGAAGCAAATCCAGCAACGACAACAACAAAACGTACTTCTCTAGTAAGCATCCCCACAGAATAGTTTTAGGTCCTCTAGTAATTACTGTGAAGATCAAGAACCAGTTACTTCAGTCTTCTTAAAGGACTCTAAAAACCTCACTGACCAACGCTAATATCCATATGCCTGGCTTTAGCGAGGATCTTAGGCATTAGACAACTGTCAAGCTCAAGTTCTTCACTGTATTTAATCCACTTGTTTCCTTCTTGACAATAGTAAATAAAGGCTCCACCAAGTTGTCACATGGACAAACTGACTCTACAGAACACAAGGAGCATTCAGTTACAAAGCCAGTGAAATACTTAAGCATTCATTTAACTGTAATAAATGAAGTCTCCTGATTTCAGGAAGACCTTTGGCATAACTATATCTTGAAGAAGGACGCCATCCCTATTTCTGACCCAGGAAAAGCACCAATACACGTGTTCAACACTACACATAAGCAAAAAGTCCCCTAGCCCAAGGTTAAGCAAAAGACTTTTATAGCACTGAATACTCATGAGAACAGATGCTTTTTAGCTACCAAGAAGTCATAAAAATGCAACACAGACAAGACATCATACACAGTTACCAACTCAATGAGCTGTTCTCATTTGCAAATATTCCAAAAGGAAAATGGATACATCTGGCTTACCTCAGGCTGTTCTCTCCTTGCTTACATTCAGACAGAAACCAAATTAAGGCAGCGCTACAGCTGTTCATTAGGACCTCACAGCTCCTCTACCATGTCAGGTTTCCACGTAAGTCAACAACTCCTGTGAACTAGCTGCAAAAAAAGGCTCTTACAGCTGATCTCAATTTGAGGATAAAACTGAACTGCAGGTGTGTAATGGAAACCTTTGGAGGGACACAAGGTTTTTGTTAGAACTTCTTTAAGGTATGGCCCTTGCAAAAAGCTTGAAGGTACCTCAGGAGATCATTTGGTTGTCCTAAGGCAAGATAGGCTCTACTCACACCTTTCTCCAGTAACATATGTTCAACCTGTTCCTAAAGGCTTCCCTTTCCTTATCTACTCTAGACAGCATGGTGTTTCATTATCCCGCTTCTTTGAATATCTTAGATATCTCAAGTGGCTCTCCCATGCTTTAGTAGGTTATTTAAATAGAAGTAAAATCCTACTGAATAAAAGCCTACTTAAAACCTGCAGTAGAGATGGAGAATTCCTTCCTTCCTTCCTTCCTTCTTTGCATTCTGTGTACAGTTGAAAACTTTATTGCATCTTTCTGTTGTTTTAACTTTTCCAGGCCAAACAGACCAAATTCTTTTCAATTTTCTTCTTAGAGAGTGTTTTGTAGGTCTCTGTCTATTACCTTGGGAATCCTGGGAACCCCATATTTCAACTATTTAGTTGTACTCCAGTAGCCAAAATAGCAATTTCTCTGAATATAATCACAGAGCCCTTTGAAAGAACTATTTATATAATGATATGCAAACTACAGCTGTGGTTAACTACTGTAAACTAATCCTCCACGTGTTTGATTTAGGATTTAGACAAACTTTTGCAACCTTCCGAATGGTGTATGAAAAAATCTGTTGTTTGTTCCACTGCACTTAGTGTCACAGTTAGAGGAAAAAGAACAAAGGCAGAAAGCTTTGGCTAAAGAAGAATGATATATCAAAACACCCAATATTTTAATGAAAGAAACTGAATATCCACACATTTGCACTTCTGTACAATTTTTGTGATATATATATATATAATTTTAAGCTGTTTACAAATAACATTTAACGCTTCAAATATTACATAATGTTGATATTATATTTCTAGCAGAAATAAATATATTGCACTTAAAAAGAAACTTTTCATTAGATGTTGCTTCATAGTTTATGTTCATAACTTCTTTTTCCATAGAAAGATTTCCCCCTACCCCACCCCGTACACACAAACACACACTTCAGTACATGGTGAATGTGCTCACGCAATGCATTATAAACAACAAAGTCAACACAGCAAACAGCAGAACTGTGGTACATTCTGTTAAAGAGATTACATCCAGTTTTTACCTTCCTTATTTTTAAAACAATTCTTTCCTCATGTTTCTGAAGGTACAATTGGAAAAGAAAAAAAAAAAAAGAAAAAAAAAAAAAAAAAAAAAAGTTGTTTAAATGTGCTAAAGGTAAAATACAGCAAACTGTATTTTTTGTCCTTAAAGTGTTATAAGAAGTTAATTCAAAGTTTATTTAAATCACTGCTTAGTTTCTTTTAGAAAGATAAAGGAAGAGAAGTTGTTATTTTATAAACTAAAGACTATATTTGGGGACAGTTCATCACAGAGTTAATACATAAATCCCCTGGCCAGCAAGTAAATAGTACAGAAACCACATCTTCTCAGCAGAAAGCACTCTGTAAGGAATGGTGAGAAAAACACCTCAGCAAAATGAAACATAATCTTGCAGTGAGTGACCATCACCCCTCTGCAGATGATGAGCATAAGCTCTGAGGCCAAGACTTCCTTCCAGATAAGGAGCCCAAAGCGTTACACTGATCTCACCGTCTCTCTACCCCTTATCCAGGAAGGAATTACCACAGCTTCATTACCTTCTAATTTTGGAAAGCTCCCCATGTTTTTGCAATATTTTTCATTGATACTGCTGTTTCTTTATAGCATACACGTGCATACAGAGGATGTAGCATATAGTCAAGTTGCCAGCACAGACTTTTTTCAATTTAGAAGAGGTTCATTTTCAAATACTGGATAATGACTGTTGGATGTTGGAAGCGGCACCATCTTCACATGAATACATGTTCATATAGTGTCACAACCTTCAGGTGCACACTGCATGTGTGTATCCTTTATCCAAGAATAAAGCCTTCTGGGGAAAATTTTTCCATTGCATTTTTTAGGCTGCACTACAATGATGTTAGTTGTCATACAGCACGCTATAGCTGAACTCACAAAGAAGCATTTCCATTAAAAACTACACCTTTATCCACTTAGCATGTGCCTGTTTGCCTATTTCTATCTGGAGAGTACCCTGAATTGTGATTTCCTCGGGCCATGTAAACCAGCACCATGTAAACAAACAGCCAAATTTCTAGCTCCAAAACTAGAAGAAAAAAAAAAAAATTATATATATATATGTATAAACGTATTCATGCCAGTTCTCTTAGTTTTGGGATGCTTTTGTTGGATAAAAGACCTAAGGCTGTTAACTGTCTTTGGATAAAAGGGTAATCCAGAAAACACCCAAAAGTACTTTTAAACACTTTGGAAGGTAATCTTATCATTCTTTTTGAAAAGCACATTCAGGCATGTTCTCTCCACCCTTCTTCAATAAAACAGTAATAAAAAAACCCCCACTAAGCAGCACCAGTTTGCTCAGCCAAGATAGCTCATAAAGGTGAAGAGCACTTCTCATGGGATATAAAATGTGAATTATAATGGAAAATAAACTCTAGATTACATTTGGCATTCCTAGAACATCTACCAGCAACAGATGTTCTATCCTGAAAGTGATAGAATTGTGACAGCAGTACAGCAACTCCTTCAATAAATTACTGAGTTATTTTGAAAGTAGTACAATTTGAAACAAAACAGTTTTCTTCTTTAACCAATTAATTACACATTTACATTAATGTTTTTTCAGCTATGCACTCAGTGCTGAAGCTGATTAATAGCTGGTTTTCAGTCTGTTCAGCAAAGTTCCTGTATTACTGCTATCATAACCACCATCCATGCAGGTAGACTTTATTTTTAGGAAAGAATGTAAATATGAATGAAATCCTGTCTTGCTGTCTTCCTAGTCAAGGAATTTACCACTAAAGAGAAGCAGGAATTTCATCTTGGAATCACTCTCCTGCTGCCCACAGAAGGGTGAGAAGAAATTGGGTGGAGAGAAGGTCCTGAGCCTTGACCTGACTGGAAAAATCAGGCTGTGGATTTGACAGATAATTCTGCAGAAACCTTTCTTGGTCATCTTCAAAGTAAACCTCATCTCAGAAAATTTGGAATGTGTTGGCCTTACCATGTTTTTACACAGGGGAAGTCTAATGCCATCTTTTTCAGGTATGCAACACATTTTACTTAATGAAAAGCATTTGTCTTTCATTTGATATTTTTGTAAATGATGTCAAAATCTGGTTTCATCCTTTCAAGAAGAACCTGAAGCACTATCAGGCGAATTTTTACATGCCAAATATTGGTACTTTTAGAACTGAGATTGGAGAAGGGCTAAAAATGGTACAGTTTATTTCTCTGAATTTGACTCACAAAGGAAGGACAGGTCAACGTATGGGCAGTATTTTGATAACTTGAACAGCTTGCCTAAACTAACCTACCTGTTGCACTCATTTCTGAAGCCACGAGAAAGCTGCTTGACTACTTTCTAGCATAAGTATCAGGATTAAAGCACTGGATTGATTTCTGGACCTAACCATGTTCACTGCAGCTTCAGGTAAGTTAATGGAGCTGCAAAAGGAAATAGACATGAGAAGCAGAACTTCCCTACAGGCTGTAGTGAACTTCACCACAGGACCTTCATACAGCTGCTCATTTTTATTTTTTACTACAGAAGTCAAGTGGTTGAAGAAGAAACAAAGTTTCCTTCCAAACCTCCCCTGAAATTTTTATGTATGTAGAATTGGATATTTACTTAAAGAGGTGTTTTCTTGCAGCGCTCTTCTAGTATAATCTAGATTTTTTCAGTATCATGTAATTTCATGAAATACAGTATTTTTATGTTAGAACGGGCCATGAGCATGCACAACCTTGCAACGTGCACTTTCCAGATGAATCTATAGTAAAATTTAATGTTTAGGTATATCAAGACAATTTAGTCAGTGTCTGATTCTAAACCATTTAAAAACTGCAGAGGTTGGCTCATTGGATGTTTTTACAGACCTGCTTGTAGTAGTGCTAAACCCAGAGACTGCAAAGAGAAGTTTGGTTTCATTCACGTGCAGAGCACAAAAGCTGCAGATTTTCCCAGGTCATTTTTGATTAGCATGCCCAACAATGAGTAAAGGGAAATTGGGATGATACTGCAGATGACTAAGGTGATAGTAATGGCCAATTTGCAAGATCTTAAATTCAACTACTGGAAAATACATAGATGGTCCTTATCTTTCAGTGTATGCATTGGCCTATAATAGAAGCTGGGAAAAGTCTGGGATGCTGTCACTGCTGTCTGTGACTGGGCTGGTATCATGAGGCACTGGGACAACAACAGAAGCTGCTGACTTGCCCTGCACTTCACTCAGTGTACTGCACTGTACTTCTCATTTTATGTCGCCAACATCCACTGGTCAAGAGTAGAGGAGAATAGTGCCAAAATGTCTGTTTTTCTATCTGTTCCAGCTCTACACTAATCTTTTATTATATACGATTGAATTGCAAGTCCTTTTTTTACTAATAGATGTTATCACCTACAACTTAGATGCAACAACACACATAAAATCTGTGCTTATTTACAGTGAAATTGTATTTCACACCAGGCAGAAAACTAGCATCACACCAGTTCTCTTTTCAACAGTGCAAAGGATTCACGCTAGCTCTCTGCATTCTCTTTTTTCCTACGAATCCATGGATTTTCTGTTGCATCAGACACAATGTACTAGAAAAAAATGGGCAGTATTTTCAATGAGAACTCTTCTCACTAACTAAAATAAGGCAGATGTGAATAAAAAAAAATTATAGGCAAATCTCGTCAATGATATTTTCCCAAGGAAACTGGGACTTGAAAAACTCAACAGTACAACTCTTGTGTGCAGGCCAAACAGCTTGTCTAGCAACACCTATGACCATACCCAAGAAAACAAAGTAGAAAGATACTCCAAGATATTGTTATTTTCATATGAATCTACTGATTATAGTTTGATCTAGAGTCTAGATATAGACTGATGTAACCTGAAATTCTGTTAAATAATGGTACTCATTTGCAGCTGGACACATGGCAAGCACAGCAGCAAACAGTAGCTTTGGCTTAAAAATTTAGTGTCTTGAGTTTCTAAGTTTAAAAGCAACAGATTTTCTAAAACTCAGTGTTTTCCTTCATCATATCTTAATGGACTGCTAAATTGCTTCTCGTAGGATATGAGAGAAGTAGAACAGAATACATCATTACTGCTACCGGCCTGTAACACATTTCTTCTCGGAACTGTTAAGTGTTTTGTGAAAGAAACAAAGATAAAAGAAAGAAAGAAATACTTGCTAATGATTTTCTCTATGAGATTATAGTAGCAATTATGAAATACTGCTCTTGGTGAGTATAAGTCAGACTTTTAAAAAGGACAGTGGCCTTCTCCACTTTGTCCCATTCCCAGCAAATGCGTGCTGAGATAGCCTAAAACATGCTCAAAGTTACAGTGATATATTTTTCTGTTTAGATGTCATTAGTCACAAGAAGAGGTGAGGATGAATAAGAGTATTGCCTTTTTCAGAATCCTTCTAGCATACAGAAAAAGACCTATACACAATTAATTTGTACACCGCTGCATAAACATAGTCTCTTTCCACGAGGCATCATGAACCTTTGGAACAACCTGCACATAACCAGAAATCCTAGGAACTCTGGGATCTGTTTTGACTGTGTTACACGTAGGTCTGTGAGCAGCTCCAAGCTGCGTGCTCTCTTCTTGTGATCCCTCAATGGAGGAATCCATCTCCACAATGCATTTTCTTAGCTGGTTTGAGTTCAGCAGTCTCACAGCACAGGCCTTTTGAGAAGGTCCCTTGTGTTTTTTCATACCAAGCTTGCACGTTTAAAATCTTATGTTTCTGTCACCTTACATCAGTCATACAAATGGCGTCATCACTGCGGAGGAGTGACGCAGTCCCTGGATGGCTGCATAAGGACCCTGCTGAAAATAATGGTGGTACCTTGGCATGTGGAAAGAAGGGAAAGTGGGGCCAGTACCTTGCATGGAGCTGGCTATCGCAGAGGGCGTAAGAGGCATTCCCAAGCGGCTGTACGGAGGCAAGGATCCTTGGATTGGATGAGGAATAGGCGTAGCAATGGATGCAGTGCTGGTACCCAGGGCACTCAAAGACTGGGGATGCTGAAATCCAGGAAAACTGGTTGAAGAGGATACCCAGGAACTGAGGGACAGGTTATCAGATGTTGTAAAAGCCGATCCTGCAAGTGAAGAGAAAGAACGCCTGACACTTGCACTGCAATATACAAAGCTGGTAGAGCAGCAAAAAGCAGAAAATAATTTTTCATAGTAAGGCTGAATTATATTTATGAGTTGTCACTTGGAATACTTCCCAAATTCTTCTATCTCTTCATCGCATCTTTCTTCATGTAGTAATTTGCCATTTAGTCTCCTTTATCCCTAAATCTTAGACAACCTTAAGTTACAGGAAGCTGGTTGCAGTTGGCTAGAACAGTAAAATCATTTTTACACATTGGACATTTTTTGTATGAGACACCTTGCGATGCTGGCGTGAGCAAACACCAACACATCTGCTGCAACGTGGAATCACCCTGCATCAGATCACTATTGGGAAAACATGCTTGTAGCTTTTTACAACAGACCTTCAGGAGAACTGATTAAATTCTTCTAAAACTTCAGTCTGGTAAAAGCATAAGAAAATATCATTTGCATTACAAGTCTTTGGGTTTTGTTTTGTTAGTTTTATTGGCTCTTTTTTTTTTTTTCATTTAACACCAGGAAAGCATGTCGACATGCTTTCAACCACATGTCAAGATGCACTTTTCACTCAAATTTACGTTGTCCAAAGAGCTCTAAAATGTCAAAACATTCTCATTTTTCCAACCATGTATAGTGCTCTAAGGAACAGCAGCAATACTGAGTTATACTGAGATGCTGTTTTTTAGTACATAAAAATATGATAAACTTATTCCCCAGATAAATATCTACTTTTAATCCAGTGAATGTGGTTTCTTTGATATTTTTTTTCCATCTGAAGAGTTCCAAAAATTTCTGTTTACACAGATTTTCCCCCTCTAAAACTTTTTCTCCAAAAGTGACAGAATCTTATTTATTCTGACAGGTTTTTGCTTTTTTTTGGGGGGGGTGGAGGTGGGGGTGAGGGGAGGAAAATCAATAGATAGTTTGTGTTGATAATTATACACGGTCATTTTCAAATAATCTGATGAAGATATTGCCCCTCACTTCTGCAGTTCTTCTCAGCATCTGGTTATCATCAGATGTCTGGCTTCTAGGGATGGGGGGATAAAACAAAATCCTATAAATACACTCTTAATTTTATTCCTATTCAAACAAAAGTTCAACTTCTGTCCCTTCTGTATTTTATTTCTTGTCCAACCGCATCCATTGAGAAAATGTTTCTTTCTTCAAAAATAAATGTACTGGCAATTATTTTTTTTTTTGCCAAAGCATAATATCAAGCCAGTAATGCAGAATGTCCAGAGAAGAATTTTTGCAGTTGTTATTACAGGTATTAGTTTCATAAATCTGTTTTTTAGAAGACAGGTTCATCCAAACAGTAAAATGAAGAAATATAAAGACATCCATTTTTTTTTAAGGTCTGTCTAGCAGTCATGGCCATGTACTCAAAACCGTAGCAAAGAACAACAGAAAGAAAAGACATAATACTATGATGATAATAATAATAATAAAAAATAAATCTATTCAGAGAGAAATTCTCAAATCAGAAAGAGTGCTGCTTTTGATTAATTCCTTCTCTGCCTAATGGAACAAGTGAAACGGTGCAGTAAGAGGAAGCAGAAATTGTGTCCATTCAGCAGCAGGAATGGACTTGAACCAGATCCTGAACCCACCACAGAACCAAATCCTAACTGCTGGGAAATTAGGATCCAGAGCCAAACTGTACAGATAACGACACGCTCACAGGCCAGAGCAAAACCCTTTACAAATCAAGGAGTATCCGAGCATTACTGCACTAGGGGGAAAGCTGGCTGTAAATCCGGATTTCAGCAGAAGTTGTACATCTGGCTCTGGTTCAGGTGGCTACCATCAGCCCTGAGTGTGAATGCAGGAGTACAGGCACCCAGACACTGCGAACTGAGGAGTTTTAATTTGATTTATTTCATAGCTGTTAATTCCTTTGGAAACAGACTTTCTGTGATAAACATGTTACTGAAGGCTAGCCATTTCTATCTTTAGGCCGCTGAAATGGGCTGAGATGAGGAGGCTCTGGATGAGTGTTGAAGTTGTTAGAAATGTATCGCAGTGATAAACTTTCTTCTTTCTACACAGAACGAAGCATGTCATTACCTCTCCTGAGAAACATCCAGAAATGCCCATTTCTCCTCCAACTACAGTGGTCCCCAGTTGCAATTTAGTATTCCAAGAAGTCTCACATATCACATCTGCTGTCACCAAAGAAATGTTTTCCAATAACCCTACAGCAAGTTTCTTACACACCACCCAGCAGCACTCGTGTATTTAGCTGTCGGTTCTCACGTGTCTGGAAGGACACACCTCCATTTTGCGTGCCAGGTAGTTTTAAACTGCATCAGAAGAAATAAAAATGTCCGAGCAATTTCAATGAAATCATTATTTCTCTGTATACCTTGGAGGACTTTTTATTTTTTAAAGATACCAGATCTAAACAAAGCGTGAAGGCGGCACAAGTTAGTTGTTTGTAAAGGCAGCGTGTGTGACTGTTCTGGTTGCCCCAGAAGAGTTGGGTCCTAGCATATGGCTCCCAGATTATAAATAAGTTGGTTGCCCTAACTCACCGTCTTCCTCACATATATGTCCTGTTGCAAGCCAAATGCAGAAGCGTGCCCTGCATATATTTTACAAAAAATTAAATTTTAATAAACTGTTCTATCCTCCTGTTATACCTTCCCTCACAATTCTCTTCAGAACGGCTCTAACTGCCAGCACTCACACTAGTACCTTTCTTACTCTGTCAGTCTCAAAGAAATACACCAGCCTGGGGAGAAACACAGATCTTGGAGGGAAGATGCCTTGCTCTGCACTTTTGTCAAGTGAAAAATTTATGCTGTTCTCAACAATAAGCGTCCTAGGATCCAAGGAGACATAACACAAGGTAGTCCCCCAGAAGAATTTGCAAGGATGGCATCGGACCAGCTAAGGAGTTACTCTAGGAACTCCGTAATCTATGGAACTACTCTCAGAATAGACGTGTGTGAACACACCCAACTAATCACATTTTGTTGAAGAGCGAGTTGTAGTTAAAAATAAGTGTGTTTTCCCTGCACAAGTCTAAGTAGTTTATGCCCAGAAATAATGCTCTTATCTTAGCAACGCCGTATGAAGTTAGAGGACAAGACAAGGGCACTGCCAGTCAGAAGGCAAATTGAACTGCCTTACCTCAAGTGGCTGTTGCATATCACACAGGTCACAAAGTCAACATGCAAAGCACACTGTAGCACAAGTTTATGCTAGTCAGCAGTATGGATCTATTTCCAGTGGCAAATTATGGCAGACGCAATTTGCCCATCAAGTAACCCCACAAAGAACAATTTCGTGTTACTACTACTTTTGTGACTGCTGAAGCAGACAAACCTGAAGTATTTGAGGTGAAATGCCCAAGTAGTAAGGACACATTTTAGAAATTACTAGACAAAGGGCACATCTACGTGGTACTTTACAGCTGATGCTGAGCCACAGCTTTTCAGTTCTACAAAAGGATGGTTATCTGAGATGGCACGCAGCACCACAGCAATGAAGTTGTCTGTTTTTCAGCTGTCTTGAAATGGAAACAGCAGTAATTTTCTTCTGATGGCAGTTTAGATATATATCTCCTCAGTAAGCCACCCACTCCAATCCACAGGCATATCAAATGTCCAATAGAGCAATACGGGAATAAGTATTCTTCTTTGTGGATTTATAGCAGAGACAGACACCAGAGAAATGCTTCTGAGTACCACAGCACTGGCCATGATCCTCCTTTTCTTAAGCACAGTTCACCTCATGAGCAGATTTCCCTACCTCTGCTTTGCGTTGCCTGGCTGTCATCTCCCAGATCATCTTCTCCACCATAGGTTCGAATCGGGGATCGGGCATAGGAATGCTTTTGGATAAGGCTCTCCACACTTTCTCTGTGGAAGGAAACAACATATTACATCAATAACATCCTAAACAGCTTCTTATCTGTTTCACAGGATAACCCAAGTCGTCAGCCTCTGTTTGGCAGCAGAAGTTTAACCCTTGGAATATGAAAATAATTAGTTAGGTTAAAAACAGTGAACATGCTGCCTTTTTCCTGCTCAAATCACGCCTTTCTCACACAAACCCTCCAAAATAATTTACCCCAAAGGTTACCTTGCAGCACATTGCTGGAAACACCATACGTGGCCTGTGGTGTTTTAACATTGCTGATCACCTCTTACTGCATGGTGCTGCTTCTTCAGCCAGACTAGAGTAAGCTTCTTGCTACAATACCTGAGGAAGGTGTCAGACATCAAATGCAAGACCAGAACTCCTTACCAGTGTGAAAATGCAAGCAATAAAACCTGTGCTCTGGAGCCGTTAATGCTCAGTGACCCGTCCAGGTTCAGACACACATGCCTCAGTTCCTTTCAAGCAAGGCTTTGTGACACATGTAGCCACTCCATCTGGCATCCTCTGTTTTTCTGAAATTAGGGGCACAAGAAAGATCTATCCAGAGACAGCTAACCTCTTCACATGTTCTCTCCACACCAGGGCCCGAGCCAACTTGCAGCAGGAAGTCTGCAGACACTACAGATCTCGTGCAGCATCTATTCTGGGAAGGTAGAAGTGTCTGCCAGGCCCATGCCTTGCCAATGGCACAACACACTGAATTCACCCACACAATTTTTTAAATAGAAGGAAGGCATATCTGCCTGATAAGCCATAGCAGTTTGTAGGGAAGATCCAACCACATACCCAGCGTGTTTCCGTGTAAGTGGGTGGCATTCTACCAAAGATGAATCTAACCTAGGCACATTTTCAAAACGTGTCTGATTTCTGTTCCCATTTAAGAAACGTAAGTATTGACAGCTGCTCAAAACTGCTGCTCCATGAAGATTTTGTTGAACTCACCGTTTATTTGTTCATATTTCTTAATGCCCTTCGCTATGAGAGAGTGGCTGTTGCAGAAATTCCAAGAAAAAACATTTTCTAAGTAACAGGGTAAATCACAGTGGCACATGTTTTTCTCTCCTGCAAAAAGCCCATTATAGTCATTTTGTCCTTGGTCTATCACTGGTATCATTACTTATGCTAGTCTCCTCGGAAAAAATATAAATAAAAAGTGGATCTTATCAAAATGATTTACTTGTGTCAGGACTGGAAGGGGACTGAAAGCAATGGCAGTTCCTACATAGAGGATGATATAATTAAATTACTGCCTTTTAAGTGATTGAAAACAGTAGGCATATCGGGGCTATCTCAAAGAAGATTTTACAAAGAAAAAGACAGATGGTATTGTTTACATTATGTACCGAATGCTGCTTGATTTTTTTATTTTTTTTTGCAGTACAATGTGAAGTGCAACGAATTTTACTTAACTAAACAGACCATCTCAAATGAATACAGAATTAACAAATAACAAATTAGACCAGTGTTTTCTAATTGATTTAGATATCGGTCTCTATATTCAGATCCAAATAATTACTAATCTCCAAAGGTCTGAAAAATAACTGTAATTCGGGTGATTGCCTGTATTGTCTCCATTGACTTCATTTCTAGTAAGGGCCTGCTTATAATGACAAGCATTCCCGCAATATTCGGATGCAATGGAAAGACTACATACTCTGGTGTAAGTGCAGTGGGCCAAGTTCATCTCTAACCTCACTGGATCAGTCGGGGGATAAATTCACCCCAATAAATTTATGTTTGAATTACCTACAGGGATTCAGAGTTAAATCAAATGCCCACAATTATTACAGACTAAATTTTTTCCAGATGGGTCTGTATGCTAGACAGAGAATTCTATTATTCTATACGGTTATCTTCTTTTAAAGGAAGGAGATGACTTCTTAGTGAACCCTGTATCTGTAAGGTCTGAAAACAAAGAAGTATCCGGCTTGTTTGTTTGCTTATTTTTAATGTTGTAATGTTGCAGGTATTATGCTAAAATTTAAGAAGATTAATCTCATTTATTGGCACAAGAGGCCAGGATTTTTATGGCAGAAGGAATGGTCTGATCATACTGGATAAGGGAAAGGAATTCACTTTGCAAAAGCAGTTCCTTCTGTGCATCTGGGATTTAAAGCTCAACATTTAATGCATTTATCTAGCCTAACTGTGCTGGTGATTTAAGCTATAACTTCATCACACCTAGTAATTTTTCATTTTGGACATTGAAGCTTTGATTTACACCATGGGTGCATGAGATTCACAACAGGATTTAGGTACCTGGCCCCCACAGCCTTCAAGTGGATATTCTCCTTTTGCACACACACCTGCTGCATTTACAACTCTAAACACTCCTAACAAAATACAAAAACACGAGCAGGAGAACACCCAAGCATGGAAAAGGAAACAAAGAGAAGCAAGAAGTGGTGTATTTTTTCCACACATAGGCTTATCTCTGAGTTCTCCAGTCTAGCAAAACAAGAGCTGAAATCTGCACTCAGGTTTTCCCCATCTGGCACAAGTGACCTAACGACCAAATCAAGGGATAACCTTTGCTTCTCTGTGTGTTTCAAAGGAAAGAGGTGGTGACATTTGCACAAGGCTCAACTATTTCACGCTCAGAGACCACCACTCAGAGATCAAGTCTTCCCAGAAAAGAAAATGGTTGGAACTCATCTAATCTGGGGAAACATGTAACGTTTCCCACAGAGGTTGGAAAGAGAAGATTAACCTCTTCAACTCATTTAAAACAGAGGTACTACTTGCTCTGAAGTAGATGTGTAAGAGAAAGCTAAACTTATATAGCAGGTTTTAAGTGGCCGTGAAATCTTGTTCAGAATGCACACCAAAAAAAAACAAAACAAAAAAAAGAACTGACAATGTGAACTACAGGTTCCTACTTATATTGCTTTGTAAGTCTGGACCAAAAGGACTTAAACCTCAGAATTTTCCTAAGCATTCTTTTTATGAAAGTTTGTACTGGTTAGAATACCCAGAATACGATGCCCTATAGAACAGGCCAATAAAATAAACGTTTTTTTTTCATAAATCTCAAAATATATTTATAATAATAATATGAAAAGACTCATTTATTTAAACCCATGGCTTTGCAGTTCCCTATGCAACATCTTCAGATATTTCAGCACATTTCAAAGGATTTATGGAAATAATTTATAAGTTAATGAGCAATAAATCAGTATTTGCCATTCTGGCTCAGCTCAAAAAAAAAAAAAAAGATAAGTGAAATTATGAAAATTATGAATAAAAATGAGATAATGAGATGTGATGGAGATTTTTAGAGCTCTCCTTTGGTTTCTTCAGACATGATCCATGCTAATCTGCCTGAAGAGGAAAGTGATTTCCAGTTGCTCAGTGCTCCATTTTTTTAGCTGGGCTATTCAATTTGTGATCTCTCATTATCTAATATTTAGACTTAACAATTTGCATCTTTTAATGTAACTTAAAATGCTACCGTTTCTTTTATGAGCAATAATCTTGATTTCTGAGGAACCAAAACCTATCAGCTGGATACCAGAAGGATGTGTTTTTTTCTGTCAAACTCTTTTGTGTGATCTACCAACAATTTTCATTCTTCCAGAATTATCCTCACAGTTCCTTCATGAATACTCAGAGAAGGTAATAAACAGTATACAGGCATAATATACTACCATGATTTTAGCTACATTGCATGTGCAATTGGATAACAGCAGGTGGCAAGTTGGAGAAGAGCAAGTTAGGAGCTGAAGGTGAAGAAAAAAGAAAATTGTGTGCCAAATGGAGAGGAAAAGAACAAGCACTTATTGGCTACCACACCCTCCAAGGAAATACTAAGGCTACTAAGGCTACTCAAACAATAAAAGTAAGAAGAAGTAATAAGGAAAAGGAGTTTAGGCTGATCCAAATGGTCTGCTTTCTGACAGAAGCATGCCTTGAGCCTGGTCCTGTGCATTTTAGAAACAAAGCAAGCATGAAACCAGTGAGTCCTGGATCAGAAATCTAAGGAAATAAAGGACTGGGAGAAATGATCAGTTTGCATGGTTTCAGAATACATAGGCAGGACGTTTTATACCTCATAAATACATGCTGAGTCTTTGCCTACATGTAGTTAGCACTGCACTTGACATACAGAGTACTCTGAGAGGGTCAAAAGTAGAGAGGAAGACCTTGAGCTGCCTGATGAATAATTCACTAATGCTTCACACACTAAACCCAAGATCTTGCCATGGTACTGGATACTCATGGGGAGGCTGCAGGAAGCATGCTTGGGGAGCAGCTGAGAAGCAAGGGCCTGTATAAGGGTGCTCGATCTCTAACGCTGTCAAATCTAGATCAAAGAAGTTCTCTCTGGAGCCTGTAGAGACCCAGATCACATTGAGCAGGATCTTTAATCGAGGTAAAAGAACACTGCTTCTCTGTACTTGGAAGCAGGTATTGATTTGGTACTTTTTTAGTATTTTTTTTTCTGTTGCTTTTACTGCTACTCTACCTCAGCTGTGCATTCACAACAGCCTGCTAATTACCGTGACCCTGATCCTGAGGTGTGTGATCGTGAGCTCTGCAGTTATCAGTGAGGGATCACTTGGCCACAACGCCCCATAAACACAACACCCCCCATAAACACTGCAACGCGCTCCTGAAGCTATGGATTTTCCTCAGTTTGGGACAGAGAGCACCGAGGAGATGGAGACAGGAAGTCTACCTTTTCCTTCTGGGATGAGGAGGCTAAGGGCAATATATTTGGTTTTGGCAGAAGGTGTTAGAAAATCTAATCCAGAATGAGTTTGCTGGAGCCAGGCCAGGGTTGGTATCCATCTTAAATCCATATCATGGATTCAGAGAGAATGGAGTTCATCTAATATTCAGGTGCCATTCCACCAAGCCAGGTTCAAAACCCACTGAAAACAAAATGCATAAGTGATAAAGAGCAAGTGGTAGATCCAGGGACTCCAGACTCACATCCTCTTCAGAAGCCATTTTCTCAGATATGTAGGGCAACAAATTTCAGAGTACAGCAACCTGTTAGCATTTTCTCTATTTGCCCTTACTATCCAAGTTATAGGTAAGCAAAATATAAGGATATGCTCAGAATCCACTCCCTATTCCTGCTGTCGTGGTTTTTGTCTTTTTCTTTATGAGAGAAGCAATGCTAAAGAATATTCATAAAAAATAAAATAAGAAAACCTGACAACTATGTTTTACTTGGCCATTCCATTCAATGCAAAGAAAAATACAGAACAGGATATAAAGTGTATGAATTATCAGTTTGCGGCCTGAATGACTTCTTTAGTTCTGCATTTCAAAGGTTTCCTTTTTTTTTTTGTAGCTGCCAGTTAGTATGTTTGGAAGAAAGCCCAGATAACAGAAGACATCAGAAGTGAGGTGAGGTGAAGACAGATGGGATAAATGGGCTGAGAAGGCATAAAAATAAACTTGTCGGAAGTCGCACTGTAGTAGACTTCTTTTTTTAAGGGAAAATATGACTAATTTGTCCAAGATGCAAGTGCTAAAAACAAGCCCAAAAAAAATAAACAAAACAGAAGGGAAGAAGAAAATAAAAGGAAAACAGGAGGAACAAATACATTTCTATAACAGCAGCTAGGAGTGAACAATAAAAATTGTCAGAAGCATTGTTCAGTTACCACTCAGCTTTCATGTTTCCATGGCTGTTACCTTATGCATATACAAACATACAGACACAGATTAATCTTCTTGTTCCACTGGTAGATTAATATTGCAGGTTTAACTCAACTCCAATGGGGTATAGACCAAATCCTCAACCAGAGCAGCACTGTTACATCATTTGTCAGCTGAACCAACTCTAACCAGCTGAGAACCAGGGCTCATCAAACTACATTGGCTCACATTAAACTCAAGTATAATTTGGCCCAAAATGTAGCACAGAAGCACCAAACATTTTCACTGAAAGTCAAAACTATCAGGCAAGTGTTGGATGAAAGCAATTCTACAAGAATATGTGCAATTTCAAAAGAGAAGTGAAAGGAAAATTAGGTTCTGGAACACCTAGTTCTAGATGATTTAAGGAGAAAGAATGAGTACATCACCAAGTGGTACTTACTGGCACCCTCACAGTAAACATCTGATTACCAATGACAGTTATGGAATAGCTGTAACATGGAGGTGATTTAGCTTGGCTGAAACCATGACATGGGAAAAGTAATAACTGAAGGAGGAACATGAGGATATTAAGTATGCTCTACATCTCTCAGCTGAAAAAAAATGAATAAGTCTTTATACAGGGAATGAAAAAAAAAGAACTTATTTTTTTTCTCCTCTGGTTTGCCAAAAAGCATAACCACTACAAATGCATATCAAAGCTCCTTCTCTGTAACTTTTTCCCTGCAAAATATGCTTTATAGAATGGCTTGGATTGAAAAGGACCACAATGATCATCTACTTTCAACTCCCCCCCCCCCTTCCACTATGTGCAGGGTGGCCAGTATGACAGTATGGTGACAAAATATGGTGACAACAACAGATAAGCAGCCCCACAACGGTCCATTTCACCCAGTGAGTGCTACCAGTTCTTTGTGACTGTCAGGCAGAGGATGCAAGGTAAAGGCATAGCAGCACCGTGACACACGTGTCTGGGGAGATCTGGAAAATTTTCCCTAGAATAGAAATGGTGGATGTGATTTGACATCATCCCCCCTGCGTCTGTATGAGGTGACTGGCAAACACTAGCAAATTAAAATATTTTATACAACTTTGCACAAGAAGGAGATAACAGAAAAGCAGGCCTAACTAGGAAATAAGCTAGTGCTTAAAATCTTGGGAACCAAAGAGGTTTCAGCTAGCAGGGAAGGGTTTATGCTGGAGAAAAGGAAGAGTTGACTGCTAGCAGGAAGTAGAGTTGGAGAAATCAAGTTTGAAGGGAATGTTTCAGGTTTCAGCTATTCCAGGTGCCTAAATGTAGGCAGGTAATGCTAACTAGGTATCCTAAGCCATTGAAGCCTCCTGCAAGATCTGGAAAGATTGATACAGAAGCTACAGATAATCAATCCAGCTCCTTGCAGCAGCGGTTGCTGGAATAACCTCAGCACATCTGCAACAGTATGAGTCACCAGGCGTTTAGGTACTGCTGTACCCTGTGTCTCTCCTTAAGCTCAGATCATCACTTCTCCCCATATAAACAACAGCTGTGGGAAAGCCCTACTCGGGCATGGACAGAGGGCACGCATTTCTGGCAGCAGGTTGGGGCCTTTCCTCTAAACTAGCAGTAAGCAGTGGAGCAGGGAGGAAGGTAGGCTCTGTAGGGTGAACAAGGAAGGGATGGGGGCAGAGGCAGCTGCTGACAGCATGTTAAGTACGTGGTTTGACTGCTACTTCAGCAAGACAGTACCTACATCTGGGCATTAGCATCCATTTCACTTGCAGCCTTGTAAGGCTGTAAAATGTATCTCTATGTTTCAGACATGAAGCTCCTCAGGGGAAAATTCAGAATCTGATTACTATGCAAATCTAGCTGGTGTGCTGGGTTGTGGCTCTCTTACTTCCCCTAGCCCTCAGTCCTTGCTTTCTCTGCCTAGAAATCGCTTGGTTGTGCAGCCAGACTTTCCCATTAGCTCCTTAAAGCAAGACTCCATCTCCCAGAAAGGCTTGTATGTATGGGTATACTCCTTTAGTTGCCCTTAATAGTCTCAAGTTCACAACCTGAACTTGCCTATCACACGCTGGAGAAAATAGCCCAGCAGCATTCAAGTCATAATTATGCTGTGTCAATTCTTGTTTGATCATCAGGTTACAATTCAGTAGTTGAGGCAACTCACGCTCTTCAAACAATCACTCATTTCACTGGACTGTTGGTATGACATTTAATTCTAATAGTTTTCTTTAACTATTTGTTTCTTTTTGAAAGGCCACCTTTATCATAACTCAGAGGACAAATTCTGAATCTATTCTGTTTGAATTTTGTTTTTGCCTCTTTTATGAGCTTGGCAGTTTCACTTAAGCAGAAGCACAAAGATATTTCCTGAAAACTTATCTGCAGAGTGAACTGCTCATAAAACTTGCATTACTTTTTGGTTTGTTTTTCTTGTTTTGTTTTTTAATTATTATTATTAAACCACATTACTGTATTTGGCATTTTGTAGTCAACTCCACAGGACATCGAGTTACACAGTCTGGTAATTGCAGTTAAATGTTTGGTTTTTCAATCACAACCACTGCAGAAGCCTTCTTTATAATAGCAAAAATAAATAAATATGACATGAAAAGATCAAAAGGTGAGTCAGAACTTATCTAAATCTCAGTAGCTATAGATAAAGCCTGTCCCGTTGCCATAAATAGATTACCACAAGTAACGTATGGAAAGAGTTGATTGTGGAAGGAAGGAATCTCACATCCTACTGAAAATTCAATATATGCCAAACGAACATTAGATTTTTTCAGCAGTTAAAAGCTTTGTATAGATAGCTATGAGTACTAGCAAATGGTTGTAAGGCAGTTAGACAACAACAGAAGAAAATGTAGGAACTTGAATAGCTTTGCATTTGTAGAGCTCCTTTATCATTTTGCAAACCTGACTACCTTTACATATATTATAACTCCAACACATATAATGCAAACAAATTTAATCCTAAAGGCATTTGCAGCTTGAATTTCCTACACAGAGATCGTAAATCTAGAATGGGAAGCTTGAAATCGTTAAAGTCACATATTTATAAAATCATATTCAATTAGGTTAAAAAAGTGCAATTTCTGTCATCATGTCATAAAAAGATGTGTTTTTCTCTCAGATCTACTATAAAGAAAAGCTCCCTATATTGTTACAGATAGGGGCTGTTTTCAATCAGTTACAAGGAGCAATCCAATTACCGGATGGTTTAGTGCAGTAACTGACTCCAGACTAATTTAATTTCTTTAGGTCTCTAAAGATCAATTGATCTGATTTGTTTCCCTCCCCAAAGGCTGTTTAGGAAAAAGCAGGCTTAAATACCTGGAAATGAAATACAAAGCTCTGTACACTTTCACACTACTTAGGTCATTCTGAAAAGCTGGAACTTGTGGTAAATTAGTGCTCTCTTGGCCTTAACATCACAGGCAGCTTTACAGGAAACCGTTAAGATCGCCGCACAGCGCTGCAGATTATGCATGCACACGCTGTATGCAAGCTGTCTTAGGACGAATTGCATGGAAGACAGGTTCACAGCTTCTAGGTTAGTATTCATTTTTCAAGAGCTGGGCAAACGTGCGGTTCCACTACACAGCCCTTCCCCTGGCACAGATACACATGGTATGTATCTACAAGTATTTTTTATCAGACAGCCGTTTTACCAAGCGAATTACATTTCCAACTCGACTGATTGAGAGCCACACTGCTCTATCCTGCGTATCCCCTGCATCTTGTAATGCTCACCTCATTGGACATAAGCCCGGATACCCTTCCTGTGTCATAGCTCGCATTGCTATCTCTCCTGCTTCACATCAGATTTACTTAAGTAATATTGCTGGTGCTAAGATGAAAGCTGTAGAACAGTGGGCACTTTGAAAATGACATTCTTATGTGCCTGATTATTTAATGCTGGAAATGAATAAAACCTTTGGTATGTCTGGACTATATCTGATAACTTAGGAAATTCTCAATCCCCTATTAGCTAGCGCCCTTGTGTGTCACACGTTTACTGTCCTATTACTTGATAAACTGTGCAGCAGTCTTTTTTCTTAAACACCACTGTGCCCTAATCAGAGCTAAATGCTCCCATGTAAGTGAAAATAAGATCGTATCCAAACCTAGACCCTCAAATGCAGAGTTTTAATGGTATTTCAATACTATTCCACTGTCCGTTTTTGTATTTACGGTAGGTTTCACATTTGGATACCTTACCTTTCGTGGCAACATTCATGGCTGGGCTAGGCTGCCTGTCTCAGGCTCTATTCTTATCAATAAACAAAAGGGCACTGTGCTTTATGCTCAGCATTTCTGACTTCATGCCATGTGCTGTTATAATAAGATGTCCTCTGGAAAAATTCCCTTCATACCCAGCACCACGATGGTCAGTTCATCAACACAGAGGTAACTCAGTTTTTCTTCCCGCTTATCTACCCAGACTCTCTCAGCTCTTGCAAAGCTGTGTCATTAGATGTTGCCTGTCTGTAAAACAAAGAAACTGAAATGTGAAGATCAAGCTCTCTTCTCTTCCCACAGGTCCTTTCTTGACTATCTGCTGCATTCCTGCCTGAGCTTTGCACATTGTTTGTTTTCTAGTGCTCTGTCCAGAAACCAGGCTATGCTATTTTAGTTAAATTTATGTAACTTTTCTCCATTTTCATCTAAGTCCTTCATCTAGAAAGAAATTTTTAACAGCTTTGCAAGCATGCATTATTATTCACATGCTTTTTTTTTTTTTTCCTTAGTATTACTGTTCTTTCACCCAGCAACTTAGCAGATCACTAATGATCCAGTAGTACTAAAGTATAAGCTGTATCAACTCTTTCCAGCCATAGATTTGTTGGGATTTACGCACTTTTGCAGTACTGCAGGGAGATTTTCTAGCTATATGTTCAATAAAGTCATATTCCATTTTGTCCCCTATATGCACCCATGGAAAATGAATCACAGATACATCTGGATATCCCCAGATAGGAGCCTGGAGGGTTTTGGCCTCTCCCAATTTACTTTCATGATCTTATACTCATAGGAAAAATTGGATGTGCTATATCCATCTCCATCAAGTTCTCTTCCAGCCTAAAGGATGCAGGCTGCTAAATTTACTTCATTTGCCAAACCATTCAACACGATATCATAAAAATGTGAAGCACTGGAGAGCTACCAAGAGATCGAAGTTTATTTCCTACTCAGCTGTGGGATAATGCTTCTGTCCCTATGGCAGCAGTTGCTTATAATGATCTGTGCACACAAAACTCCACAGTTTGCAGATAAAGCTTTCCCCTGATGAAGCCTGCAGTACAATTTTGGTGAAACAAAAATGGCATCTTTGTCGTCAGAGTGGGAGTTATGGGATTTGTCCTGATGGCAATAATTGCTGACTTCAGTGTCTGGGACTGCTGAAGTGTATTTTGGGAAGCTCTCCCCTCTCTTTTCCACTGTGTGAAGCAGTGAGGAGCTATAAAGATGTTTTTCACAGGACCACTGCCCTTGTTTCCCAGTGACCCAATTCACAGCCCTCAGTAGGATTAAATGGCACGATAAGAAAAAAGCTTTTCATTCTAAAGTTTTAAAACTGACTGTCTCCCCCTTCAAGAAGCCCCATCAAGAAGATGAATATATTGGCCCTAACTGGAACAGATGTCAAAACTCAAAACAGCTCTTTCTTCGTAAAGTTTGTAAGTATTTTTAAAGGAGGTGCAGGAGGCTTACTATATGCAACAAGATAACTTTAAAATGCACAGCTTCTCAGGAGTTGAAAGGATGCTTTTCCTACAAACTCTCCCTTCTCTTTATCTTATCTGCATGGAAAGTAAACAGAAAGTCCCCATTACCTCTCGATATCAGTAAGTCTGGAAGAGTCGCGGAATCCTTTGGCAAAAGGGTTGCTGTCAATTTTCAACTTGGTTATCTGGAAACACAGAAAAAAGCAACGCAACATGAAAACAGTGTTAAAGTATGGCAGCATACAAAGTGTTTGCTATCCATCCTCCTGACCTCACCACTAATTGTATCCATGTTCTTTATGTGTGTGCACAACTCCTGAGGTGCTGCAAAGCCGTGTATATTATCTATACGGGAGCAGAAAGACCAAAGGGTACAGCAGGCTCAGACTTTGCATTACCCGAAGCAGGAGTAACCCACCCACATGAGACATATTGCTTCCAGACAACACAAATCAGGTACCTTTTATCCATGAGAAAGCACAGCACCCTGCAAGACTCTGAGCCTCTCCAGTGGAGCTACACATCAGCTATGTACAAACCGAGGGTAGCTGCCTGCAAACTTCAGCTCCATTTTTTTTTCTAGTTTTTTTTAACTGTCATGCAAATATTCTCAGCCAGATTTACCTCCCATCACACAGGGGCAGTTTAGCTGGTTTTGCATGGAAAGATAGGGAAGGGAAGGGAAGGGAAGGGAAGGGAAGGGAAGGGAAGGGAA
>JAPSGF010000102.1:778501-1032516 GCA_035772895.1 Perdix hodgsoniae | reverse complement strand
AGGGAAGGGAAGGGAAGGGAAGGGAAGGGAAGGGAAGGGAAGGGAAGGGAAGGGAAGGGAAGGGAAGGGAAGGGGAGGGAAGGGAAGGGAAGGGAAGGGAAGGGAAGGGCTAAAATAGTAACCCCGTTAAAACAGTCAGTCCTAGAAAGCCAGATCTTTTGAAAGAAAAACCTCCCTCCCATCTCCAGATGCAGCCCTACAGCTCTGTACAGTTTGTCAGCCTTTATTTTTGCCAGAGCAACCACAGACCAGAACACCCGGTGGCACCAGGAATGCACTGAACTTTGCAGTGAAGCTTCCCTGGAAGAGATGGGGGCTTCAACTGTGTTTCTGGGAATGGGAAAACACACCGTTGCCTTAGCAGTATTCTAGCTGCTCGGTTAAATAAAGTTTGCTGAGTAACACTTGAGACAAGGACAAAGGGAAATAGCAGGACTAGGGGAAATGGTTTTAAGTTGAAGGAGGGAAGATTTAAGTTGGATGTCAGTGGGAAATTCTTTGCAGAGAGAGCGGTGAGGTGCTGGAACAGCTGCACAGAGAGTTTGTGGATGCCCCGTCCCTGGAGGTGTTCAGGGCCAGACTGGATGGGGTCCTGGGCAGCCTGGTATTAAATGTGGAGGTTGGTGGCCCTGCATGTGGCAGGGAGGTTGGAGATTCATGATCCTTGAGGTCCCTTCCAACCCAAGCCATCCTGTGATTCTGTGATTCTTTGACAATCAAAACAATATTTGGATTTACAATTTATGCTAAATAGCAAGTGGGAGTTAGAGTTTTTCTTGGAGCAGAGGGACAACATGGGGTCTGAGCTGAAGGGCAGGAACTGCCACCAACTTCAGCTACAATTGATGAAAATCAACATTGCCTACTGAGCAGTGGTTTCAGCCTGACTTTCCTCAAACAACAACAACAAAAAAACCAACAAAAACCCAAAACCCTGTGTCACAGAAGCTCCAATTTTTTTTCAAGAATGGTCCTACAGACTCAAAAAGGAAAGGGTTCTTTTCCAAAGATTGTCCTTAGACAATCACGTTGCCATTAAGCCCACAGTTGTTCACTGGAGGCTGGTCAGATGGCACAGGACCTCAGAGTCGGCTGAGGATTCGGGGCTGTCCTGCCTTGCAGACACACTCAGTGACAACTATCCTCAACACTCGCTTTGCAACAGCTCAGCAAGCCAGGTGCAGCGTCATCCACCTCCTGAGAAGTCTATGTGCCAGATTTGCAGCAATGCTGGGAAGAGCAGTAGGTTGGTGCCTCACGTATGGGGAGCATTTTTGTGGCAGGACTTGAAAGCTACCTTGCAAAAAGACAAGCTCTAACTAGTCCGATTGACTTAGATCATTGGCACGCTCAGCCAAGTGTACTGCAGAATCACAAGGATTTCTATTCATCTCTTGAGTGTATTTTCACCAATCATACTTCCATTTTCCTAATATTAAAAATTTGGTATGACATCACAAGAGAAACTTTTTGTATTCACCAAAGCCAGATGAGACTCGCAATCATTTATGGCCATATTTTTCCTGAGAGACTGTCTCACAAACAATCAGAGAACATCTGCTAGAAAGCATTTTAAAATGAAATCTGACCTACAATTCAACTCTGTGGCAGTGGTTTGACTGTTTAAATAAATGCATGCCCTTTAAATCTTAAATTATGAGATAGTTTGTTGAAAGTGTAATGTATTTAGCTTTTATCTAATAACCTCCAGAAATGTAATCAACCCCTCCTTAAAACAGTTCTGAAAGAAATGGCAAAAATGAAAAAAGGCTCCATTTTCATTAGTCATAAATAAAATGACAGCATCAACCTCTAGGGGTTCCGGAGATGTTCCATTGAGAAATTTTCCAGGACTCGTTGCATGTGCTTTGGGAAGGCTAGTTTGGAAACATCTCTTATATAAATATCAACGGTAAACATAAATCTATCCTATAGAAACAAATGCCAGGTTTAGCTAGTTTAGTGCCTCCCGTGTTCTACTAGTTTCTACAGAAAGTTAAAAGGAAAAAAAATCTAACCAAATGTTCAAACTGTATGTTTTTTGAGATTGTCCTGTGCTGAGCCCGAGTCTACCGTCAAAACATCAGATGTTGGAGCCTTAAAGCTGGGTGTGGGGTCTGTCACAAGAACTAACTTAATGCTGCTACTGCTGCATCCACAGCTTGTTTGAACCCCCTCATGCTGTAGCTTCATTTTGTCCGTGGCATTTGGAAATGAGTTAGCTTTTCTTTATGTTAAGAAGCGCAGACTTCTTTACAAAAACAGCAGGTTCTTTGATCTAGGATGCTGCCTGCCCACATATTTGGACAGTACTTCTGAAATTTTTCTTAACTTGGGGGAATTAGAGATGGAAGGGGTTGTCTTTTTAAAATGCAGAAGGCATTCATCCTTTTAAATACATTTTGAATCGCACTGAAGCCAACGACATATTTCTACTGACTTAAATACCGAAGCTCTACCCACTGTTAAGCAAAGCCTCTACTTTCCAATTGTTTATATACTTCCTAAAATTACTCATTAGCAATCCATTGTTTTGATCTCCTCCATTTTGTATACATTATTCACTGGCATGCAAATTGAAATTCAAACATCTGGATGTAATCTGGGCAGCCTCTGAAAAGCGTATCTCTGGGTGATTTCCTTTAGATTTGAGCCTTAAAGCTTAATCAGTCAACTTTTTAAACCCATGAAATCATGATGTGCAAACCAGAGTATTGCATAGCTAATTGCTCATGGCGTGAAAGATCACTTCGAATAAAAACGGGTCCTTTATGAACTATAATTAGAAAAGGACAGAATGATAATATGCAAACTGCCTTGTATAGAAAGAAAGGAATAAAAATGAAAGCTCCTTTCATGTCATCTTTATTCCCATGTATAATCCTTACGTCCCTTTGAAGTTAGCACAACTATCTGTGTACATAAGAATGACTTCTGAATATGAATGAAGCCAGCCAAAGCCACTACAAACATTCAAATGGAAAGGTAGGTTGTATTAGAAACTTTCCTAGACAAGACTGGGGAAAAAAGGAATTTTTAGCAGGGTGGAATTTAACTATACCTGTGCAAATTAGCAACTATACTCACCAATTGGTTCTGGTAGGCTGTGACAGCAGTAAAAACTGTCTCTGGAAAGATAAACGTCCTGAACTCTTCGGATTTCAGATTTAACAAAGAAGCTGTGTGATCTTTCTTCTTAATGATGTGGACTCTTGGCTGGTACTTGTGCATGGAGTTTAAAATGATCTGCAAGAAAGAGTTACATGGCAGTGACCTGAGAGGAAGATTAACAAGACCCGTACAGACTATAATGAAGCCATAGAAGGAGTCAGTTCAGGAGCTGGTTTCCTCTGCCACCCGTGTTATTGGTAAGCATCTATTTTTGGAACATAGGTACCTATTCCTACAGATGAGGTGTGTTACCTGCTGACATTATTGCCTGTATGGGACCTAGTCTGCAGGTTTCACCTGCAAATGTGGATATTTTATTCTTGAAAGTGTATGACCAAGACCTAACGTTTACAAAATCATGCAGGTGCAGAATATAGAAAGCCAAAAATCACCCCCTCCAAAAAATAAAATCCACCATTGCCAGCACAAACTGACCAAAAAATAAAACTTCCCAGATCTCTATATTGTAGCAAGCCTTTAAAGTGACCTCCATGATAGATGTTCTTCACCATAAACTACCAAAAATGAAAGAAGGGAAACTAGTACAGAAACCCCAAATGACCAAGTTTTTCCATTTTGTCTCATTAATTCTTGTTTGTGGGCCCCCGAAATAATTCTAAACTTAACATACCAACTAACCAATTCCAATGTTCACTGGCGTCAAACAGCGATTCCCATTTGCTTGAATTACCATGGGACGGAGGCCTTTTTGGCTGCCTCTAACCACAGCATTACAATATAAGAATTAAATACAGAGTTCGGCTTGCACCAGTCCTTGTTTTGGATATAATCACAGTCACAAGACTAAATTGGCAAAGGAGTGGGTGGTTCTATTTTACAGGGGCCATAACTACACTGCAGCCAGCTCTGTACATCTGGAATAGCTAATGTGCATTCCTTGGGAAGCGTTAACTTCAGCTGAAACACAGCAGAAGCAGGGCAGTACTTTGTGCTAGCTCAGTAAATAGGGAAGGTTGCATGTCTTTGTTTTTCCTCTGGGGCCAAATATTGCTATGACATGCACTGTGACTGCAGGGGTGAGGGATGCACATTTCAGAAGTCACTATGGGAGCCACTGTCCTTTAAAGTGCTTCATGTCAGCCTCCACAAACTCAGATCCTTTTTCAGATCACTTCAACAAACTGTTTTATCACACACACACACAGTGGTCACTGACTTTGCTGCTAATATCCTCCGCACATTTCTATCTCTCTGTAAGATTTTGTCTTACCAGCCTGGTCTCAGACTGTTCTAGGCAGCTGGAAGAAACATTTGAAAGGACAGTGTGGAGAGGGTGTGAGCTTACCAAGGGCTCAGCCCATGGACCATTGCCTGTCATGGCCACAACATCCAGGCTCCAGCACCGCGTCTGAGCAGCAGCCGAGCAGGAGTAGGAGCAGGCCATGACACAGCAGCCCCATACATTCCCCTTCCCCTCATTCCTCTGTGACCATCAGTCACGACAAAGAAACTCTGTTGCCTAAACAACACCATGTCATTCTTTATGAGAGCTTTCCAAATCCAAAAGCATGCAGGTAACAACGTCTGCCGCCATTTTCTACATGACACATTCCTCCCAGAGACGAATCAGGCCCAAAACAACTGAATGCAGCCAGGAACTGACAGGAGACCCTTGGCCAGGGTGAAGTGCCCATGTTAGAGTCTTCACATGCGGTGCTCCGCCTGCATCCCCACACAGGCTGTACAAGGTACCACCTTAATGCAATGTTGGGTGTCATGGAAACAACCTGGAGGAGCTGGCTGCATCAAGTGCTTACTGGTCATTTAGCATGAGCACAGGCCCCTGGCCATCCCATCTGCCCCCGGGCTGACACCTCAGGTATGGAGGTGGCAAGAACAGGTCCTTTTAGGCTTGGCAGGTGCCAGACGGACCTTGTGGGCAACTGGCTCCCATCAATGGCAGGCCAGTCACCAGAGGCAGTCTGGATGCCAGATGCAAAATCCTTAGGATTTGGGAACTGTGCTGGGAATTCACCTTCCACATTAGCTCAGGAAGAGTTTCTGGGCAAGGTTTGCTTCTTAAAAGCCTATAGGTTCCTAACTTCTGCCAGGTTAACTTTAAGAAACACTTGGGCGTAACCGCCTGTGGCTGTTCTGAAATCCCAGCTTTCACAGTTGCTTGTGTTCACACCTCCATGTTTGCTTTTGCAAACATTTCATCTGTTTAAGTTTTGCTATCATAAATGCCAGAAAAGCAATTATGATAATGTATACACTCATGATTCACCTCACCATAGACCAGAAATAATGCCACCACAACTGAGCGCAACCAAAAGTTCCAGGAAAAACAGCCAGCGTGAAAAACATCACCAGAAATCTGAAAAATATTGTGCTCATCAGTGTATCACAAGCAGAAAAAAAAAGAGGAATTGCTTGCTCCGCTGCTGAAATCCAGAGGCGAGAGCCATTTCCTTTCTCTGGTAAGGATATCTGCAAGTGTTTCCATGGTGCAAACCGTATGTCATGCACACAGAGATAAGACTTCTGCTTGATGCCTGGGGAGAAAATGTACATAGCTATGGGGTTATGTGTGCTGCTGAAGATACACAGCAGCAACGCTTGCCAACTCCAGAAGTCTCAGAATAAGAGAAAACAAACAAATGGTAAGGCAAACAAATGCCTCTCTTTTCTTCAGATTCCTTTTCAGGAAACGAACCACTCTACAAATAAAACACCGCAATTACCTTCACAACCAAAACTGTCTTCTGGATGATGGAGAAAGCAAGCCGCTAGAACAAACTGAAATTAGGCTGGTTCTAACCGCTGTACCCATAACTAGTATTTAAAGACAGGTTTTAGGTCATTAAAGCTTCCTCAGGAAGTGACACGCTTCGTCAAACGTAATTAACATTCTAGCAGGACAATTAAAATGATCTCATCAGCAAAGCACAGCTCTTTCAACCAGAAAGGCAAATTTTGAGAAGCATTTCCATTCCTCCCTTGTCTTGGACCTCAGCAGCCCCATTGGCCATGCCACAGCAAACATCCTTTAAAGGCTTCAGCGGAGGAATTCGCTCCTTCATTCTATAGAGCATCCAGACATGATATTTACACAGCTTCACAAGGCAGCACGTAAAACCTGACACCCTCATTTGGAACATAAAACATGGCAAAACACTAAAAAGGGAGTGCTCCACGATACCGTAATATCTGTCACGCAAATCTCAACACAGGATCAAGCCTTCCAGGCTTATTCGTAACCAAATGTGCAAAACTTTCCATTAACTTCAGCCATCCGAAGCCTTCGTGTAAAGAAAGCGTTCCACCTCCGCCACTTGGAAAATGACCCAGCAGCCACACCTCACCCACTGCAGGCCATGTTCCCCTGCTGCCCACCTGCAAAGCACTGACATCTTGCCCTGTTATGTGTCCCTATTCCCGACAGCTTCTCAGACCGACTTCTTTTTTATACTCATCTGGGCTTCTGGGAACTGCTCCGCTCCTAACTAGTGTGCGATACACTGCTGCGAGCCCTTTATTACAGGCACACATGGCCCCTGTTATGATGAAAAATGCTTCTTTTTAAATGCGCACGTATACTGCTCTATCATCACTCGGTGAAAGAGCCCACAAATCTTCAGCTTTGCCCTTCTGCAGACTATGAAATGGGGGGGGGGGGGGGGGGGGGGGGGGGGGTGGAGACAGCCTCTGCTGGTCCCTCTGCTAGGAAAGCAGCAGTGCTGGGAACTGGATTCAAGAAAAATATATCCACACACACAGCTTAACAAAGAACAACACACAGGCATCTAGCTGAGCATTTTTTTAAAGAAACTATTTTTTGGTTGCTTGTTTCTAGGAGGATTTTTAAATGACTGTGGTTCAATTTTTAGGTCTTGAAATGATCACAGATCTTCTCTCAGATGAGAATTATTAGCACCAAGTGCAACTCAGGCGACCGGCTACCACCTCAGCCAGCCTGCAAAAGCAACAAGCAGCACTTTGTGGGGGTCTTGCTAACACCACAGACACCCCTGTTGCTCTTCTTTACCGGTCAGTTACCTCCTAGCACGTGTCAGAGCTCAAAATGAGCCCCCTCATCCTGACACCTCGTTTACTGACCCTGCATTTAGACTCTTTCCTTTTAACTCCCCCATTGTCAGCCAATAAGCCCATCCACCGGGTTCCAGCTAGGTCTCGTGACACCAGGCTGGTACCAACAAGACCAAATTTCTTTTGGGGACACTTTTCTAAAGAGCACCAAGTGAATGCCGTGGTACGCTGACTTTCAGGCATCCCACAGTTATTTCTAGAGCTGTTGAGGCACATTTCATAATCCCATATCCCTTCTTGTGGTGTCTTTTCTGCTAACTCCACGCCCAACTTGTGTTGAGTCTGGAGGTAAAAGAGTTCTTGTGGAAAAACCCAACCCTCAGAGATGGCCTGCAATGAGAGGCATCTTCCAAGCACACAGGGACAAGCCTGCAAGCCAGTGTGGGTGGCTAAGCCCACTGCCAAGTCACAGCGAGGCAAAGGCAGGAGCTCAGTCCTCCCTTCTCTCCCTCACTGAAACGCTCAGCTCCATCCCAAGTGTTTCCCCACCCCCAGTGGATGCGGTGGCAGAGCGCTGTTTCTCCGGGTCCTTTCCCCCAAGAAGGGCTACTCACGTGGCCATGCTGATCCAGCTCGTTGTTCGTGAGCTTCACTTTCTCGAACGACACCATCTGCTTCAGCAACTGCTCACCTGTGAACGGGGAGTCGGGGTGCACGTACAGCCTAAAAGACACAGGGAAAAGGCCTCAGCGTGAAAACTCGACTCAGATAGGTACCGCCTCCATAGGAAAATCCAAAGCAAGACTTTGCTTTCAAGACGTGGCATGGTTTCACAGCAGTAGGTTTCCTGAGAGCTCTGAGCGATGCAGATCTGCTGGTACAGCAAGAAGCACGCGATCTGCCCAAATGAATGAGTGCCATTAATGAAAGGCAGCAAAGCAGATGCCTGAAAGTTGTTTAGTTCACAGGAACTTAATGAAGAATTCTGTGACCAAGTGCTAGATTGCTCCCTGGCCATAGCTATTATTTTATCTAGTTATCTAAAATGGAGACATTAACTAACGGTCACTGTTGCTTCTTTTCCCAGATGAAAAATTGATCGTCTTTCCCCACAGCTGTACTAACAAGCACTTAAAATAACAATGACTACAGCTTCAAGAGAAAAAACACAGTGTCATTAGAGAGATAATGGGGGAATGCAGATAAAAATGCATTTTTCTTTATATGTAACATTAAGCCGTGATAATGATTTTAACCTGCATTCGATCACACGTTGGCTGTGGTGACGTGTGTTTATAAGAGGTTGAGGGCTGCGGTCCAGGACAGTGGTCTGACATGAAAGAAATTAATTGCAACTCTGTAATTAACAGCCCACAACCTAGGAAATTAAGCAGAAGAAAAGGAAGTAAGGAAGACATGTAGATAGAATGATATATACATTATGACTAGACTCAGTGCAAGTGCGGGGCTATTTAAAAACAATGATTTTATACGAATAATACATTGATAAAAATGATTTAAATTGAAAGTGCTTTTGAGATAGCAAATTAAGAGCTGAATTAAAGCTTCAGCCAGTGCAAACCAGGCTGGTTCCGCTGCTGTCGGTGCGCGTTATCACTTGCAGAGGGCCTGGCTCTCTGCAGACAGTGTTTCTGGCCACACCAAGAGATTCCCCCTATCACGCAGGGCTGAGATGCTGGCCGACAGAGAGAATTTGTTAATTTGTTTGCTTTTTTTTTTCTTTTTTTTCATTGAGCCACGGTTCTAGTTAAGCAAAAGGAGAACAGAAAACCCACAAAACGATGAGGCGCAACTGCTTGAGGAACCATGCAGGTCCCTAATCAACAAACAGCTAAGCTAAAGCCCCCCGAGGCACCGCTCTGCTGCTCCAAGGGGAAAGAGATGCGATCGTGGGCTCACTGTTTTGCCAACAGAATCCACAAGGCACAGTCCTGCTGGTGAAACTGAAGCTTTACTGGCACGGCTCGCTCCAGTCGGGCAGGATGTTTTCCTTCTCTTGATCCACAGCACCACTTGGCTGGTGCAGCTGCACCCATGGGAGGGATGCTGTGCCAGCGAGCCCAAAACACAGGGCCCTCCCTGCTCCCAGCTGGAGAGCAGAGCTCGTGAGGACATAACAGTGTGCCTGAAAACCTAAGATTTTTTATGAAAACCCACTTTGCTTTCCTGTATAAAACAGTCAAAACGTGAATTTTCAAAGCCTCAAATCACAGAAGGCAAAGAAAAAACAATCCTGACCGTATCGCTTCCAGCCCCTGCATCTTTGCAGCCAGTCTCATGATTTTTTTGGAGCCTGACTCCTAATTTTGCATGTCTGGATAGCTAATGCTGTTTACAGTGATCACAGAGCATCAGGCTCAGCAAGGTTTGGCTAATTGGGACCAAAAAGCCAAACTATTTCAAATATGCACTCGGGGAGCGAGTCAGGATCTTTGTGTGCCTACAAGCCGAGCACCATTGTTTTATGCCATACGCAGTTAATGGCTGGCACAGCACTCATGCTGTGAATGAGTTAGCAACGAGCTAGCAAGGAAGAAGCAGAAAGACTGGCACCCGAATAGTGGTTAGGCACACGTGTAATAAACCTGGCTTTTCCATGCTGATGCACCGCATGCCTCCAACCCCGCTGCACGCGTGGCTCCACCTGGCTGACCGCACCTCCTTGCATGCCTCTCCTGCAGCCCGACCCTGCAGCAGAGGGCTCAGAGCTAAAGGCATTGCCCTCTGAGGCAGGGAAAGCTGATGCGGGTGGATTAGAGAAATAAACGCCCGCATTCCTGCAGTGCACACAGAGCAGCCCCGGAGCTGCGTGAGCTCTGCTGCCCACGGCCGGATGCGGGGATCGTTCGCAGGAGCTCAGTGCAGCTTCAGGAGCCTTATTTGGTTGTGAATTTGCTCCACGGTGTTTCATGATACAGCCCAGGTTTGGGTACGGTTTCCTTCTCGCATAGTTGGGAGCGCGGCAGTGCTCCGCTTCTGTTTAGTTTAGCAGCTGTTCTGGTCCTACAAGCCCTAAAGCTTCTACACGTGTTGCTTTTAATTACATTTGTGTCCCGAACAGATAATTTTCAAAGTGCGGTGCCTTTAAAAAGTTTCCTCCATAAGCGTGCAAACACTACAATTCCATTAAATAAATGATGATGGGCAGCTTACTGCAGCCAAATAAAATGTGGATGTAGATGGAAGTGTGTGGGGTGGGGGGGATGAGAGAAAAGAACTTTGTAAGTGAAAGAAAGGAGATGAAAAAGAAGAGGGGCAAACAAATGTACATGCTGAAACTTATGAAACTGATGATTCTTTCTTTCTCACAGCCTCAGCAATTTGGAAGAACAAACATGAAGTATCACACAGGAATTCTATTTCCAGACAGCAGCCTAGCAGGTTGACAAAGGACTCTCTGAAAAGTAGTTATATTCAAGTGTTCGTTGCGGCACAAACTTGTCTGACAGCAGGAAGGCAGGGATATTACTGCTTCTTGCAGCAAGTTCCCTGAAGGGCTCATCTTTCAGAGGGAATCACAGCGTACTGTTCAGTTCTGGGGAAAGCTGGCTTAGCGCTGAAAGTTAGTTTTATGATAAGAAAAAGAGCAGAGCAGCTCACGGGTTTGATTCTGCAAAGCCTTGCTGGTAGGCATAAGGGGACTCCTGAGCAATCTCAGGTTGCAGTGGTACCCACGCAGATATGGGACCTGCTCAGGTGAGGAGAGACACAGCCGTGTGCCTGGGAAGGAGGGGGTGTGAGGGAGTGCTGCTGGAAGGGCTACTCTAATCAGAGCAGGAGCAGATCCATTCAGGATGGGAACGGTGCTGCTTTCTGCTTGAGCAGGATGGAGGCCTCCTACCTCCAAAGTTGTACCAGCACTCTGCCAACAGCATCGGTAATGCAAACAGCAGCGTGCTCCACCTCCTGCCTAGCTTTCCTTGCCAGATAATTAAAAGAGCAGAAAGTGCATGTGCATGTACATGGCACTGTGCATACAGAGGAGAAGGAACCTGTGTCTGCCATCAGTCTGTTGGCTGAACATCCCAAAAACGAAATGAGATGTGCAGCAGAGGAACATGTTTGCACAGAGGAGCGCTGACCCAACAGGAACCTTACGGAGCTGCCGCCAGACGGTGGTAATTAATGTTAAATTCCAGCAAGATTTGACCCCAGCCCTATAGCAGCTAGCAGGAGAGGAATTGCTCATTATTTTGAAGGATCTTATATTCTTGTGAATATTTCCCTGCTGTCCCAGTTGATGTGCGGATCAGCAGCCTATGTAAGGGTACCCCAAAAGCAAATGCTAAAGGGAGAAGCCTGCCCTGAAACTATTTCTGTCCTTCCTGTATTTTTTCTTTTGGTGCTGACTCCTTTGGAGCAGGAGCCGTCTATTTTCCGTGGGGTTTGATCAGTGCCCATTACAATAGCCCAAATGAAGCCCTCTGACGCCAACCACGCTGCAGGAAGGAGCTTTTGGCCACGAAAACAAAGCTGCCATAACTCCTGGGTTGCTGCTTTAATAACAGCCCTGCACGCCTCCTGCGTACTTCCCCGAGCCGCCTTCAGAGATGAGCAGTCAGCAGGATTTCAGCGGAGCTGCTCCGACCAGGAAATCTCTCTTAGCCTTCGGTCCCCAAACAAACCCATCAAAACAAAGCGCCGCCACTCCTTCCTTCACTCCTAAAGTCTCTCTCTCTAATAAGCAAGATCTCAGCCCCGGGCTAAGGCACCTGGTGCTGCCCTCGATGCCTGCGGGGAGCCAAGCGTTACCCCGTACAGTCGCAGCTCCAGCTGAGCAGCGCCGGTCGCGTTGCGGTCCAGTGCCGTGCAGGAGATGTGCCACAGAACTGCTGCACTCTGCCCAGAGCCGCGGCTTCCCCGTGCCGGGAGGAGCCATATTCATCAACAGCGATAAGGGAATGCTCACGAAGGTACAGCATTTTGCTTCTGTATGGAAGAGGTGTTGGTGCGGAGAAAATAGCTCCGTTTGGCGGTGGGTTTTGGTTTGGTTTTGTCCCCTAAAGGCTCAAGATCTGCCACAGATCCTCAACAAGAAACCCTCTGTGCTGTAGGACCGACCCACGCTTCGCTCGTTGCGTAGGGGACAACTAAAGGCACGAGTGGTCAGTAAGCACTGGACACATCTTTAAGAAATAATATGATGTTAAGCACAAGCAGTGCTGCGCTGTAACGTGGCATCTCTGCCGGATTTGGATAGCATTAAATTATAAGGTCAGACGTAGCGGGGAGGGCAGAACCTCCCCAGGACCCAGGGACAAAGCAATGGGTTTTTGAAATTTTTTTTCTGATCTGAATTGAGGTAAACTTCGTTTAAAAATACATATAGACATAAAAGAGCCTTGAGGCAGCAGCTTCCTTTAGAAACGCACGCACACACGCAAAAGCCTTTGGCCAAACCCCATTCAGCCTCAAACACTCGATATAAATCAGCCCTCAAGCAAAACTCCGAGGCCACACTCCGCACTGCAGAAATTAATCAGAGTTCCGAGATCGAGTTTGTCGGGCACGGACTCGAGCTCTCAGAGCGCTGTTTGCAAACAGCATCAAAGATTAACAGCAAGTACTTCAGGAAGGAGGGGTGTGGGGGGGGAGAATAAATAAATAAAGGGAAGAGAAGGGAAGAAATCCGGCTGCAGAGCCCACAGACCTTGCTGGGAGCGGAGGGTCGGCTTTCCCAGCCACCAGCCAGGAGGAGCGGTGGTAGGCATATCTGTATCTCTTATTGTCCACCGGAACGATATCCATTAGCACGATGTACTTGGCTTCGGGATCCACCCCCGAGAAAGAAACCCTGATCGTGGGAAACATCCTCCTGGAACAGAGGAAAGAAGGAAATAAATGTGGGGACGGGGGACAGAAAGAAGTGCTTCAGAAAAGCTGCTACAAAGGAAATTTCTATTCAAATTTTCTAGGAAAAATAAAATAAAATAAAATAAAATAAAATAAAATAAAATAAAATAAAATAAAATAAAATAAAATAAAAGCATCTACCAGTATTACTACAGTGTGACAGAAATTGCATCCTGTGCACCTCTACAGTGTGCACAGAAGTGCTGACTGAAGTGCAAACGATTTCTTTAAAGCAAAATGAGAAATAGCAAAAGTGAAAAAGTAAAGGAGGCGACGATTACTGCCTGGTTATTAGCAGCACGCTGTGCTTCCAGAAAATCGTTGCGCCAAAGAAATACAGGTACAAATCTATTTTTAATGAGATACGTGCTGGAGCTAGAGCAATAATGCAGCAGTTAATTCAGCAAGCATGCTCACCGACCTTAGATGCATTCCCACAATATTTCCGAGAGGCATTTTGAGAATTCAGCTCTCCCTTCAGCATTAACATTTTGACAATTTTCACAGTTTTCGAGTGTAAGCTTTTTGCCGTAGACCAGAAACAGCTTTAAACAACTTTCGACAGATTTTATTTTACTTTTTTAAAAAACGACCTTCAAATTCCAGATCTTATACATCCGTTGGGGTTATTTTTTAACAGACACTGGTGGAGCCGTTCCTTAGAGGAGCAGTCAGCAAACTGCGTTCCGAACGAGTCACTTCGGGACCAACCCCGAGCAGACGCTCGGCTTCTCCTCGCAGCCAAATCAACCCCAAAACCTCCCTGGAAAAACGGTTTGAGGCGACGGGAAAGCTTGGAGTCCTTCTGCGCGCTATTTACAAACGAAAGTGAGGATAATCCCCGCTTTCCGTGCCGTGTCCTTGCCGGCACAGCCCTGCACTCGCAGCCGGGAGCCCGGTGCAGCAGCGTGCGGGCAGCTCCGGGCACAACTAAAGCTCCACCGCACCGCACGGCTCTCTCCTTGCGCACCCCGCGCAGCGCAGCGCGCACCGTACGCTGCTCCCACTCCTATCCGCGCTGCGCTCCCGGGTCACAGCCGGCAGTTGGGACCTTTTTCATCCCTATTTCCACCCCCCGCACCCCCTTTATTTTTAAAATTTCTCTCTTTTTCTTGTTTTCACCTCTGCAACTCTTCCCTCCTCTACCCCCCCTCCCCGTCGCTGCTGTCGGGCTGCCGCCAGCCGTACCTGCCGGACTTGGTGATGATCATCTCCGTACCCAGCTCGTGAAACTTGTCCCACAGTTCCTTGGTCTCCAGGCTGCAGGAAATTTTGGCCATCTCCTCGCTGGGGATGATGGGGGTGGTGGGAATGAGGGGCTCGGTACACAGAGCCGAGGGACTGCCGCTGAAATCCCCGTGGGGCTCCAGGCCGGAGAGATCGCTCAGAGGCTGCGCGCAGGAGGATTTCTCAACGAATTGCTCTGCGGGGTTCGGGGGAAAGGAGACAGAGAGGGGACGATGAGCCGGGGCGGGCTGCCGGCAAAAAGAGCTTTCCAAAAAGGAGGCATTTCTCATTCGGCCGGGCCCCTCCTTCCAGCGCTCCCGCGGAGCCGCGCTGCTCCTCCAGCCGGTGATTTGAGCGAGAATATGGGGAGGCTGGCTCCAGCCCTTCATCCACCCCAAAAGAGGGGAAGGATGCCCGGAGCCGACCCCGGCTGTGGGGCGCTGCGGCTGAGGGCGGCCTCGGGGAGAGAGTGGAAACGGGATTTCCCTCAAATCTCCGGGTAATAGAAGCCGGGGTACAGACAGCCGTTTCGCTTAGATTTCTAAGTGAATGGCGTGGGGGAATGAGTTAAAGAAATTGGAGAAACGATTAAGCGAACGTTTCTAAAAATAAAATAAAATAATAGTAATCATAAAGAGAGAGAGAGAGAGAGAGAAATAGCCAAGCTTAGCCCGCTTAAATGCGCCCAACAGGAGCACTGTGACACAGCCGGCCTGCACCCTGCCTCAGCAAAGAAATAAAGTTCGCGATGGAGCCCCGGAATACCCGGGTGGGGGATTCGGGGGGAACGCACAGAGAGCGGCCCTTCCCGCCCCCCCCGGCCCAGGGTTCACGTCGGGTAGTGGCCCTGTGAGCGCGATGCTGATTTCTTGTACAGGTCTGCATTCCCTTGGATACGCGCAAGGAACGCAAAGCGCACATATCGGAGAGGGGGGTGCGGGCGTCTTTTTAATATCCTTCAGGAAAGGGAATGCGGGCGACCGTAAAGAAGCCAAATCGCTCACCCGAAAGTCACCCGGAATCGCCAGAAACACCCCCGACCCCCGGCTCGGATGCCGCAGGCTGACGCTGCCGCTCGGAGCCCGCAACGAGCGCTGGGAGAGAGAGATTTTGGGGCTGCGGGCAGTTCTGTCCTCCCCTGTGTACCCCGGGGCTTCTTTTCTTTGACTTTGAGAACTATGGGTGATTCGCTTTGCATATTTAAGCGCTTTACGTCGCAGCAGAAGAGAGAAACGCTGCTACCTCTGGGCGTGAGATTATTCTACGAATAGCGAAACCCGAGAAAGAAACAGCGGAATGGAACCCGGAGGGACCCACGGCAGAGGTTACGCTCTGAGCAGCCTCTCTCCCGAAAGCGACGAAAAAAAGACAGAAGCGGCTTTGGCGGAGCGGTTCTGCGCGGGGAGCCGGGGAGAGGCAGAGCCGGGCCGGAGCGTGGGCCGGGCCCCGTTCACCCACCGCCCCGCCGCCCACCTGCGCTCGCCGCCCGTCCACCCGCTCTCACCCAGCGGCTTGATGGTGCTCTCGGCGGCCTCCTTGTCCTTGGAGCTGCCGCTCGACATGAGGGCGGCGATGGAGAAGGCGTTGGCCCGCGACGAGAGCTGCGGCTTCGGGGGCGGTGTGTACTCCATGGCGAGCCCCGCCGGGGCGGCTCGGCTCCGCTATTCTCCGCTTCGTCCCGTCCCGTCCCGTCCCGTCCCGTCCCGTCGCAGAGACTCTCTGCAGCCGGGCCCGCGCTCTCCCCCGCCTTAACGCGCGGCCGCCGAGATGCTATCGGCCGGCGGCCAATCGGCGGCGGGACACGTCAAGGCCCCGGGCTCGGCGCGGCCGCGGAGGAGGGGGCGGAGGCGGGAGGAGGAGGAGGATGGAGCAGGAGGAGGATGCGGGAGGAGGAGGAGAAGGAGGAGGAGGAGGAGGAGGAGGGGTGGGCAGGGGGCGGCCGCCCCCGCGCTCCTTCCGCGGGCGCTGAGCTCCCCCGGGCCGCCCCGCTCTCGGCGTTGGTTTTCCCGTAGCGGGATCCCCCGTGCTTTGTGCCGGTCCCGCGGAGTCCCAGCGCGGCCGCAGCCCCACACCGAGTGCTGCTGGTGGAGCGCGCAGAGCGAGGAGATCCACGAGAGTCACAGCTGAGGGCTGCTCTGAGGCGGCGATGGGAACGGACCCGTGCTCACTTCAGCTCTCAGAGTCACACAGACACGGAACCGCACAGTGTCCCGAGTCGGAAGGGGCCCACAAGGACCGTGGAGCCCAAATCCCAGCTCCGCACAGCACCATGTGAGCACTTGTCCGTAAATAAAGGGGGAATGTAACTGACGTCCTTCGAATAAAAGAAACAGAACGGCTTTGCTTCCCGAAACGACTCAAGGGCAGGCGCGAATTAATCGCTAAGTTCCACCTTCTACACTCAAAACGGGGTCGGGGAGTGCTGCAGGGGCGGCAGCGCATTGCTGGGATCGCTGAAGAGCACCCGCGGAGCTGCCCTTGCATCAGCGGAACTCCCACAGTACATATGTACACACTGCGTGACAAATGCGTATTCAAGACAAAAATAATAATTAAAAAAAATGTACAGAGCAGATCTCGCTTTGCCATCCGGCAGCTCTTTGGGCCGCCACCAGCACGGATGGGGCGAACAGAGAGCTCAGCGCCCACCGCACGGCAGCAGCGGCACTGCCGCTCCGTCCAGGGCAGCGGGGCAATAAAGCGCCCGGCCCGGCGGGGGTTGCCGTGGCTCACGGTGCGGAGCTGACCCGGCCCTACCCGCACCTTCCTGCGGAGCCGGGGCCGGGACCCCGCCGGTACAACGCGCGGCGTGCGCAGAGTGGGGCTTCGTTTTGTTTCAAACGGGGTCCTTTCCAGAGAGAGAGAGAGAGAGAGAGAGAGAGAGAGAAAGTGGATCTGCGAGCTGGGCGAGGTTTTGCTCCGTCCGGCGAGAACCTTTAATTTCTCGGTTTTGATGAGGATGAGAGAACGAGGCCCGCCTGGTCCCCTACTCTCCGGGGCAACGAACGGGGGTCCGGCGCCGGCCGCCCCACCCGAGTCTGAAGGAGACGCGCATTGGGATTCCCGGGGCTGGGGATGTCGGGCTGGGGGTGCCCACCGCGCCCCGAACACAGGGGATGTCACCGCTCTTTGCCGCTGCCCCCCTTCGCAGCACCGCTTTTCCCGATCGGGACGGAGCGTTTCGCCTTCTGCGAACCCGTTTGAACGAAATCCGTCAGTGCTGCAAAGCGCACGAAACGCGCACCGCAGCTCTTTCTGTCCGGCACACCCAGGGGTTTGCCGCTGGCGACCCTCGGGCACGGCAGAACCATTTCATTATACTTCCCCCCCGAGCTTTAAAAACATTTCCACCTCCTCCGCTCCCCTCCATTACACGAAGACCCCTCGCTGCCTTTTGCCGTGGAAATCACGGCCGCCAACGTGAGAGGCGGCCAATTCGGTATCTCCCCGATGCAAATCCAGTGCTGCGAAGGGAAAGCCTCTATTAATGCCCGAGGGCTGGCAATGAGATTAGAGCCCAATTGCAGACGGATAATGTGCTAAAAGCTTTCCCGCTCCGTGTAACTCCACGACGAAAATTACTCACACATCGCAGGCGATGGACGGGAGCGGCTTTGTGTGCGCGGAGCGGGCACGGGGACACACACACATACACACACACACACACGCACACACCCGAGGTCTCCCAGACGGGAGGACCCCACCAAAACGCCCCTCACCCCGACCCCGACCCACGCAACAGACCCGCTCCCGGGTCAGCCCTCGCTCCTAACGAGACAGACGACGCTTTCTCGAAGACTTAAACCTCCGTCCGTGTGCAGCTCCCGTCGATTTCAGGTCGGGCTGAAACAGTCTCCGCGCACCGAACGGGCGCGCACCCGGCGTTGCCCTCGCAGCGTTCCGCCGCCGTAACCCGGAGCAGCAGCGGCCGGCTCGGGGGGCACGGGCACCCTGGTTTAATTCAATTCGTGATCTCTTCGCGTTGTTACAGCCTCGAGGAAAGGCTGCAAACCCCTTATCCCGGCCCGGGCTCGGCAGCACCCACGCTGCGCCCACGGGATCCGCATTTCCCCCGGCCCCGCACCGCACCCTCCCCGCCCGGCGAAGGGCTCCAAAAGAACTCAATGCACCGCATTTTATGTGCGCGGTCCCAGCTGTTTCGAGGGCAGGGAGCGGGCTTTGGTGTTCTTTGGGAGGATGGTCGCGTGATTTGTTTGCACAAAATAAAGCGTTTTCCATTTCTTGACACACACACACACAAAAAGCACTGAGAAATGTCCTTCAAAATCGCAAAACGTGGCTTAATGGATGGGAACAGAATTCAACGTGAAGGAAAAAGAAGAAAAGAGAAAAAAAGCCACAACTGTATATGTAACTATAGCTACATCTATCTGTCCATCTACGGATACACCGTCCGTCCATCCGTATGCACACAGCTGCGCCCTGCAGCCGACTTTGCCCGGCGATACTCGCTCTCTTCGTTACGTTCCGCGGAGCGCAACCTGAACCCTGCACGCCGAAACCGCCCCTTCGCCCCATCGTTTTCCTGCAAAACAAACAGCGCTCCCGCATTTCAGAGCTCATCTTAAAGACGTAAAAAAGGGCAGCTCCCCCTACCCCGGCCGCGTCTCGATCCTGCGGTGGAGCTGGGGCGAGCCGGCACCCGGCTGATGCGCGCTGCGGATGGACGCGGGGCTGCCCGAGCGATGCTCCAACGCTCCCAAGAACGACCGGTTCTTTGGGCTTGTTCTTGTTTTCTGCTAGCAGCAACAGATATTTGATGGGAAACTTGGGAATTACGCTTTTCAAGCTATTGGCTATTTCGTATTTTCATCACATCGGATTTTCGTCCTTTCGTATTTTCATAGCTTCGTATTTAATTTTATACTTAGGAAATATTTAACAAACACTTTAAAACTGTATTACATGACGGGCATATAAAAATTTTGTTTACTTTGTATTTGTTTTATTTTTAAAAAATAAATTTTATATTCAAAATACGTTAAGAAGCAACACGTTGCCAACTAAAAGCATCCAGAGCAAATTCAGCTTGGTGCCATCTCAAGGAGCGTGTTTTCTTTTGAAACAAGCATCAGCCTTTGCCCAGAACCACTCCTGCGACGGTCCCATGCACTCTCAGGGAAGAGGCAGTTTTTCTCCCCTGGCTTCTGCAGGCCATGGATTGGTTGGTGAATGTCAGTGCTGAGAGTGACGGTGATACGAAAATAGGAATAGCGGGAAGTGTGGGGAAGGACAGAAACCTCAAGAACTAAGAAAAACAGCATCTGGCCAATGCTAAGACTTTTTTCTTTTTTTTTTTTCTTTTTTTTTTCTTTTTTTTTCTTTTTTTTTCTTTTTTTTTCCCCCCTTCTAAATAGAAGCATCTCTGGTTTTAGGTCTTCAGCTCGCGAGGTGCTGGGTGTTGCTTACTTCATTCAGATTTATGGCTCCTCAACACTTCTTTTGCCGTGTCCCAAGTTCCGTCCCAAAATATCTAAAGCTGAGAACCTAAAATTAGAGCCTGCCTCTGAAACTGCTGACCCCTGCACATTTTCCCTCTGCAAACGCACAGCAGCAGGAGCACACCCAAAGGCAATGGGTTTTGCTTTGAGGGCTGGCATTAGAAGGAATTAAGAAAAGACTATTGGCCATTTCTTGATTACTGTCTGTTTTTTGTACAGTGATGCACTATGCTCACTTTGTGTCCCAGATTTCATCTGGGAGAGGCAAAAGAAATTGTTTGTTAATTTCCAAAACTTAAAGAGCAAGAAAGCATAGAGATGCAGGGAGCAGCCCCATCTGCTGCCCAAAGCACCACGGTGGTGACTGCAGCCCCAGCACAGAGGGCACGGCCAGAGCATGGCCAGGCACAGCTGGTGTGATTCCACGTAGGGACTCGAGGAGAGCATTCCTGCAGCACAGTGAGAGGCAGCACAGTATGGGGAGCTGCAATGGGGTGTTCTGGCATGAAAATGATTTTGTTTAAAATGTGCAGTGCTAAGGCCTGCTGTTTCAAAAGTATTCGGGATTAGGGCTTGGAAAACATATTTCAGTACCCATAACATACTGCTGATTTATCTGGCAACGGCTGAGCTTGTTGGGTAAAACAGGGCTTATTTAGAATAAGCTGGTCGTAAATAATGCTGGGGGAAAGCAGTTCCCAAGTTTGTGCAGCTCTCTGCACAAGCTCTGCTGGCAGCTTGGCACCCGCACCGTTTTCATTTCAACGGTGTGAAGACAAGTGTACAAGCTGTGTGCTTCCTGCCCCGGCCGCCAGCCCTGCAACACAGCCCAGCCTGCTCCCATTGCTTCCATCAGAGCACGGAAACCAGCCCACCTGGAACCACAGCTGTAACACATTCCCAAAAGCCATTCTGGTCACTGCTGGCGTGCAGAGGTGAAAATCCAGCCCTGCTCACATTAACAGTTCGCTCAGTGTGGATAGAGGAGGAAAACAAACCACTGCTCCAATGGGTTTTTGAGACTTGGTGGTGGTAACGCAATATTTGTGGTCTATATGAAAGCTCTTTGCAAGAACGAAAACGAGACTTCTGGGTGACGTTGAAACTAACACAACAATTATAATGGTTTATATGTAGTATACATATGAATGTGGGTTTTGTTAAGGAGGGATACGCGTAGCCTTGTGGTGCCTGGACTTGTTAGTTGGAAATCTGTCTAATCAATGAGGAAGCACTGGCCTCAAGTCTCCTCTTGGAATGCAAATTGAGGCTTGTTTTTTGCTGAGATACAGGGAGATTTGCCTCATTTGACAAAACTGTGACTGATGTTGCATTTATGTAATACACGACTGAAGCAAAAGTAACTCGGTGGATAGAATCATGGCTTACTAGACACAACCAATACCTACAACCATAATTTATAGAAGCATATGTAAGTTGGATATTTTAGGGATCAAATCAATAGGAAGTATAAAGATGTGAAAACAGCTCTTTTCCACCAAAAGAAAGAGATCACTTATCACAAATCAGAGATATGAGAAAGATCAGCATCGCTGGGCTCACTTTGGGACTCTGTTGAGCAGGCATGGCACTGCGTTATCTGCCCAGCACTCTCTTTTAGAACTGTGGAGCAGAAGGAATTCCTCTCATGCAAGGTAATATCAGAGACAAAGACCGTCCCTGAGCCTCCATTGATATCCCTGTTTCCAAGCAAACTGCAAGCATTCCTGTGCCCTCAATAATCACCTGTCCAGCAAATCCCAGCACCACAGAGCTGGTGGTCAACAGCAGCAAGAGCAGCCCTGACCTCCACTCAGTCACTTACATTCTCTGTCTACCAGTCAAGAGAGCACAGAGTGTACTTTCACCATCACCCACTGCTCACACCTGTGCTAAGTGTGGCCCAGGGACACCCTGCCTTGACTCCATAGTATCCTCTGAAAGGTAGGGTCAGGCATTTTCTTTTTTTTTTTCTTTTTTTTTCTTTTTTTCTCTACTCTTGAAGAGATCTCTCTGTGATGGAGGGATTGATGAAATTCAGCACAATGCCATGCACTGCAACACCACCTGTATGGTGAAATCAAAGTAAAAATTATTTATCAAATCATAGATCTCTTTCATTAATTGTTTTCCTTTAATGGAAATTACTGTTTAAACTATATCAATATATTACATCTCTAGCTAAAAACTTATTTTATGTTGCTGCTTTTCAGCAAGGTAAGGATGTGACCAAGAACTAAGGTGTAGCACAAGCTGGTATCGCCAAGTGTTGTTCAGAAAACCAAGGCACAACCCCTCTTACATACAAATCCTCACATTCCTCCTCCTTTTGAAGAAGTCCTTGAGCAGATGTGGAGCACAGAAGTTTGTTTTACATCTTCCAGTGTGAAACGCAGCAGCCAAAGCATAATGCAAGAAAAACTGTTTTGGTATCTCTTTCTTTTTGGAAACAGGAGCACAATGAATACAGGCACTAAGACAAACCTGCTCTCTCAGGATTGAAACACTTGGACATAAGTGATTCTATGGAAAGCACTCTTTATGTAGTACACAAAATACTGGAGCTGTTCTCCACGATTAGCATGGATAGCCTAAAAATGCCCAGAATAAATGAAACTTGAGAGGAAAATTCCCTTTAGCATACCAGAATAAATTAGGAGGATTTACTAAGCAGAGAGCAAAACCGAGACTGGCACTGGAAGAAAGATAACAGCATAAAGTAGGTTGCAACAGTAGGGGAGAGCTGGATCTGAATTCCGTTCACATTTTGAAACAGGTAAGTTATATCTGAAAGGGAAATAAGGGATTAATTCTGAAAAAGAAAAAAAGGAAGAGGGAAAGGAGGGGAGGAGAGGGAAGGGAAGGGAAGGGAAGGGAAGGGAAGGGAAGGGAAGGGAAGGGAAGGGGAGTCAGATTTACTTGGACTTCACAACGGAAAAATAATTAAGACCAATGCTTGAGGGCAAGGAATCTTGGTGCTAGGTCCCAGAGCTGGAACCACATGCTGGGATAACAGCTTCTTGACACAGTGAGCTTCTACGGCCATCCCAGTGGTTTTGTGTTTCCATCCCTTGTTGGCAGTGCTGCGTTCCCTTTCGATCCATGTGAGATGGGACCAGAAAACAAGTGGGATTTAAGCTTTGCTTGAAGCCCAGGATTGCAACTGTTTCGATGCTTCTGCTCATTGCCAAAAACATGTGCAGTGCCACCAGCCTGAGATCAATGAGGGCTTTGTATCAGAAGTGCCATACAGAGAGCTGGAATTAGCACTGCTCACTAACTCGGATCTTCAGAAGACAAATGATCTGTGGGCTCTGGCCAAGCTTTCACGCAGAAGAAGATAGAGTCTCTTCCTAAAGCTGGTGTGGGTGCTCCCTACAAGCCGATGACACTCTCATATTCAATCAGGTCAGATTTAAGAGAGCTTTTAAAATATTTTTGTTATCACAGCAGCTAAAACTTGAACCCTTTCTGAGTTCATTTCAGAAGGCACTGAGCCTTCTGCACTGATGTGTGTCTGAAGACTAGGAAGTGCATTTATACTTTTAACATGCACTCAGGTTTTCAGCAAAAGAAATGCCATATGAAATCAGTCACTTAATATTTGCAACCCGCGTGGCAGCCTTTTCTTCAGTTTGACAGAAGAGATTATGCCCACAAATAAACATTCCCAATAGTATATTTGGGCTCTTACCACGTGGCATCTGTCAAACAACTTGCCATCAGCTTTCTAAAATTGACAGTTTCAGTGGATTTCTGCTAAGCGCTGAAAAATAGTTTTTCTGACCTCTTCTCCATTGAAGATTCAGACACCAGCTGAGGCAGCTGTCCAGTTTGCAGCATGATATAAGAGGAGAGGAATTAACCGAATGGCAATTGAATTTGGAAATGTCTTTAGAGAAGCCACTGACTGCTGCAGGAAAAGGAGTATTACTTAGTTCTGCTGTCACGAAAATGGATGACATGTGCTAATCTACACTGACTGACTCCTCTCTAATGTGTGACCTCAGCACCGGGAGGCTGAATGGGAACAGCTTGCGCTCACATGTAACACAATGGTCACCTTCATTTTGCTGAGCTTCTCCGTTAGAACTTGAGGATATTCAGCTTTAAATCACAGGTAGCCTTGGTATTTCTCATCTCCAAACTCTTCTCTTTTATCTAAAAATTTGTGTCTGTCACGGGATGGCGCTTTCAATATTGATGACAGTGGAATTATGGCTGCGGTGCACACGTGCCCCATTGATAGCAATGTAGATAGTGAAGATGGGGGCTGGAGAAGCAGACAGTGCAGAGCAGAATCTCTTCTGTACCCCCCTCCTACCCTTTTATTTTTTGTTGTTTTTTTCCCCTCTTTTTTCAGAAGAATGCATGTTGTGAAAGCTGCACCATGCTGAATGCTGGAGAACTAATTGCCATGGGAGAGAGCTTTGACAGCAAGTTGGGGACAAAAGGACAGGACCTTAGAATGTATCTGAGACACAAATGCCAGCTTCATGGCTACAGAGATGGAGAAGAGAGGTCATACATGCAGCTGTGGAAAGGAAGGGTTAGCCCTTGTGAAAGCCATCTTTCTCTTTCCTGTCTTTCTCTAAGCAAAACAGTATTCAGTTGACTTAAAATGATGGAACAGATCATCTAAAATGATTGTATAGATCATCTGAGTGCTACTTCACAGCCATCACTGGAAGCCTGCAGTCCTTGACATCCATAACTTACTTTTGCTTCTCATTTTCCTATTTAAATTTGCCTTATTTTTGAAAAGAAAAACAATTTGTCCATCTTGGAGCATGCAAGCTTTGGGACAATGCCGAAACATCCCCACTTTCAATCTTATCTCCAGAGACGTTAATAATAGGTGATCATCCTTCAGTGCTCTTCCCGGGGCACGTTATAGAATCCTAGAACGGCTTGGGTTGGAAGGGACCTCAGAGATGATCCAGGCCCAGCCCCCTTGCTGTGGGCAGGGTTGACAACTACTAGGTCAAGAACTGGATCGGGATGCCCAGGGCTACATCCAGCCTCTCCTCGAACACCTCCAGGGACAGGGCACAATCCCTCTGGGCAGCCTGTGCCAGCACCTCATCACCCTCTCACTGTATTATGTACTTAGGCAGCCATTTAGCTGGAGCTTTGCTAAAACCCAGATTTCCTGATGAGTGGAGCTCTGCTGTCCACCAGAAGCATGACATACATGCCCTAGCAAAGACGGGGTCATTTCAGCAGCTAGCAATATTCCTGGACTGATTCTTGGTATCTTAAAATAACCTCTCCTCAGAGCTATAAATCAAGTGGGAAAGACTGCAACACTTCTGCAGCCAAATGGAAAGTGAATTACACAAATAAGCTGTCCATAACTCCATCACATTTTATTATTTTTTTTTCCCACCGACCCACACAGCTGACACCAGAAGCTGTGGTTATTTGCTGCTCGGTGTACCCAGGTCCTTGCAGCACACCCACTGCTTCTGCCCCTGAGCCTCTCTGTTAATTGATAGAGCGCACGTGCGGAACTTTCATGTTATTGCCTGTCTCTGGTGAGGAGGAGGCAGCATGAGAAAGCGTGGGTACTGCTCCTGGGGGAGGAAGGGACATGAGAGGAATAACAGAATTCATAAAGCTTGAGGACAACGACGCAGGCTTTTCCTGTGAAAGGAAAGGCTTCATAGTTGGCTCTGCATATGGAACCCAGATTTTACAAAAGCTGGGTTCCCTTCTTCAGAAGAAAGACAGAAACCAGACTTACGGTCTGCTGAGCAGACCGTATCACTGTGCCACAAGGACACCACACCACCTCAGACACGGCCAGGTGTGATCCTGTGCAAGAGGGTGATGGGGAGCTCCTAGCAGGCTGTGGCCATCCAACAGCCAGGGTTTGGAAGAGCTTTAAACTATTACTGTTAGATGAGATAACAACATATGCAACACAGCTACCATCAATTTCTCCTTCACTAGTATGATTCACTTCTTATTTTTTCCCGAATTGGAGCTTGCAACAGATGAAATCATTGCATAAACCCCTATAATCAAAGCAAGGAAGAACATGCCAGATCTCACAGAATTCTCTGTGTATGGAGATTAGCTTCACTTCCTGGGCTCAAGGAACAAGCCTGCTGATGCCAGCATCCTCCGTACTGGCTGTATGGAGGAGCAGGCTGCCACCCCATGACACAACGATGCACGCAGAGTGAGCAAACTTCAGTGCAACTTCTCCAGAGCACGTCTTGAAGGGGCATAAAAAAGAAATGCTTTGCCTAAGCAGCAGGACCAGTGAAAGCAGGTCACACACAGATTTATGCCTCTTGATAAACTTTTCTGCATCAGTAACTCTTCCATAAAGAATCTCTACCTCCGATATTAGGCTTCCTGCATTCACAGAACACGCAATCATTTAATATCATTAACATCCTGTCCTTACTTTCACATTTATTTGGAAATAGCCGGGTAGTTCACACAGATTTTTGGAAGAAGGGCAGACAGGCAGAATAGTTTCAGCTTTGTTTCCTGAGTAAGTCAGCTTTAAAAAAAGAAAAAAAAAAAAAAAAAACAGGCAAGAAACATATTTCCTTCATGGTAATATCACAACCACCAAGCATATCTGCTTTGTGTTATATAAACAAATATGGGCTCTGGGGTCACAAGCCCCAAGAGAGACACTGAGGTGTGTTTTAACAGCCCATGTGCTCAGTGTGGAAGACGAGGATCCCACAGGTGACTTGTTGGGATAGATCTCCCCAAATAAAAGAGGTACTGAAAGCAAATTGTGTAACGTCCCCGTCAGACGGATGCAGAAAAGAGCAAAAAGCAAAAGGCAAAAAGCACTCAGGGCAGACCGAGTGCAGAAATTCTGACTGGTATTTCCCTGTCGTTTCACGGCCTATAGTCCTAGGGAGGAAAAAGGACAGTGTTAATGAGGTAAGAATGCAGCACTCCAGGAGCTTGTCCTGCTTTTTGTAGCTTGATCAGCATCTGGTTGGAAAAAAAAAAAAAGAAAAAAAAAAAGGAAAAGAATGAAAAATTGTGGATGTGGGAATATTTTGCCCTTGGCAACAGTGAAGAAACCCATATAACTTATCTAATATGTCAGCAGATTGTTAGGAACCAACGTGACCCCAGTTGGGTGGGTACCGCATCTATGCAGAAGTATAATGGTACAGAGAGGAACATAATGAGAACCAGGCCGAGCTGCAGCATGGCTCACATGGAGAAAGGCTTTCTTTGCAGCCACTGCTATGTGTCAAGGAAGTGGAGCCTTTTGTGAGTCAGCAGCAGCAGCACCAGTGTTCCCTCAGAGGGACACTGAAGAAATGGCTAACAGATCTGAATCAAAGCTGCAAAAGCTGGAAATAAGCTATTGTTGCATATGAAACCTTCCATGCAAATGTCAGGAAGGCTTTACTTGCTCTCTGTTTTCATAGAAACTTTTAGATTATTTGGGAATGAAATCTTCTTTTCTCTTTCTTTTTCTTCTCAAAGAAGTCCTCAGAGCTTTGTGGAGCAGCAAATGCTGTAATACAGTGCAGGAAGGGAGGGAGCAGAGAAGTTAAGACGGCTTGGGACTACAGGTCTGTTAATTCAAGTACTGCCTGCAGGACAAGGAGAACTTGTAGGAAAAGCACCAGGGAACCAGGTATGAGTTCATCATTGTATGACACACTTCTTTGAAAAGTAACATACAACTATTTTACTTCCCCTGTTCCTCAGTTCTTGTTCAGGGCTAACTATGTGAAAGCTTTGGCACTGCAGCCATCTCTATACAATTGTACTTTCATGATAGTGGATTTTAGACGAGAGATGTCAGCTATGTCAGTAGTAGCCCTGTGCCCAATCCTGACAACTCCATTGCACTGACAAAGCACCAGGCAGGAGAAAAGTGAGTAGAAAAGGTGATTAGAGCTGCAGGCTGACTAGACATTTAGTACTGCAAATACTTTGCATATCAACCAGTATCTTCAGCCAGCTCAAGAAGGCGACAAAGTGCGTCGGGCCAATAGTACAACTTTCACACAACTCTTCTTGTAATGACTCATTAATACAGACTCTGAGAGATGGTGCTGTATTAGCCAGCTCATTTCACTGAACTCTGCTGGAAGCAATTGTAAGCTTTATGGCTGAACAAGGGCATTAGGTAAGCGTTCGTGTAAGAAGGGCAGCAGGGTAAGTACCATTCATGAGCCTGAGGGGCAATAAAGCTCATCTTCCTACTGCTTGTACAAATAGTACTTCCCACTCTCTTAAATAAGGTTCTTGCTAGGTCTCATGCTAGGTCTGAGCATAACCAACATACATATCCTCAGGATGCAAAAGCTGATCATTGCTTGGATGGGGGCAACCAGATAATGACAGCAGCCATACAGGAGTAGGTAGGCATTCCTGAGGAGTCCATGAGAGAAGGATCTGGGGATTTCCAGCACCAGCAGAACACAGGGAAACTCAGCCGAGCTCAGACCACACAGCTGGCCACTGACATCTGCAGAAAGCTGTAGCTGCCAAATCTCTTTCTTGGGACAGATCTGTGGGGAAGTGCTTTGCTTGTTTGTTAAAAGCATCTCCCAATACTCAGCAGGTAAGCTGCAAGAGCCAGAGTACAAAGCAGAGAGCCTACAAGCACATACCATGGGGACAAGGGGAGACAGCAAAAAGCAAAACGTCCTTTATCCCACAGCCCTCTTCAGAGAAAGTGTGCCACCAAGTGTCTGCTAACACACCAGCTGCTGAAAGTACTGCACATTTAATGTCAGTTAATTAATGCATAGAGAATCTGCATGAATGAAGCAGAGAGGGCTCATTCACTTACTAGAGAGGCCCAGCAAACATGTGGCGTTGCATCCATATCACTCTGAATACTGGGGAGGTCACTGTGCCTCTCTGTCTGGTATGTAAGAAACAAAGAGCTTGCTGGCAGTCTCAGTTCCTGGACACTCTGCTTGGGTGCAATAGTGTTTCTCAAGAGTATGTCCTTAGCTTCAGTTGCAGAAGGCAATGTTTCTGCACTAAGCACAATAACAATAAATGATGAAAAGGCCTGTCACACTATTTCCCAGAGGTACAACTTGCGAGGAAAGTTTCCTTAGGGAATAAGGAAAATTACTATGATAGTCTGGAAAATACTACATGGATTAGATCCAATATTGCCTTCTAGGGGAAGGACGCCACGGTAGGATGTGTGCTTACCTCTCATGAGGCTCAGACCAGAGCTGAATCAATCAAAAAATGGCAACAATCTTTCTCAGTACACAGCCAAAAGAGCCACCTGAATACAAAGGTGTGTTCTATTGCCATGCCATGCCTGGAGACACAACCAACAGAGTGGGGGTACTTGGCAGGAGCAAAGCAGTTTGGCAGCCCCTAGGGAAGGAGCAGAGCTTCTGTCCGATGTGACAGTGATAGCTGTGACAGCAAAACAAAGGCAACCAAGGCACACTGCACCTTGACTACTTCAACACAGCAAGCAATCTTCGCTGGGATCTGCAGTGAAACCAGTGCTGAGGGATGTGCTGTGACACATTGTCATGAAGACCCAGCACCTACACTGACAGAACTCCCGCTGCAGTGGAAACGATCTGTTTTTTTTCCCCTTTACTTACTAAATAAATGCAAACCCTATGCAGAGTATTGCAGCCCAGTGCAGATTTAAAGTTTACTGCACCAGCAAACAAGGATATAGCTGAGTGCTTAAACCATACAGCTAAACACCCGTTCCAGCACCTGAATTGTGTTTGCATTACTAAAATATCTTTGGTGTTTAGACAAATACCGCCACAGTACCGGTCCCAAAGATCTTTTTGAAAAATTGGGAGTGAGGATCTACTCAAGAATATTGGCCTGAATGACATTTTCAAGCAGATTAATTAACCCATGTTCAATCTCCATGTGAACTCTTGTTAGAGTTGCTTTTATTTGATCTCATTTGCTTCACTTCCAAAGTAAACAGAACCATAATAAAAGGCAAATTGAACTAGGAGTTTGACTCGAGAATTGAAATGGAGCTTAGCTAACAAAACATACACCTTTCTCATTTGGCTGCTTTTTCTATCTGTCCCCACATAGTCAAGCCATTAAGCTTCACAAGCTCTGGTCTTCTCCTCCATTCATGGATTGAATCTATCATGGTCACAACTTCACCTCAAGTTTGAGCCAGTTCGCATACACTATGGCAAAATTCAAAGCAATAAAAGCTTTACTGCTACATATTTTGTCTTGCAGACTGCATGAGACAGAGACAGTTTGGTTCACAAAGCAACTTTAAAAAAAAAAAAAGTCAGATGCAGAGTCTCTCAAACAGCACAGTTCTCTGGGATTAGGAGACTGTCACTCAGCTTTCATCTCTCATTTTTCCTTTTGCTCATTTTTCCACCTAAACAAGAAGTGTTATTAAATCGAGAGGATTAGCAACAAGATCAACGCTATTTCTTGGTGCATTTTGCAAGGCAAGAAGCACCCCACAATTACTTGCAAAGCAAGTGATTGTGAAGATGCTGCAGGAATGGACACGTACGTGAAGCTAAAGGCTGCAGCTGAGCTCCCCTTGCTTACACAAGCCCTTCAGACAGGCTACCTGTTCTCAACCTAATTTCAGTATTATGGTAGGGAGAGAAGTCTCTTGGTATGAGATCTGACAGGCATGTGTTCTTGAGGAAGTGGAGGGGAAGCCCTCCGTTCATATGACTAATTAGACAGGCTTCATGCTGGGTTGCTCTTTTTTGATGCTGATCCCTGTACTAATTGTCAGTTTGTTCCTCGGGAAAGCAAGGTTGAGTTCAAATGCTGCAGCGCCTTGTTCCCGGTTAGCTTTCCTGACCTGAAACTGATGCAAGTTGACAAGCAGCAGACTGGGAGAGCGCGCAGCTCATTCCGCTCGCGGAGCGCACATTTTGGAGCTGAGTCACAAGAGGAAACGGGAGCACAATTAGCAGGGAGCAGTCACCACTCAAATAAAGTGGCGGCTGGACCCCGAAATGACAAAAAGAGGGATTTGAAGAGAAAGAGGCAGCATGATGGATGAGTAGTCGATCCTGTTTGAGACCTCACAGCCCGCTCATAGAAGTGGAGGTGGTTTCATTTTGACCAGATCTCTCTCCGACTTTTTGCTCTGCTTCTCTTTTGGTTAAATCTGCAACAATTTAAGACCAAGCTACCACAGCTGAGCCAGAGTCGCTTCCCACCAGCTGCCTTTTTCTTTCTGAGGCTGTTTCAGCTCCGATCAGGCTTTCATGGTAGGAGAGGAGGGGGCAGAGGGGGAGCATTTAATCAAATCTGACATTCAGGAGCTCAATCCTGCAAGGTACTGAGCTCATTGACCTCAGTCCACCAAAACAATATACATAGGACTTCAAAGGGGATACTCACATGCTTAAAGTTAAGCAGATGTCTAAGTGGTGTATTGGATCCGGGCCAGAGAAAGCAGGGCCATCCAAAAAGCTAAGGCGCTCCAGCGCACTCAGGTCTGCAAAACACTACCTTTATCGGCTCTGCTCCCCGTGCAGCTCCAGAGCAGGTGTTACCATGCAGCAGGGACTGAGATGAAAGGGGCCCACGAGCTGAGCTGCAAAGGCAGAAGAGAACTGGCAGATTTCTGGGCAGCAGTCCCCATCCCGATCCTTGCAAAGCAAGCACTCTCCTGTGCTGTTCCTGACCTAGCCTGAAATGAGGCAGCCAAATGCTCCATTCTCATCAAAAGTCCTAAAATTTTAATTTACAACTGAGGCATGACAACTCCACAAAAGAGGAGAGAAAAAAAATAATGAATTGATGTTTGGGCTTTTTTCCTCCTCTTTCTGATGCTTTTAATTTCAGCAAAAGAGTTCAGGAGTGCGAGGTTGTAGCTTTCCGATTTCAGTGGAAGACAGCTTGGACATTTCTTTGTGCATGAGGAACATCATCAGAACACAACTTTAAAAAGTTGGTATTGTGCAATGCGAACAGGCTTTCCTCCATGCTGTGTGCAGCCCTCTGGGGGAGACAGAAAAGTTTTCAGCTGAACAAGGACTCTTCAGGTCTGATTTCAGACATGGACTCAGTAGGACTTCAGCTATCCAGTGCATCTTGGAGGTAAAGAAAGAGCAAAGAAAACCCAAACTTCCGATGCTATCAACAACAACAAAAAGAAAAAGAAAATCCTAACAACCAAGCAATCAACTCCTAAGGAAACACTAAGTAAAACCTGCCCAGCTCTCACTTTTTCATCCAGTTAAATATCCACACTAGCACATATGCATACAACCACGTATCTCCCTGTTCTTATTTTGCAGCACAGAATTTGGACAACTGAAAAGCTTATTTCTGAAGACAGCACAGAAAATATTTCTGTCCACCTTGGTGCACGGAGATACAAGCGAGTAGGAGGGATAGAGATAAAATATTTCAAACTCTGAAAAAAATTAATTCTGCAGACGTTGAATCAGCTGGACAAGAGGTAGGCAATTACCAAAGATCTGTGAAATTCCAGCCTTTGAAATGTCTTTGAGATAGGCGGGGAACACGTACTAATCACTACAGTATGGTCAACGTCAGCTTTCTGATAAAAGTCACTACTAAATTTTAAGTGTTTGGGGCTTTACACTGCACTCCATGTGATTTTCAGATTTTCTTTCAAGATATGTCATTTAAAAAAATATTCATACTTAGAATATTCTCCCATCTTCAGTAAGAATTTCAAGTAAGAGCGTGCTTCACAAATAGGCAGGAGATACCAAAGAAAGTTGAAAACAGAGAAAAGTGAGAGAGTTCAGGCAGACAAAATATTGTCATGGGTCCAGCCTGATTTAAGAATTATGACAGAGGTAGAGGCTAACATATATTAACAAAATATATAAAAACAAGTGTTCTCAATACTTTTCTAGAACAATTCAAAAGCATCTACCAGTGTGGGTAAGAAGATGACTGCCTACTCCAGTCCAGCTTCTAGTAAAAGTTAAAGCATCAGAAAGAAGAGAGGAAAAAGAGGACATTACACTTATTGATGTCACAAGATAAAATCTTCTCATCTTTCAACTTTTGCAGGTTCTCTTGAATTGCAGACTCTTCCAGCCTGACTTACAAAAGCACATAGATTAAGGGCTGCCATTTAACAGACCATTCTTTCTCTACCAGCACTAGCCCTGCTGTAGATGGCTGCCTAGTCTGGAACTAACGAACAGTGAAAGAATACAAGTCTGCACTCAGGTCAAAGACCTCACTCCAAAGCCTGCTGCAGGGAGCCTTCATACAGCCTTGAGTAAAGCGCCTCTCCTTTTCCTTTCAAATACAGAAGGAAGTATTTTTGTTGTTGCTGTTATTTGTTTTCTTCTCCCAGTTTCCTGAAGCTGTGTTAAGAATCAGTGGTAAAGTTCTACCCATCTGCGAAAGAATAGCTATTTGCATCCTATCCCCATATGTTTGGAAAATGTTCAGACAGCAGCACTGAGCACTGAGAAGTAAAGCTGACTTGAGTACAGCCGCCGTCGTGTGGTTGTAAAAGCTCCTGTTGCATCAAGCACTCAGAAACACACACACAGGCAAAAAAACAGAATGCTGGATGCTACTATCCTCCAATCCTAGCATTCCTTTATCTGCGATAACAATTCTCAATGCAGAGATGGTGTGCTATTTTATTTTTTGTCCTCTTTCTTTGTCCTCTCTCAAACAAAACAAGGCGAGGGGTAATAAAATGCAATTCAGATGCCAATTTATGATGAAATGTTTAGGTCCTATCATTAGGCTGCGTCAGAATGCATTCATCACACAAAGTTGCCTGAAGATCATTGCAGAAGAAATGTTTTTTGATGTTGTTACATGAGAAGCAGACCATCTAAAACAAAAAAGAAGAGTATCTCAGCTGCAGTTAGAAGACGTTTGCAAATACCTATTTAAAGAGATCTCATGAAAATACATTCTTGATATTCAGAAGTCATCTGTCCGAAAAGCTGGTTTCTCAATGTGACAATAACCAACTCAAGCACAACAACAGGGACAGAATATTAGAGTGGTAAAGTCTCCAACTTTCATCTTTCAATTTCAGCCTGCCTGTGCAGGGAGGAGACAGCAGTGTGTGGCATAGCTTCTGACCGAGGTACAAGGTCACTGAAAGCAAAAACATACCACTTGGTGAAATAGAAGTTTAGACTACATGGTAGGTGACGTTGTTGACACTTGACCACGTGAAGGAAACTTTCATCACCGGATCGCTCTTTACCAGATGTTCACAAGTACACACACCCAAACCCTCAATCTCTTGTCTGCTGGAAGGAATTTGTGCCATTTCCCTTTGTTCATTAGTACATTAGGGTCCTATTTGGATGAGGTTTATAGGAACATTTCAACATATAACAGCTCCCATTGTAGACAATCAGGAGTGAATACTTGAAAATCTAGTCATCAGATGTAATCGCTGGGGAGGGAGGGAAGGAGACAAGGAGAGCTGGCCAAGCAGACTGCTACTGAAACTATTATTGAAAGGTTATTGCAACACATATCAAGCAGGGCCAGGAAAGCGAGCTGGGAGGACTGTGGGTAGTTTGGCTAAGTGGTGACGAAAAGTTGTAGTTCTGAGAAAAGGAACAGAAAGCTCTGAATAGGAACTGTTTGGGGAAGGGACTTGAAGAATGGGTGCGATGTGTTGGAAAAGTGTCAGAAATCAGAAGTACTGGGGAAGTCCTTGAACTCTAGGACAGGAGGGTTGAGAAGCGGAATATTAGGAGTTCCCGTCATCCAGCTTCTCATGCTAAGTCAGGAGGAGATGGGATTATCTTTAGCTAGACATAAGCAGACACTCATTAGGAGTCCAGGACACACAGAACTGTTCAATTATTTTCTGGTTTTGGACTGTTAGGGCACTCACTCTAATAAGCTGGAAATATCCCAGCGTTTCCAGTCTATCTTGGTCATAGGGTAGACATCAGAATTTTCTAGACAGTTTCAGGTATCTTTCATGCTATGCTCTCTCCCCTATAAAAAAAAAAAAAAGCTTTTTTTCCCCTTATCCAAGAAATTCTAACACTCTAACTCAGCTGATGCATGTGCTTCAGCTATAGCAAAGCAACAGCCCGCACAAATCCAAGGGAAGACACCATTCTACCCACTCAATGTATGCATTCTCCCCTCCGTGCCAATTGGTCTTAGCTACTGCTTAGGAGTTTTGGCTTAGTCAGAGAAGTCCAGGCAGTTCCAAATACAAGCATGATGCAGCAGTAGAAAGCTATTTATTGGAAGCATCCAAAGTCAGATCTCAGCAGTAAAATTGCCACTAATAAATGAGCACAACTTTCTGAGAGGCCATAGAGTAATCTGAAGTACACGTAATTAGAAGATATTATAATTTCACTTTATGTTTTGTAGCAGAGTATGATGAATAATAAATAATTCACATGTAAAGCATATATGTAAATGAAAGTGAAAAGCATATATTCAACTTCTGAGCTAATCAGATAAAGAAACTGCATACAGCTAATCAAGCAGCAGTACCGTAATATTTTCTATGTCAAATTGGAGATGCTTAAATACAAGAGACTTCTCATCTTAAAAGAGGTTAATCTCAGGCAGAGATTTGTTCACCCTCCATCATTAGACCAGGCACTATAGTTTTATGTGAGCTTCTGTATGACAGGGAGCAAATGAGTCAAAGGATCCAAATGAACTCTCTTGCAAAACAACTCATTTGAGGTACAACTTGCCACACACCTTTTGTATACATTGCTGCCCCACAGAAGCAACAAATTGAGAACAAGCATTCATTAAATATCATTTATAGTGGGGCCGATGTAAGAAAAAAAAAAGATTTATTTGCACAGGTGGGTGGGATATTTTCTTTAATGCAAGAGCTAAATTTCAGTAGCTTTTAAATAGTTTTTCTCCCAAAGATAGAGTGCCGGGAAGCAGATTATTTTTTAGTACAAGTGCTGCTGAAAATAATGCCTCCTATTTTATTATGTTGGTCCATGGTGTCAGAGGTGGATGTTGGTGGTATGGCAGCAGGGGTTGAACCTTCCTGCCAATATTACATTATATTCTGTTGCAGCGTGACAGATGGCAGCAAAGGGGAGGTCTGACAAAACAGTGTCTGACATGGAGGCGCGTATGAAACAAAGATGTGGAATTGAATTCCTCCGAGCAAGAAAAATGGCACCCAAGCAACCCAAGAGGCACCAAAGTAAATTATCCAACTGTAACCTCACAGGCAAAGGAAGAGAAGCACTTCCCACACAAATAGATAAATTCTGGGACTGGTTGTCACAGAAGGCTGTGACTAAGAAAACATGCTCAGAGAATAATTAGGAAAATCCATACAGGATATATCCTCTGCATGTCAAAGAAGTAGTAACCCTTAAAACATTCATGTTCATAAGTCAGAAAAGGAGACCTCAAAAATGATCCCTCTTTCTTTGTCCAGCTAGCCTGTAATTGCTGCACACAAGTTTACACGCATATTCTGGTCTGATACACCATAACAGATCTCATGCTCTTGGGAGCCCTCCCAGAATCTACATATCTCTTATTCACCAATCCTGTCTGGTAATCCTGTCTGAGAATAATTTAATCCTACTAGTAGCTTTAGACTTGAATAATTTTTATATAAATTAATCTTAGAACTATAAACAAGCCCAAAACCCAACAATAATGTATTTTAAGAGTATCTTCAGGAGTTTTTCTTTCAGCTAAAAAACAAACAAAAAAAACCCCATGAAAAATATATAACAAAGAATGTGGAGAAGAAGGCGGCCAGCTGCCACCAACACCCTAACTACAAGGCAAAGACACATCAAAAAAAACACAGTTTTATCATCATACTAAAGATCCAACTTAAAGGTCCAGAAAAACAATTTTCCAGTTAATCGCAAGCTCTTCTTAAACCTCACCGCTACACTCAACTCACTGCAATTAACGGGAGCCTATGTTAAAACTTACAGCATCAACTTGAGTTTTTACCAGCATTTCTCAGGAGTGCAGGATAGCCTGATAACCACAGCCATAAACGCCATAACCTCATTGCCTACAGGCACCCTGGGTGATAAAAGAACAATGCAACACCAACAAGATAAAAGACATACCAGAGAGGTATGTGCTCACAGTCATCCTTAGAGATGCTTTGCACAGACATTTATACTGTCACAGTACATAGGCACAGGTTGCATACAAGAAGCATAAATATACTATCCCCTATCATTTTTAGCTTTACAAGGAAACCAGAGGTACCTGAGACACAGAAGAAGAAGGCTACTCACCCTCACAGAACTCTCCTACACAAGGAGGTCTTCATCACATTCCCTTATCTAGAAGAGCTGCAGCACTGCGGGTGTTCAGTATTTTCATTAGTGGCAAAGGAGAAAGCTCTCTGTCGTCTAGAACTGGGTTACTTGGATGGTAAACTGGTCAAGATACAGGCTGCTCAGTGCATCTTGGAGAAGCCTCACCAGTGGTGTCTACATCTCAGTAGAAATGAAGACTGTGTTTCTCATAGCTTTTCTGGTTTCTTAGCAGGCTGCTATGAATGACGTAACAACCTCCACTGAGAACTGATGTAAAAAGATCACCTAGTCCAGCCTTCTATAGAAGATCTGTTCAGGTGAGATTATCCAGCTCCCTGTCTACTTGTGTCTTGAAGCCATCAACGTGCAACGTTTAGGGCCTGGGACCTGGGCACACGTTTCAGCTGAGTACAGCTCCGTAAAACCAACTGTGAGTCTTCAATAAGCATTAATTTAGTAACCGTGTCTTCAAGCTTCACACTTCAGGAGTTGCACATCCACAGATATAAGCTATTTTGTAATTGCCACAAACAAAGAGTTTACATAAGCCAATATGCTACATGATACCTTCTTAGCAACCAGTTCAACGCCAGCTGTTCTCACTTCATTTAATTAAAGCTTCTTAAAGAGGTATCTAGAGACAGCTGAGAAAGGTATTTCCACTCTATACTTCTCCAGATGGCTTTTGTGACTTTTATGATAATTGTTCCCAATAGCATCAGCATATTTTTGAAGATAAATATGTAAATAAATAAAACGGTTTTGCTTGAGAAATGAAAAGCCCGCAGAATTGGGCTATGAGACTGCATATAAGAATCCATCATTTGAAAAAACACTTTATTTTTTTTTTCCTCTGCAGTACCTGGTTTTGTTGTGTTACCAACACTAGACTTATTGAAACACACCATCTAATTAGAAGTTTAGAAGTATTTGAGGTGGGACCCCCAGTAGTTTACACTATTAGACATGACTCTTTCATGGGGGACAACATTCATTTCTCTCAAACATGGCATTGCTTGTGGTTCATTTTCCTTAGAAGAGCAAGTTAGCGGCGTAGAGAGAAGTGAGAGATTTTTGCAGACAAAAGAAATAAAATCAAGGTCTTAGTGAACTGATGATTTTTTACTTTACTGTAAACAAGATCTTCCATTCTGTTGAGCAGGATCCAAAACCCGCTGAAGGTTATGAAGCCTCCCTATTGATTTAAGTGAGCTTTGGAACTTCTCTAATTCCCTCCTCACAGTTTTATCTTGTTTCTAAAAGGCCAGATGCTGGGTTCATATCTGCTCAAATCTATATTTTGCTAATGGAGCTCAGGTTTCCGTAGAAAGAAATATAACCAACTTCCCCTAATACCCACTGCTGGGTGACTATAAAAGAAAGATTTAGTCCATCCTGCGGTGGAGAGATAAGAATCATATTTTAAACCACCTTATTTTAAATGAAATTAAATAGCTGTCAGTGTTAATTGAGGACACTTGTCCATGGAACTGAAAAATCAGGCTTTATTTCTTCCTTTTAAAGGACCTGCACTTATTTCACCTCTCCAAACGGTGAGATAGGGATGACCTCCCAGGGAATTGAGGAGATGCTCGTCTGTGCAAATTACTTTCAGGGAGAGAGGGAAACTTCACTAAGTTTCTGTAAAATTTATGTTTCACTCACCCTCTGATAAAGTGACAAATTGTGTATATGTGGGTAAAAACCTTTTAATAATAACTTTCAGCTGCTTGTGAGTGATGAATTAACTTACCTGTGCAATGTCATAGTAAAAAAAAAAAAAAAAATGGATAATATAAGCAAAAAAATTGCTGCATCTGAGTGCCCTGTGCCACAATCTCCTGCACATGACACGGCATATAACATGTGAGGCAATAGTGAAGAAGGTCATAGAGCAGCTCAAGGGCTGTTCTGTGCTTTTATCTATAGGTGGTATTATAGACCACTATATTCTCCAATGTTCTTCCTTTAAAACATCATGTAGATTAACAGAGAAATAAATCCCAATGAAACAAACAAGGAGCAAAGAATTGAATGTTGCCTGCAATTTAGAATTCCCTTCAAAATATATGTTCTTCTGAAAATCTAACAATCTTCTATGTCGCTGCCTTTAGAAGATTAACACAAAGTCCACAGCCACTGGTTGATATTCAGTGTCTGAACTGTACTGATTTGGCAGCTTTCTTAAGAGGAGGTACATTATCAGACAGGGTTCATCTGTTCAGACAAGCCACCCAGCACCATCTCTTATTGAAACAACAAAGATGCAAGCATTTCATACAATTCACATGTAAGGGGTTTTCCTTTTTGTCATGTCAAAGTCATTCATAGATTGCCTTCTTTAAATACACATGCCAATGAAGCTCCACCGCACAAACATTCCTAAGAAGCTATCCAGAAAGGAACTAGCATGGCAGGAGATAACTCACTCAAAGAAAGACACAAAAGTTCACAGTCTCTCTTTTTTGCCCTCTCTCTCTCTCAGATCATAACCACAAAGCCTCTATCTTTGAAATATTACAAGGAACTTTTCTCATCTGCTACCCTTAAGACCGCAAAAATTGTTGCCAGCATCACAATTTCCTCTTCGTTTGCAGCTTATCCCTTTCTGCTTGAGCTAGCTCCTGAAATGCATCCTTCTGTTTGCATTTCACTCCAGCTAGCAGGGCTAACGGCAAAGCAGTGATCCAGAACCTGACACTGCTTATGCTAGCAAAGTTCAGAACTTTATATAGGTGTTATTTTAATTAACATATATATATGTCTGCATTTTTAATTAACATACATATATGTTAATTAACATAACATCTTATCTAGCAGCTAAACCATGTCTCTTCCAAATGTACTGAATCAGACTCAAGGATCAGAGGTTTATTTGATGATCAAATCTGAAGGATCAAATGGTCTAAAACTAAATAGAGGCAAAAATGAACTTGGGTGCAAGTGAAAAATCTGATGAAGGAATAAAAAACTGAATGATCTCATTCCATTATATTGAAAGGAGTCAAACCCATTTTGTCCTCCGCTACTTTAGGGAACAAGAGAACTGCAGTTTGTTCTTTTGCTTTCACACATGGAATGAAAAACAGAATAAAGGATGAATACTCAGAGGAATATTTTGCTTTCCAACGTGGCCTCTACTTTCTTCTCTCTGCTTTTCCCACCTCCTCTCACCTACCCCCAGTTGTTTTATTCAGAAAACACAGCATGAATAAATTACACCTCTAATAAGAATATGAAGTATTAATGGAAGAAGCTTGTCATATTTTTTTACTGCAGTCACATATAGAACTTGGTTAAAAACAAATACATGACACATTAGGCTTTATTAACACCCTCCTCCCACTTTCAGTTCTTCCATTTGATTTTCTCAATTCCAGGCTTTTATCGCCAGAGTGGATTGTTAAAAGTCTAGCTTAGTTGTGTGACACTGCAAAAAGGGTAATACACTCAAAAACATTCTCACCATTTCTGAGGTATCCAATTTTCGTCTCACTTGTACTGAAGAATACTTGTCCTCCGGGGTGCTTTTTACTCCACTTAAGTGCTGTGATTTTTACATTTATACATTTATCCCAACTCTGTCTTTAAGTTAATATTTAATGGATGGCACTTTTCATCATCTACCTGGGGTTAAGGTTAGATGAGGTCCTGACTGAATAGCAAGTAATGAAAGTTGTTCATATTGATCACTATCGTCAAAGAACATAAATACCTGAATGATTTACAGTACTTAGAGTATCTCTGGGGTTTAGGATTGCAAACATCTTCCTGTAGCTTTAAAGGGTGAATATACCTTTGATAATGCCCTGGGTGTATCGCCCCATCCTAATGGTCTGGCCCTGAGAAGTCTACACAAACTTCCCCTACACTGCTGAGCTGCACTGAGGCTCAGGCTCCCACCCCTCGTCTCTGCCTGAGCCACACTACTGCTATGTTCATATTTATCATAAATACACAGAATGGCTTAGTTTGGAAGGGGACCTTAAAGCTGCCAAGTTCCAGCCTCCCTGCAATGGGCAGGGTTGGCATTTGCTTAGATTAGGCTGCCCAGGGCCCCATCCAACTGGGCTTGGGCATCTCCAGGGATGGGGCATCCACAACCTCTCTGGGCAACGTGTTCCAGTGCCTCAGCATCCTCTGAGTAAAGAATTCCCATCTAACATCTAACCTAAATCTCCCCTCTTTTAGTTAAAAACTATTCTCCCTTGTCCTATCACAATCAGACTGTGTAATAAATAGATCACACTCCTGCTTATAAGCTCTCCTTAAGTACCAGAAGGCTGCAATGGGGTCTTCTCAGAACCTTCTCTTCTCCAAGAAAATAAGCTCGGATCCCCCAATCTTTCTTCATAGTAGAGGTGCTCTAGCCCTTTGATCATCTTTGCAGCCCTCCTCTAGACCCACTCCAACAGCTCTGCATCTTTCTTTTGCTGGGGACCCTAGGCTTGAACACAGTACTCCAGAAGGGGCCTTACAAGAACAGAATAGACAATCACCTCCCTCTCCTTGCTGATCACCCCTCTTTTGATGCAGCCCAGGACACAGTTGGCCCTCAGGGCTGCATGCACGCACTGATGGATCATATCCAGCTTTTTGTCTATCAGAATCTCCATGTTCTTCTCAGCAGGGCTGCTCTCAGGGAGTTCTTTTCCCAGTCTGTACAGAAATTTGGGGCTGTTTTGAGCCAAATGGAACACCTTGCATTTGGTCTTGTTGAACCTCATTATATTCCTATGGGACCACTTCTCAAGCCTGTCCCTTTGGATGTTATACCTTCCTTCTGTCTTATCAACTGTATCACTCAGCTTGGTGTCACCAGCAAACTTGTTGAGGGTATGCACACTTTATCTGAATGTTTATGATTCTGAATAATATGTTGAAGAGCTTCAGTCCCAAGATGGACTCCTGGGGGACTCTACCCATAACCAACCTTCACCTGGACAAAGATCTGTTCACCACGACCCTCTGACTGCAACCATCCAAATAATTCTTCATCCACCTTCAAAGTTCTCCCTTCAAATCCATCTCTCTCCAATTTAGAGATAAGGACGTGATGTTAGTCCATGTCAGAGGCCTTCCACAAGTCCATGTTCATGACATCAATTGTCCTTCCTTTGTGTACTGGTGCTGTCACTCCATCACAGAAGGCTACCAGATTGATCAGGCATAATCTATTTTTGGTGAAGCCCCACTGGCTGTCTCAGATTACTTCCTCTAATGTGCCTTCACGTATCACCCATAAGAATCTGATCCATAATTTTCCTAGGCACAGAGATGAAGCTCACTGGCTTGTAGTTCCCCAGGTCTTCCTTTCTCTCTTGAATATGGGAGTGATGTTTCCCTTTTTCCAGTCACCAGAGACTTTGCCTAACTGCCATGACTTCAGACACGATGGAGCATGACTCTGCAAACACATCAGCCAATTCCTTCAAAACCCTGGGATGCATGTCACCTGGTCCCATAGACTTGTACACATTCAGTCTTTGTGAGGTGGTCTCAGACTTGCTCTGCTCTTACAGTGGAAGGTATATTGCTTCCCAGCCCTCTCCTAGAGGTTCAGGGATGTGAGGGACATGGGAAGCCTAACTGCCAGTAAAAACTGATGCAAGTAACTCGCTGAGTACCTCAGACTTATCCATGTCTGTTGAAGTCAGTCTTCCTTTCTCAATTATCAGAAGGACTACACTCTCCTTTGCCTGCTCTTTCTGACCAATGTACCTGTAGAATCTCTTCTTGTTATCTTTCACATCCTTTGCCAAGTTTAGTTCTATCTGTGCCTTTGCTTTCCTGATCCAGTGCTTGGTCTTACAAACCCTGTGCTTGAGCTTGAAGTCCTCACTCAGCTGAGGACCTGCCTCATCATCATAGCCTCCAGCAACCTGGGCTCTCAGCTCAGCCTTTTGGGATTAACCCCAGAAAGTTTATCCGTTAAGGGCCTAGAAGCATTTTTAGAGTGAGAAATGATCAATGTGAAGTTCTGCACTTCAGCCCATTTGGAGATCCAAATTCTGATAAACAAAAAAAAAAATTAAAATATTATTTCAAGACTGTATTATAAAAATAATCTTCATTTTGACTTCAGCTAGAACCTTCATATGGAAAATCTTTCCTCCCCAAAATATTTAACTCTTACAGATTTCTACCAGAAAGAGAGTTCTATCAGAAACAAATGCTGAATGGGGAGAAGTCTTTGCCATGAAAAATGCTTCACAGAAGGTGATGGTCTTATGAAGAAGACATGGATAAAAAAAGAAGATTATGCTTTTGAGACCTGCATGTGAAATTCCATTAAACTTTTACATTCCTTGTTTAACTGTTACTGGACAGCTAAACCATTAGCGGTTGGATAGTTAGATTAAACTAACCTTTAGCAGTTTGAATGAGAAGAACACATTTTGACCCAAGGAAACCATTCACCTAAAAGGTCAAGCAAGCATTGGAACAAGTGTGTGAAATGGCAGTCAGGGAGAAGACCACCATTTTATCTCTTTCTGTGAAGCCCTTACAGGATTCTGGAGAGGCAGAGCAATGTGGAAGACCTAGAAGATGTGCACATTTTCTAGCAACAGCAGATTTTGTGGGAGGTATGAACATAAAGTGTTTTACAACACTGGCCCATTAAAAGTGGCAGGAGGAGCAGACTTCAGTTCATCAAAGCCACAAAACAAATCCCAGCTTAAGCCATCAGGTTTCACATTAAAAAAAAAAAAGAAAAAAAAAAAAAGGGAACAGAAGCCAAAAACTCTCCATAAAACCACAGAGATAATAAATCAGCTCTATTTCATGCAGAAAATTTACCTTTGAAACATCCCCTGGCAAATCTGCTCAGAGTTTCACATTCATAATGAAACCTGAAACCCATGGGCTTACATGTTGGCCGTTAGCTAGGAACAGCTATAGGGAAACACCGTCCAATGACTCAGGAAAAAAAATAAACAAAACATCTTAAAACATCATTTCTGCCACTTCTAACTCCCCGAGGCATGGTTATGTTCCAGTGCTTTCAATAGGCAATGAACGTGGAGCAAAGGGGAGAGAGATGCTGCCCACATTACAGAGTTTTGGGGTCTGACTTTGGTACATTGTGCCCAAGAGATGACAGCCAGCACCACACGAGGACGTGGTGCTTCCTGTCACCCAGCCTTTACCACAAGGATGCTGAAGCAAAGCCTTGGGAGTGTTCCCCCATAGTGCTCCGTCAGTGCACAGAGACCCCAAACCCCTTCATCCCCACTTCTCTTCCAGCCAGGAAATTTGGTGAGCCAACAGAAAAGTGCCCAAATCTCTACCTTCCTAGGGACAGCAAGTAAGGCAGGACTGCCCTGAAATTAGCAGATAAAAGCAGACATGAACTGAAGGTTTTATCAGCTGTTTGTGTTCACCGGGGCCAGATGATTTTCAAGGAGCCGCTTAGAGATTTAAAGCACTGATGTGACAGGAACTCTTTGATTTTAATGTTCCTGCCCTCTTCTTGCGGCCAGTGTTTATGTAAACTTGAGAAAAACTGCCACTACTGTTCATCTCCCTCATTTTTCAACCTTAATGGTAATTACATTCCACGCATGACAGGAGACTCAGCATTGCATTCAGGACCAGGGCTGTAATGCTGCCTTTGACATGCCATTACTATGCATTAAGTCACAGTTTCAGAGAGGGGGAAAAATAACACGTTGCACAAGCAAGAACATAATGAGCATCGCAAAAACATCATTGATTTGTGGCAGGGGTTTCAATAAAATGCCTTGGATTGAGATTTTCGAGGGCGTTCAACTTCCTGTTTCCCCAGACTCTTCCGAAATCCCAGCCTCTGACCTAGCCATTTAAAGCTGCTGTGTATTTTCTTCCCAGTCTACTGGAACGGAGATGGGCTGTCCTCTGTAGGTGTAAGGGGGGTTGTGAGGTGGAACGTGTGCTTAAAGGGAGTTTGTGTCTACAGTATGACACACAGCTCTTCCCCTAACACGCCCCTCATTTCTAAGCCCCTCTTTCTGTATAAGTGCCTTGAGTTTTACACCCAGTGCTTAGGAGTCCAAGCTTCTTTTAGAATCATTTAAGATCATTTTTAGGGACAGCATCTCTACTTGTCTGTGTATGATCCCCACCATGCCCCTTTTGCTTTCAACTTTCCTCCCTCTATTATTCTCCCTTGGAAAAATCCCATGCTACCAAATTTTTGTTAATTCTGCACAGTCCTGCTTCACTTTGGATCTTGAAAAAGGTTGGTTTTGTCTACAATACTGAGCAAATATGTTCGCTCACTCAGCAGATAAATCCCTCTCTGTCTTTTGTTTTATCTGCTTGAGGTTTGCTCTTCCAAATACAACCTGGTCAGCCAGTAGTATGGAGGGAGGAATAAGAAGGAGTGGTTGTTAGTTCCCTCCTGCAGATGCAATGCTATCCACATGGAACCTGTCTGATGAATGTGGACATCACATTCATCAAACACAAACATTGCCTGAGACACCTCATTGCTGCAAGCAACGGGCAGCAGAGCACAGAGAACACTTTTCTGGAAGCCAAGTTCATCCTCGAGCTCCCAAATATCATTACCCATCTGAGCAGCGCTCCTCCCAGCCACAGGCTAAAACAAATGGACCACAGTAAGTCTGGACACAAAAGCATTTTTGATTCACAGTTGCTACCCTGAAATAGAGCCAGCTGCTTTGGGCAAGGATTATTCCCGTAGCACTCCAGTTTCAGCACTGGCTCCCAGTTCACAGAAAGCCATGATTTTACCTTGGGTGGTGCGCCAGCCAGCCAGCTGTGCTGGATGCCAGCTTGTGCTTGAGCTCATATCTAGTGGGAGCACCAAGGTGCCACCACTCTATAGGCAGGCAACTTTCAGACCATAGCAGCTCCTTACCCCCACTGAAGGAGTGACTTTCCATCCCAAAGAGTGAAATATCCAGGTGTGTGTACATAACAAGCCAAAACCTGCATCTGCTACACTGCAAATGCATATTCCCTAGGGAGGGGAATTACAGAAAAGAAAGCAGTTCACCTGTATGCTTAACCTAACCCACACTGAGATGAAATGACTGAGTGGCATTCTACTTCTAATGGAAATGGACTGTGTACCAATTATATTACTTTTCATTTTTTAAATTACAGATTCGATTTTAAAATTCCACACTGCTTCCAAAGACCTTTTTAAAGCCCTTTTTTCAGGGTTTTATCTCATGGCTTTAGATGGAAGAAAAAAAAAAAAAAAGAAAAAAAGGAAAAAAAAAATTAAAGCCCAATCGATTGCGCTGGTAATGGAAATGGAAACCCTGCTTGTCCTTATTATCATGAGCCTTATTACCCTTGTCATCACCGCCACCATTATGCCATCAGGCTTTTATTCTGTAGGCACTGTGAGAAGGTTTAGCAGCAGAAGGGGCAAGCACCCTACCCTCTCCCTGCTCAGAGCTGCAGAGACACACTCGCATCTGTCAGAGGGTCCCTTAAGTGCCGCTTTATCTTTTCTGCCTAATGAGTTACACCTATTTGTATCCGTCTCACAGTAATGCCCAGAGTTCTCTGTTAAAATCAGGAGACCCTCCAACTACAGCCACCATCCAGTTCAGGAAATATGGTTCATCTGAAGCAGTATGTAGAGGATTACATTTCCTATAGATACCTAAGGTCAAATTCCATTATCTAGGCTAGGTGCAAGTCCAGGTCAGCTCCATCAACGTTAATGGAAATTACTGAATTTTATGAGGGTTAGTGAGAGTAGGATATAGCCCACAGCAAACATTTTGAAAAAAAAAATGCCATGCTAGTGACTTTCCTACAGACATACAAAAAAAGAGAGTAAGCACAGGAGTTGCAGAGGGAGTAGGTCAGTAACCTCCCAGTTCCAGCAGAATTATACTACTGTAACTGGGTATTTCTGTAGGCACCAGTTGGCTGGAGTAAGTATAAATTTATTTCTTGTGTTACATACAACAGACTGGAATTGGAGTAACCATAAAGGAAGTCTAAGATCTGACTGTGGCAGTAGGATCAGACCAAAATATTTCCCTTCATCTAGTAATCTTGGCAGTGTTAACAGTTCCCTCAGGTTCCCCGATTGACGCTTTCTCTGCAGATCTATATATTTAACGCAGAAAAAAACCTCAAAATTATATTTCAGGAAGAGGTCTTTTCCTGTTCTGAGGACTAACAGTGCTGCTGACATTAAATGCAATAGGACACAAAATCCCTAAGTGGATTCCACATCCTTTGAAGGTGTTGGAGTGGGTTCTCCCAGAACTTATAATTTTTCTCACTATGTCCCAAAAGCAGCCAAATCAATCCCTCCCTGTTGTACTGATCAGCACATGGAAAAGGGTGCTACTGCTTCTTTGTGGGAGAGCAGCAGGCCACAGCCAGCAGAGGATGATCACTGTCCTCTCCAGAAGGGAAGCAGTGGGGTTGGGCAGGATGCTGCAGGCACATCTTGTCAGGGCCAGACCTGGCACCTCTGCTTCATGCCATGCTGCACCACAACGATTGTGCCTATCCAAGCATTGCTGCAGAGATGCTGTGTTGCAAAGTGTCAGTGGGCCCAAAGAGAGGACTGTAGAGGTAGAAGGAATTGAACTTTGACTTGAGCCATGTGCTTACATTCTGAGCTCTAGGTCTTTACTTCACCTTCGGCTGGCAGCCACACCATCTAGAAACTCTCATCTCTTCCTCTTTTCTTTGCCTTGTGCACCACTTGCTGCCTAATTAGCTGTTGTTATTATTACTGCCTTCCTTCCATGATTGCCTTGTTCACTCCTAACAATAAAGAATGGGACTCCCCAGCAGTTATCTGCTAATTGGGGCTGTATAAGGTCACTGGCTAGGCATTGTTCTGACCAAACCAAAATATGCACTGACATTCAGTGCAAACATTATCCTCTGTGTGAAATATCCCAGCTCTAACCAGAAGCATGCCTTCCAAAGGCATCTGAAGCTGCTCTGCAAAAGCTCTTCTGTGATTTTTTCACATCTGTGAGGGTAAGCCGCAAGAAAGAGCACACAGAGAGAAATGGTACTCCGCAGATTGTAACCAAGGTTTTTGGCTGCTTAATTCTGTGAGGCATCCAGTGTAGCGGCTGTTGTTGAGTAGGATCATCATTAGTCATGGTAATTGCAGAGATGATCTTCTCCATCCAGTGAGCCTCCTATGGCTACACATCACAAAAGTGGCCCCAGAAAGCCTTGCTGCATGTTGGAGTTGGTGTTTCTTTTCCAGAATCTATTCACAAAATCTTGCTTTCAAACATTCATTTGATTCTTGAGCAGCTGTCCTCTTCAACCTTCTTTGCACCCTCGCTTTTATTTGCTAATGGTCTGTTTACACCACCAAAGTTTTGTTGATATCTGTATTTGAGATGTATCTATTAATCATCCTAATGCCGGCATTCATTAGCTTGTTCATCCATCACAATACCTGTCTTGTTATGCCTCATTCATTTTATAAATCTTTCAATCATTCAATCAATAAACAAATAATACATTGTGATTAAGGCACCAGATGGCATGCTTAGGTGACACGGTGGCTGGCTAAAATATTTGATGGACAAGTAGGCAAGAAGGCAGAATTAAGAACAAAACACCCTTGTGCTCCTTTGAAGATCATGACTTCCTCTGTTGTTGGGAAGCAAGACCGACAACATGAATGATGTCTGCAGCACTTCTGTTCTCTGGGAGTCCATCTGGATTGCTTTGAGGATAGGAGAAGCAGTGGCATGGCAGGGTAAGCAATGAGAGGCCTTTCAGCTTGCAGACCCATGGAGCAGCTCCTAAGACAGCAGTAGCGATGGCTCTGCAGCCTAGACAGGAGATCTCTAGCCCACAGGGGTGACCAGTCACATAGGAACCTAGACAACGCCCTGCCACTAAGGGCCAGGATTTAGCCTTTGGCTAAGAAAGCCAGTTCTGTCAACGATACACACATAAGAGTAGAAATTGCCTTTGGCTTCTGGGATTAAAGATGTTTTTTTCTTTACAAAACCATTTTCATTTTACAAGGATGTCCGAATCTAAGTGTTGATACCTTCACACACCCAAGAAAGTCCACATTTTTCCTTCTACTTGGTGTGGGTTAATGACAAGCATTACCTGAGTAAAAAGCCTTGTTGAGTGGTGGGGTAAACACTGCAAGGATATAACTTCAGCCCAGGCCTACTATAGAGGTGGAAAACAGCAGAGTGCAAACAACGGATCTGTTGGGAAGAAGGGTCAAGAGGATGTTCCCTCCCCTCAGTAACAGAGGAAAGGGGGTGGGAAAGGGGAGGTATTCTTCTCTGCTGGAAAATCTTCATGTGCTGATCGTTGACACTCAGATTTTAGCTCTTCTGACAGAAAGCAAAGACTTAACCAATCAAGAAGATTAACAGTGATGAGGTTGAGGTTCAGCTCTGATACGAAGTGATTTAACACTTGGCTGTGCAAAACACTGAGCAAGAGAGTTTCCTTGTGCCTTCACCCAAGCAGAAAATCACAGTGAAAATGTCTAAAATAAGAGCATCCTTCATAAGCTTTCATCTCTATGCCATGCAGTTGCAGCCAACTGATCCTACTTCCATGCAGGACCCTGCACTTTGTGAACATGTGCGCAGGCAGCGATGTGAGGAGCATTTGGAGACAGGTCTGCCCACTTTTCATACACAGATACTCATCACTTGCAATATAATGAAATATTCCAGGTCAAATTTCAAGTTCAGGATGAATGTTTTAAGTTTCACTTAAAGTCATGTAGGAAGCCTGCTTCAATAGAGAGCCAATTTAATTTAATGGGAGTTCATAACTTCAGGATTCTCTGAAGCTTTCAGTGAATAAAAGCGACCTCACGTTTAATTCAATGTCATTTACAATTATTACTCATTCAAAAATGAAGAGGATGGTGATTTCTGCCCATCAGTAACCCTTTCACTTGACTTCATGGTTCTTTCCCCTTCCCCTTCACAAAGTAAAATGTGCTAGCCTTTGTTTCTAAAAGCAATGAATGGAAAATACACAGCACTTCACTTGTGTGAAAAGGCATATTTTCTCTTTTACTTTTTCCCTTTAATTTCACAGACAGAGCACTAATTATTTTTTTCTTTGCATCCATTGCCTGATACCTGCTAGAAGCAGTCGGATCTGGGCAGCAGGGTGCTATGCTATAGCCTGGTGGAACCAAAAAGTAAATCTCTTAGTTGTAAAAAAAGATGGGGCAGTAAGCTTGACGATGTGCCAGTTAAACTAGCTAAACAGTGCTATGCCTAACTTGGCTCTTGATTCAATACATTCTTACTGTATTTCCCTTCTTGGCACGTGGGGTTTTACTAGCTCTGATTTAGGTTACAGGGATGCATATTGGCTTTATAAATCTATCTGTACAATGCTGTCAGTCTCCTCTGGCTGTGTAGATGAGCTCCTCATCCAGCTGTCATCTCCCTCCTGCCCAGTCTCAGGACAGACTGACCCATTTTTCTGCAGGACTGTTATGAGTTTTGACTAATCATCTCTTATCAGACAAAGCATTAGGGGTAATGCATTACATTACGCAAGAAGCCAGGAAGTAGACTGGCTCTTCCTATGCTACAGACATTTTGGGGAATGAAGACGACAACGCAGTACAGAAGCTAACAAGATTTTAGCAACAGAGACATTACTTTCATCATTCATTTTTCTCAGTGTATACATTTAACAAGATGGCCATCTCCCATCTTTTCAGCACAGCCCCCCTGGTCTCTCGGTTCCAGATGTGAGATGTAACATGCCACCAGCTGCGCTGCTCCTGCAGGGACACAACAGCAGCAGGTAAGGCTCTCTGACCAGTTATTCACTCTGGCAGGAGGTGGCATGAGAATTCCAGGATGACACTTGTATCTTAGATGACTGCAGCCAGAGCCACAGCCTTCTGTTGGTGCCCCTCTTCACAAAACCCATCTGGGCTGATTAGTGATGCCACTGCCCCCTTGACTGCTCCCATCCCCTAGCAGCCAGGGGGGATGGGAGATATTTGTTCACATGTGGTTTTTCCCAGAGAGCAATGACCCCAGCAGATATCCTCCTTGCAGTGCTGAGGCTGTGGTTTGGCTTGCAGTACCAAAACGTAGTTGTTGGCTACAGTCCCCAGATGTCTTTCTCTGTTTACATTTTCCCCTATCAAGGCTTCTTCTAACACCCACAGTATCAGGGTTTGGGGGAGGCAGAGTTATGTCCTGGGACTACCTTGAATATCCATTTTCCAGCATGAGGGCAGGGACCTTTTGATGCCAGACAGTGCTGTAGGATGCAGAGGTGATTTTCCTTCTGAATTGGCTTTCCCCACGTCTCCAGTTCAGTATCTTGAACTCAGCACCAAACTCTTTCCCTGATAACTGTAATTAATGGCTTTTGGGGAATGTTTGGAGAGGATACAGCATAGTATCGTGCCAGTTCACAGACTGGGGAAAGTTGCAGTGGTCTGAGGTTTGATGTCCCCAGGTCTATATGCCTCACGTGCTGCTTACATCACTGCTGATGTGTCCTGCATACCGTCTTTCTGAAGAAGATAATGAAATGGGGATGAAGGACACCTAAAGAGTGGGGGGTGGAAGAAGAGAGAGAGGAAGACAGAAGGACCGCTCAGGTGTGGGAAGAGCAGATCTCGTAATTCTTTCTTCTTCAGTAGTCCACAAACTTCTTGTAATAAATTTAGTGTAAACCCCTTTACTTTAATGAGAGCTCATGAGAACTTTATTGGAAAATGACCTACTGACCCTTAGGGCCCAAAAGAGTCAGAGTGTCTGGGCCACAGCATCAGACTTTGGGGGATTTAGGAAGGACTGGAACTCACACAGACACTCGTGAATTTATAACCCTTTCCCAAAGTCAACTTGGGTTCTTGGAAACAGAGCTCAGAGAGAAAAAAAATGTACTGGGCAAATTATAACAATTCTGAAATTGATGCAAGTTTCCAAGTGTTTTAAGTAAAAGGTAGTAGAATTATGACTTCAAATTATGACTGAAGTTATTTTCTCATATTTTGGACTACATCTTCCTGGCTCAGGTTTAAACAAAGGATATGAGAATAACACACCAGTTTGTTTCAGATTTTTTCATTAGGCAGCAAACAAAGAAATTTTGTACTGATACAGATTAATTCATTTTTAAATTGTGAGCTAAAAAGAAACAACAACAAAGAAATAAATAATCATTGACTCCTGTATCTCAAGGTTAGACACAGCATTGCTTGCATGGAAAGTCAATGAACTTGGACTTCCCAATGATGCTAACATTCCTGAATGCACATGACAATATTTCCTTAATATTCATGAGTTGGTAAATCCACAGTTAGGTTTCCAAAGACACCAGCTTCATTTTCAGAGGACATGCTATCACCTAAACAGCTGAAATTCCTTTTAAGCCTACTAGGTCATCTTCAAAAGAAGAAAAATCAAACCAGCTGAGGGTAAAGGAGGGTTTCTAAGACAGCATTAAATATTACCTCTAGTGCACCAAATTCCAAACCTTAATCCACAATATGTTTGCTTACTTAGTATGTTGAAGTAATTCAGTAGAAAGTGGGTAAAAGACCGACTTGTCTTATTATATTACCTTCCCTCATCAACCAAGTCACAAGGAGGGTTTCAGCTTTTAACAACCTGCACCTGTTTTGATCAGCCAACAGTCTTCCACAGCTAGAAGCTGCCTTCATCATTTACTGTATAAACTGTGAATTGAGTTTGAAACAGAAACATCTTGGCTAAAAAACTGTTATAGGTAACATCAGTGCACCAAGTAGAAGGCGTTACTATCTACGACATGATCAATAAATAAAAGACAGAATTACTGTAATGTTACCTGATGCATTAATTGGGAAGGTTCTTCTGTACTCCAACCTGTAGAAGTTTTGTTGGAATAGAAGAACGTCAACACAAGTAATTACAACATGAATATTTTCAAATAATCCTAACAAGATCTCACCTGTCCCCACCTTTTTCATTGCAATAGTGAGGACTGAGCATATCTGCATCTCAATAAACATACAGGCCATTTACAATTTAAAATATTTTCCTGCCTTCCAATACGACTGAAAAGATCATAATAGCAGATTTGATTTTTTCCTTAATCCTTTTGAGAAATTCAATCAGCTCTGACATCTCTGCTTTTTTTTTCCCCCCAAAAAGTGAAATCTTTGAATCAATTTTTAATAAGATTGTAATTGACAAATCCATTGGAACATTAGTGAACATTTAAATACTAATTAGCTAAACCACTGCTAATCTCTCCTCAGCAGAGCTCACAGACACAAATGTCAATTAAACCTAAGTTTGTCCCCAAGGAAGGAAAGGTCAGAGGGGAGTGTTCAGTCAGCTGTGAGATTATGTTAACACAGCATTAGGAGTAATAATCTCTGCAGAAAAAAAAGCTAAACTTTCTTCTACTTTTTTTTTTTTTTGCGTGTTTTTAAATAATTACATTATCTGTAAAGTGGGGAGAGGAGAAACAAGGGAAGAATAACAAGATGGGAATCAACGAGTGTTGTCTCTTTAGCAACAAACTAAACACCCATCAATCTATTGCCTAAGGAGCCAGGAGAGAGTTCATTCCTTGCTTACAGTTCAGGCACTGAGTATCACAGGAAAACTCATTTGTTTCCACCAAGCTAAGACTCAGGCTTTAATTTACTCCTGGAATCACTATAAAATGGTTGAATTTGGTTTTATTTCTCCTCTAGCAGCACCTTGCTCCTTCCAAAAGAAAAGACTGCCACATGTCCTCGCGCTCCTCCATCCTTCCCAAGACTTGCTGCGGCCAGCAAACAGAGGACAGTAAAGTGCTGTATGTTCATCACACTCTTCCACTCTGCCTTTTGCTGTCCAGAGCACTTTATTCCCGCTCCGCACTTAAGCAGGCAGATGGTTTTGAGCACGTAAACCCCATTAAAGTCAAGGGATTTCTCCTGTACTGCGAATTACACAATTGCTTAAGTGCTTCAGTAGACTGAAGTCGTAACTCATTAGAACTGGCAGCACAGGGGCACGGTTAAGCAAACGCTGCAATGTTTCACAGGTTATTTATTTACCTTGTATTGATGGGCTTCAGCACCTATTTAAAGTTAAGCACTCGCTTCCTCAACGAGAGCTGCAGATACCTTTGTTTCTGGTTGGATCTAGTGTCCTTTCTTCCCTACAATCTTCCAAGGAGAGACTGGCATGGAGAGCATCACCTGAGCCTCAGACGAGCAGCTCTACTGATAACGCGAAATCAATCACTTCAAACAAGAGGGGAAAGTAGGCCGTAGACAACTCCTGACCCCAGCCACAGTTGGGAGAAGTGTACAGATAAACACCCCCTCTTATCAGAGCATGGCAACGCGGTTCTTACATCAGCCAGTTTTGTTAAAATATTATATTTTATATGAAATTTGTGACAGAGGATGTGCAGCCTGGAGCGTGGTGCAGTTGCAGTTATCGCCAATATAGCGGTGTGCAGAAAGAGCAAATTCCTGTGGAAAGCGTGTTAAAACAACATAACCTGATGAGGTCTAATATGCAGCATATGGATTCTCCCTGCTGTGGGAAAGCTTTAGCAGCAGAGCCTCTTCACCACACTTAAACAACCAAATAAAAAAAATCTTATGAAATCATTTTTCCAAAAATGAAGAGTATTCTTTTTATAGTCATATCTTTAAGAAAAAAAAGTCTGTTCATGTATTACTATGCTTGTTAGAAAGTTGTAGGTTGATTTACTTAGGAGTTTTGGAGAAATCTCAGCAGATAAAATATTATAGCTTGCTGTCATAATTTCCTAGAGTTTGCATTTTCATAGGTTTGTAATGCTGCAAGCTAGGAGGGGCCACTCTGTCATCCAGTCTGACCTGTTATACATCACAGGTCATTACATTTCACCAAGTTCCCTCTGCATCGAGTCCAATAATTTGTGTTTTGCTAAAGACTATCTCCAGAAAGACATCCGTCTGGATGTAAAGACTTTAGGAGCCAGAGAATGCACCCTCCTCCTCCAGTTCCAGCGATTAGGCTCACTCTAATAGAAACACACGTTATTTTCAGCTTAATTTGTCCAGATTCAGCTTCCAGCCACAGACTCTGGTTATGCCTCGCTTCACTGGTCTGTAAAACCCTTTGGTGTTCTGCCTTCTCCTGCTGCAATCTCTCAAGAGTACCTCTATGGAGTATAAACACATACAAGCAGCTCCATCTAAGTCTCTCCCTCTAACCCTTGATTCTGTTTTACAGCTTTTGCTGTGTTCTCTGGCTATAGGTATTACAGGCAGAATCTGCTGAACCTGCAGTGATTCAGCACATTTTCTCATAAGTTGTAACTACAGATGAGCTCTGAAATGAATCTATTTAATCAAATATCACTGGTAAAGAGAACTTAATACTCTGTGACTCTCTGATTGCTCTCTGATCCAATATAGCCAGAAAAAAAAACATTTTTTTTTTCCAAGGGAACTGCACCCCCTTCCTTGTAGATGAGGTCTTTTGTTGTTTTTTGTTTTTTTTTATTCTCAGGTATACAAACTTGCATTTCCTTCCATTTCACTGGGCTGCATTTAAGAAGTCACTCATGCTTAGTCTTCTGACTCTAACCATTCAGACAGTCTTTGCCTTATCTCCAGGTTATTATTTTACTTCAAATCACCAATAAAGATGTTGAGCTGCCAGCTCAAATACAAATTGCCACTCAACCAAACCAGAAAAATCCACCTTCAATTAAAATTCCTCATTTACTTTCAAATTCTTTCAAGATTTAGTCTAATGTACACCTTATCAACATTGTGCAATGCTAATTTATTTATGAAAAAATAACAGAGAAGGTGGTGTGCCTGAGGTCTTACAACATTGTATTACTTCCTAAACTTCATAATTTCCAGCAGAGAAAGAAATCAGCTTTGATCCAAGATTTATTCTGTCTTTGAATACTTAGCTAGCAGAGCCTCATAGAAATCCATTCATGATTCTGACTGTGTCTGATGTTAGGTTAGCTGGTTTAAGTTATCCCACTTACTCTCACGGCTACTATTTATATAATATGTAAATATTGGTAGTCTACAGAATGCCTCAGGTCTGCTGTTCTAAAATTCAGATAAGATGAGCTGACACTCACATAATTACGGTCTAAAGATGCCTATTCCGCAACCACTTGAGCAGGCAAAGAACCACATTCGTGTGGCCTTACTTCAGTAACTGGCGGGTCTTTAGCAAGAAAGGTCTTGAAACACAAATTTAAAAAGCCACAGGAACCAAAAAAAATCAGACAATTTTGCAGGAAGTGAGGGGACTTGGTGAGAGTAGCACAACGGTAGATTATCCTCACTTGAGAACACTTAAACCCTTCAGTCACATTTCAGTGTGACCGGCTTATGGCTGAAGATGCTTTTTCTGCACTGGAGCCTGTAGGTCTAGAGCAGCACTAATCATGTTACCCCAGTGAATTCAACCCACCGCGGGGTATCTTCAGGTCAGAAAGGCACACGCAAACACCAAAATGTTTATTTTGTCCTTCGTTCCGACGCTGGCAGCCCCAAGCAGTGGAGTTATCAGCTCTTCTCCCACTTGAGCGTCACACATGGCGGCAGGGAGCGCACCGCATCCCATCCCAGAGGGCTGCCTGTCACCCTGCAGTATCTTGTTGGGTTCCAGGCCTTTTCCTTAAAACTATCACATTCCAGTTCCAACGGTGACCCAGCCTGGGTCACACTTGCCAAAACTGTCAGAGTTCCAATTTCGACATGTCAAAATTGTTACTTGAACAGAAATCTCACTGTCCTTGATAGCTTCCCCTTCAGCATATGCTACATTGCCTGATAAAGCCTGTATTTGCTCCAAAACTTACTGTACCAGAAAGAACACAGCTGGAAGAGTTGCACAAAGATCCTAACTTCAACTTTAATCTCCAGATAACTTCTGGTACATAATACGCTCAGCACCAGGGGAAATACCAAAGGGCACTCCCAAATAATATTCTTGTATAGTATCTTGCTAACAGCAGACCAAATGCTCAGCTGGCCTGAATCAGTGAAGCCAAAGTACTCTGTCTCACTGGGGATCTTGTTCCTCATTGTGTCAGTGGAATTAACGTGGCCTTGCTTGCCTCTAAAAAGTAACCAAATGAAAAAATGTCATCGGGGCTGTGGCAAGGAGAAGCTAGGATTTACCTGAAACATGCATTGGTCTTTTAACTTGTGCTGAAACTGGGGCCTGAGATGATGGCCCCAGCATGGAAATGCAGATTGACTAGATACCTAATCTGCAGGATGTCTTTCATCCCTGAGTGGCTTACAGACAGTACTGTCACAGCCTGCTTTCCCTGGCAGCTCCCCTTGTAGATGCACACCACATTTCCCAGAGGTCTGGGCTACAGCTCAGCATCTTATAAGTGTGCACCAGGGCTATCACTTGGGCATCATCCAGGGGATGGGCTTTGTTTACCTAGACAGTACCCACACACCTTTACAAAGATAGACCGAGTTACCTTGTAGACCCCCAACTATTCAAATCAGCCCTCAACAATCCAGCAGAGCCTAGACAGCATTATTATATTTTGAATATTAACCAGTGTGCTCAGAACACATAATTTTGGTGGTTTATGTGAAGACAGCTGATTTCACAGTTGGAATATGGACATTTTCCACAATTCATTTCCTTTTTCTGACCCTCCTTTTTCTCACTCCTGTCTGACTCTTGCTACAGGCACCAGCAACCCACATGATGACAAAACCCGTGCACTCTGTTCTGCAGCCACATGGCCTCCAACCAGAGCCAGGTAAGCCCTCTCTCAATGGGGTAGCCATGTTCCATGCCTAATCCAGAGCCTTCACCAGCTTTCCACAGCACCAGGGCCATGCACATCCTCAGCTTTGCAAAGGGGGTGAAGGACCACTGCTGTGGGATCCACAGTAATATCTATTCTGGCACATTGTTCCCACACAAGCAAGCTGCAGTCTGCAGTGGTTCCCACATCCTGGATAAAACTCACTCCCTCCTCTGATTACTGCTAACTCATACTTTCCAGAGCTGATTTATCCCAGACATCATAAAAGTGCTTCAGAGCAGCCACAGCATGTTGCCTTCTGAGTGCATCAGATTCCTTCCGGCACCAGGTATTTTAAAAAGACACAGCCTCATGGAGGATTCCTCTCCCAGTCCAACTCCTACATACAAAGGCTTTGCACTTACCTTAAATCACACAGGATGTCAGCTGTGCTGGGCTATCATCACTGCTATTATTATTCGCACTGGCAGAATCAAGATTTCCTTTTTCTTATTCCTGCTTCATGTTCTGAATGGGTAAAAGAGAGAGAGGGCAGGAGGAGTGAGGGAACAGCTGAGCTTCTCACAGGACTATGACAGCAACTGGAGTAAAATGCCAGATTTCCCTAGATCATTTCCCAGGGCTCCATGCACTCGGTCAATTGCTTGCTCTGCATCTCCTCTGACGTCCTGTTCCCACTAGCATCTATTTTCCAGGGTCCATAGATGAGGTACAGGTCATCGTAGCTCTGCCTCCTCTTGGGAGGAGAGCTGCATTTTGCCAAACTCATCATCAATGAAGAGATATTTCCACCTCAGTGGGGCAAAAGCAGACAGAAGACGTCACCTGCCCATGCTCAACCAAGACCTGAATAAACTTTTTCTAATACCGTGCCTCCAACTCTAAGCTATTCTTGAACAAAAATCACGCCCAAAATTTGAGTTCACCATTCAGCTGGACCAGCTGCTTTCACTCTGCCCATTACCAGATATTTTTTAGCTGCTCTCTACACAACAAACATAGATCAGTGTCTTTCACTGGCATTGTCATATGAAAAAAGACATGCAGAGATAGCAGTACGCTAAAACAGACAAGCAGAAGTCACTCTGTTGGGTCCCAGAGAAAAGGTGTATTAAGAGATAGCAAGCTGAGCTTCACCTGGTTCCTGTGAGCCCTCCAAAAATGTTGTTCTGCTCTCTTTCAAAGACTACATTTCATCTGGAGAAACAAATTGAAGAGAGAAATCAACCTTAAACACTCCCACATGTAAACACATTCCCATAATAATGAAAATGGAATGTACCCAGCAACAGAAGCCCTTGACTTTCTCCTAACTTGTCTGGTGGGAAAAGGAGGTGGTGAAAGAAGAGCAGAACACAGATCTTTGGTTCTTATTCCATGACAGCACATTCCTTCTGCCCCCAGAACAGCAGTACTTGGGCCTGCTCACTGGAGGTGCTCTACAAAGAGCATTATTCTCTGCCCCAGCCATTTCATGAGCTACATACTGTTTAAATGTTAACGTTAATTATGTAGGTTGCTCCAAAAGTATTGACCCCTATTTATTTTCAAGCAATCTACAACAGATACAAAGAGAACAATAACACTACTAGACGGAGCTGAGAACTTGCTCTAAAACACTTTTTCAACACAGTCACCACCATTAGACAGTCTGTACAGATGAGCTGACTGATAGGTCTTCATTCACGGTGTGATATGATAACTGTGCCTGACCATTCAGGATATGCCTTGTCTTTCATGTCACTGTTGCCACTGCTGAATCACACCATCCACCACCTCACTGTGCTCACACACTGTTTGATCTCCATGAACACTCAGCAAGTGCCAACGATTGCCAATTTTTCCACATGGAAGAATTCAGTGACACACCTTTACTTCAGACACAATTCCATGTAAGATGCCATTTGGTCAGTCTGCCCCTTTGCTGCCACATGTCGCTCAGCAACAAAACACAATGACATACTGGTGGGAAGGTTCAACCTCTACTGCCATACCCCCACCATCCACCTCTGACATAGTGGGCTGACATAATAAAATGAGGAGCATTACTTTTGGAGCAGCCCTCATAGTCATATTGCCACATCTACTTTTGAGGTGTAACAGATGCACGTACCTTTCTCCTTCACTTTATACCACATAGGTACATATTAGGCCATTACAAATATAGCAATGCATGCATTAATTTAAGCAGGAATAGTTATCTACTCCAAAGAGTGCTAAGTACCAACTTCTGAGTATGATTAAAACCAGAGAGACTATTGACTGGACTCTGGATAAAGCCCCGGGGTTTCTATGCTGACAGATCAGTAAAGCTTCAGCAGTGCTTTTCTCTCCAAAACAGCAGATCCCCATCACTCCTGACACCAGGCAAGGCACCATAGCAAACAATCAGATGTCCGCACTAAGCATCATCTCTCTCACCAAAACCCATCCCATCGATTTAACATAATGAGTTATTGTCCTCTTGAAAAGCAGCAGACACACTGATCACTCTCATTAAGAAAGCAGGGCAATTTTCTTCCATAAAACTTTAGCCCTCCATAACTGTTGTAACTGGTCCAAAGGGAGAAGTGGAGTATTTTAGTAGCCAGAGGACAAATTCACAGCTTCACCATTTGCTGTTGCCCAAACGAGTGAGAAAATGAAAGAGAAGGAACATTTGCAGTGCTGAACAACATTTTCCTCTTCTCCTTTTGAGTGTACCACTCCTGCTGTAGGACAGAAGACCACTGGAAGGGTGATTTTATTCCCAGCACCTTGACTGAGTATATTGCTTCAGCTTGCTTTCAAAACTCGTAACAAAATAACCTCAGCCAAAACTCCAGCCCACAAAATTCACTGTCCTTAATAATCTGCCAAAGCCCCCACTTGGCAAGCTGTAACCTGTATTCTAAAGCATCTTGGCTTAATCTACCTCTTAATTATGTTTTATTTTTATTTTGCTGCCACAAGGTCAGGCAAGCGCTTAACTGGGATGGATTTGTTGGGGTCATCTCTAAGAGTGACTCATATATGTTTGTTTATATTGAACAGCAAAATGTTTCCTTACCTCTGCAAGAAGCGCAGCTCTAGATGGATGAATTGAGTAACCTCGAGGCTGCCTGGCAGACCTAATGACTTTTTCTACTATGCTGTTTTAAAGTAGACTATGGAAAGGCCAGTTGGGGCCAGGTTGAAGATACACAAGAGAAAAACAAACGGAGAGGCAAAGGCAGAGTTCTCCCTGGGTCTGCACTTACACAGGGCCACTGTGCAGAGTGTCTGCAGTTCCATCCCAGAGGCATAGTTTGTGTCACTGAAGAGTGAATTAATTGTGCACCAACATGCATCATAACCTCCAGGCTGCAGGTGAGGAGGTGAAACTGCAGATCAGGCATGGAGTATATTTTTTAAGGACTGCCCAACAACTGCAATGCCAGATGAAGTGGGGGAAAAAATGATCAGAAACTGAGCTCTGCTAAGTGGTCTAATATCCATCCCACACACACATTAGGAAAGTACAGTGTCTGTTTTTTCAATATAGAGAAATACCTAGTTTACCTGCTTGCTGCCCTACGGCCTGCAGAGAGGTTTCCATTCTTTTGTGCAGAGAGTAAGCTCAGGTTCTGTTGAAAATGGTTTTTGACCATTTGAAAACCATTTCAATCTTCATAAAATAAGGGAAAAAACAATCCCAGAAATATTTGGCATTGTTTTTCATTCACAATGTACGTTGTGTGTTTTACCATGACCAAGAAAGTTTGTCCTTTCTGATACTCATGCCCTCCTGACCTAATGTAAAGCAATGCATGAACACAAGTGATCAGGTAACTTAACTCATATGTGACAAAATAATTTTTAGCAATAAATATATTTTTATTCTCACCACACCTTGCACAATCTGAAACATTTTAATTCTGGTACCCACTTCCTCTCCCACCTTTGATCAAAGCCAGTTAATTCTTGGCCAGAATACAGAACTTCCCCTTGTTGATCTGGAAAAACACAGTCCGTAGATCCAATACAGCATTAAAGATGAGAGAATGAGATGCTGAGATTTTTTAAAAACAAAAATCACAGACAAAAAGCTCATCTGCAAATACAGCTCTGTTTCTCTGTCAACACAAAGCAGTTAAAACCAAGTTTCTGGAAGTACTCCAAAGATCACATGGCAAAACTGCCCACCTTATTTTGTAATAATTACATCATTTGTTCGCACAGTAGAAAAGTATGCCACCATTCACTCCTGCTTCACCTTGCAGTTCTTCAGAGTCTCTCATTTCATACAGTTGCGTTCTACTGAAAAGTGTATATGTCTGTGTTAGCTTTTGTCATATAACTCTTTTTGGTAAACTTTCATCGCCTTCCTAACAGCAGAGGTTTTCAGGAGACAGTAGCAGCCATTTTGCATAATCACCTTGAAGTGCCCTAATGGCACAATTTCATTCTATACAGTTCCAGCTTCTTAATATATGTCCTGTTATAGACATTGCCCCCTTATATTTGAATTACTTTTCACAGTGGCTTTAAAACAAAAACCTCAAACCAGGAAAGGATCAACACTTACTTCCCTTACCTGAGCTCTACAAAAAGTGCTGATATTGCAATACCAGCAGTTATCAGCAATGCCATATCCTTTTTCCCTGCAGTGTTATTCTTGGTGCACACAAACTGTTGGCTGTCAGACTAAATACTGCCCAACAGGGTTTCCATCTCACATAGCAAAAAAAGAAAAAAGGGAACAGCTGAGGATCGTTCTCTTCATTGACAACTAATCTCTCCCAGTATCTGCACTCTCTCAAGCACACAAATACTCATATTTTGGCACAAAGTCATACCTGGTTATCCCAGTTGGTTTATTCTGGATCTGAACGAGTAGAACTTCTGGAGTCTGATGTTCTGTGGTTATAACAGCAATCTAACATTGACAATGCCCTATGGGGAAATTATTTATTTTACTGTAACTTTGTTTACTTGTTTATTGGATGGACTGGTTTTATTGTTAGCTGTTCAGATTTATAAGTTACTGACCTAAATAATTCCCTAGCCAAATTGCAGAGAGAAACCCTGAGAAGTTGGGCTTTGGTGAGATTATCTCAGCTGTGCATTAACTGCTCACAATCATTCACAGAGAAGCCAGCAAGCTCCATGAAATACACCCAGCACTCTTGCCCACTGTAACCCAGGATGCTCCAGCTCACCACAGGAGCAGTGATTGTGTACATCCCAAACAGTAACTCCCAGTTGTACACTAAGTGTATTGGAGTAAAACGCTTTGTGCAAAGGGATCTGTAGTTTGAAAGCAGTAACTCCAAAGACTGGGAGCATCAAGTCCTGTCACAGCAACACAGCTGCTTCTTTGCTCACTTTAAGTTTCAGCAGGAGTAAATCAAGTCTTAAAGCACTGCTCTTCAAAATACAACTCAGAACTTCAGTGCACTTTTTGCTATGTCCCTGCACCTACAATGGCTTGGATTGAAAGGGACCTTGAAGATCACCTAGTTCCAACCATTTGCTGTGGGCAGTGCTGGCAACCACTACATCAGGCACTAGATCAGGCTGCTCAGGGCCCTCTAACTTGGCCTTGAATGCCTCCAGGGATGAGGCATCCACTCCCCCCCCCTGCTACTTTCACATAAGAGCATTTTTAGGTCTGCTCTCTACCTATATACCATATAACCTCCCTCCCCAAAGTAAGGCAGGATTGCTCGGCTGAAGAGCAATTCTTCCTAGTGTTTGTTTATGAGTTACAGCAGAAAAAGGAAACTTAGTCATCAGCTCATCATACTTGCCCTGGCACCAGTGAGAGTAAGTTAGAGCCACTGCCTCCATTCTGGCAGAACATCCAGGCACCAACCTGTGGGCACCATTTTCTTTCTTGCGCACACCCAGTCCTCCTTTCTGCTACTATTGCAGCATCATGGTGGATTTCTGCTGCCTTGCACTAGCACGAGGGAAGGAGAAGGTGAATTACCTTCAGGCAACTCTACCCAATATTGAAAAATGCATCTGTAGGAACCAGGAGCAGCACCCCTGAAACAGCAGGAAGAGCAAGGAAGAACCAGACGCATATCCCCAAATGCTGGCTCTACTGCTGGCTTTATACGAACACACCCAGCTGGAGCTTCTGTGGTATTTGAAAGGACAGTAAGCCTTGAAGAGTCTGAATGTTCACAAGGGAGCTTATCAGTTGTTGATGAGGCCCTGTCCAGCCCCACAGACAGCCAGTTTCCTTCTGCACTGGGGCACTAGTTCGCTGTGGAGCCAGCAGAAAGGTGATAAGCTGCAGAGAAGATTTTTTAGGAGTCTTGCCTATCTTTTACACCAAGTGGCCAGAGCACATTTTCCACAGTTGCCACTTACAGATAGGCTGGCTGTTCTCGGATAAGGCTGAGAAAGAAATAGGAAAATAGGTTCCCGTTACCTTCCTTTCACAGTCCCAGAGGAATTGGATGTTAGGTTTGACTTTTCATTTTCCCTTCCCACTTAAATATATAAATCTCCCATGGCTTATAGCTGCGCCAGACAAGGTAGCTCTGGAATCAGCTCCAAGAAAGAGACAGATTTCAGAGCAGCAATCAGCAATTCCCTGCCTGCAACTGCCGGGCAGGAAAAGGCTGTGAGCTCTGCCAGCTGATAGTGAGCACCTCACTAATCCAAGCTGCAAAACCCCTCAGGGAAAATGCCTTCTTGCAAAGTTCACATTTTGCCAAACTGAGAGTGACTCTTTTAGGGCCGGTTACTGAATGATGCTGAGTGGGATGGGGTCCCTGCTCCACCAGGACACGAGGCCTGGCTTTGGGATGGAGCGGCCCCATCGCTCACACTCTGGGCCCTGCCTTCAGATCCCATGGGAAATGCAATAGGCTGTGACTGAGGTTGGTGCTGGGGAGATAACATAGGGAAATGCTATGGGGGCTCAGGCTGGTACCTAAAGTTTCTGTATCTCCATCTGCAAGCCTTGCTCTGGATGTTTGACCCTCTTGCAATGGTTGGAAATGTAGCAGTGTTATCCCTATCACAGTTTTCCCAGATTGCAATCATATCCTAGCAGGCTAAAACATTTCACCCTAAACTTGTATTTATGTTCTGAGCTCCCCACGGGATGCTGTCATCAGGACATAATACACAATAACTGCAGATCTGACATCCTGTACAGTTACCATGACTTTGCATTAAGCAGGCAGGAAATGCTCCACAAACTGCAATATTGTGTTAACCCCTCTCAGCAGTTAAGGGAGGCATCTTCCTTTCAAGGAGCTCCAAAACAGATGAGCTACTCAAAAAAAAAAAAAAAAAAAAAAAAAAACTACATGATGCTGCAAGGATCCAACTCTAAGGCAGAAACATGCAATAATAACGAGTCCTGCATTTGAGTGCTGCCAGTATTCTGGGAGCAACACATTAACAAGGAAGAGTCTGAAAGGGAGAAAAAGGATTTCAGAAATTTTGTTCCTGATTCAAACTAACCCTGGAGTCTAGGCATGCATTTCCAAGTTGTTCACATCTTTGTTTCATGTGAATGTTAACGCCTTCCAATTCTTGGAAACATCAGTAAAAAAAGATCTCCCTACTGCAGCTGCTTTGCCCTGCTGTTGCAGGGAAGTTGATGCAAGGACTGAAGTACCTACACGCACCACCACCTTTTCCCCTCCAATCTTCTCTCTGAACACAACAAAGCTGTGCACATCGCACTCCTTTATGAAACACTCTCCCAGCCGCTCGCTCTCACCCACAGCTCTTCAACAGATGGGCACTGCCCTCACCAGCCCCACAACTGGGACAGGATTACAGCCCTGGGAAATGCTCGTGCTGCCCATGCTGAATAAGGTGTATGGAGTCAAACCCACCGTTAACCAACTGCTTCTTGTGATGCCTTTGTGAAGCAGGATGTGTGCCAGCATGGGGCTCCCCCAATGCCAGGCGCAAGGCAGCCTTGATGGATACCAGAAAATAGCACTGCTCTGGCAGCAAACACTGCATGAAACCAAGTACTTGGGGTTTTGTAAGTTGGGTTTGGCCCTGCTTTTTGGCATGCCTCCCTCCTTCCAGCTCACTCGCCTGCCCTCTGCAGTCCTCCAGCCCACAAATGGAGGGGGAAATGGGATTAATTCTTTTCCCCTCCAGTGCAGGATAACAGTGATTTCCACACAGACTTCCAGCCCCAAAATGGGTTTCTCCAGCTCAAGCAATACCACAGGATGCTGCCAGTGCCCTCCCAGGATGGCATCAGCCACAGATGAGGCAGCTTCACTCTGCTATGCAGGAGATGTTTCACAGAGACCCACTGCTCCTTCACTAAGTGATAATGCTTCTAATTAGCAGCAAGGCCTCCTGAAAGGGCTGGTGGGGCCGTGGCAAGCTGAAGGAACACATGAGGGTGGTTTGGTTGCCTTACTTCTGCAGTCACAAGGCACTGGGGGGTGGAACAAGTAGAAGCTGGGAGATAAGAAAGGGCAAGAGGGGAATATTATGCTGATAGAAATATATGTTGGACTAATCTCTAGTGCCAGTGATATTTTAATGTCTTTGGGAGGGTGCTGCTCTTTGGAAAGACAGGATTAGTTTGGTGCCTTCCACCAGTGGATTGGTAGATGGAATGGCATGTTTCCTCTGCTGCCTGCCACTCTGGCACCGAAGACAGAAAACTGAGCCAGCAATCAAGAACTCCTGGGGGGAAAAAAAACAAAACAGGAGTATGACTTCCTCTAGGAGTGACTTGCCTTAGTCCTCTGCTGGTCACAATGAAGTGGCTGCTGACTCCTGTGCTGCAAAGAACAAGAAAGCCAAGCCTACACTCTTCCACTCCTCGTTGGCACAGACATTTAATGAGGCTCCACTACAGGTTAATTGCTGTGTCTCCCACTCCCTGCAAAACCACCTCTGTGACCCCTCTGTCTGACAGCATCAGGAGCACTGCCCTGACCATAGCTTTTTTGGGATATCAAGACCTTCCTCCCTAATACAAAAACAGAATAGATTCATAGAATGGTCTGGGGCATAAGAAACCTGTAAGAGCATCTAGTTCCAACCTTCCTTCTATAGGCAGGGATAGCATGTTATCTTACAGGCTAGTATTCCAGCAGGGAGATTTTACTAAATATTACCTTATACCTGATAATGAAATAGCTTAAGACATAAATCATAGCAAAGAGGAAGCCTCTGACTAAATTCACACCATTTGATGAGCACCCTCTCATTATAAAAGGTAGCTGTATGAATAGTATAGGTAGTGGGACTGCAATAGCTGCCAAGTTGGACCTTGAATAGTTAGAGCATCTCACTTCACAGGTGGCAAGAGTAAGTCAGACAACCTCTCATGCATCACGCTCAGCAGAGCAGCTGCAGTGCTTGCTGTCATCACCCAGTCCAATACTTACATCTACCTGCAACATTTGCCCAGGGTATTCACCTACCACAGCTAGATTGATTCTAATTATTGAGAGACAAGAAGAAAAATATGATTCTGCTCTGATTTAACTTACAGAATAAAGGGTAGCTTCAGTGGGGGAGGGGGGGGGCTGTGTGGGAGGGATAAATAACTAATAGCCTCAAGACATGCTATTGAATTTGTCAGTGCATCACACGCTGCTGCCCAGATCTTTCACTATAAAGAGCCTCCAGTGTGGTCCAAAACAATAACAGCGTACTTGTCAGGCAGGAAGAAAATGCACAGAGTTCCATTATGCTGAGGGACACCAAAAAATTGGAGAACAGACAGTGGAAAAACATATTAATGCAGCTCTGTAGCAGAGCTCTGCCAATTTTAGAGTGAAAAACAAAAGGACTGTAACCTATACTGGATAATATCAGAGACCATAGTAAAAAGGTTAAAAGAAATCATCCCTTCCTACCACATGTTTATGGCTGGCTTTTGCTTAGACTTAAAAGCATAAGGGCTCATTTTTCCTCTTGATCAGTAGTTTGGGGGATATTTGTCATCGTTTAGTACGAGATGTTGTTTGAAGAAAAACAAGAACTGAAGTGGACTTCAGCATAGAATTAAGATGTTGGTCATTCCAGGAGATGAAACACCACATGAGCACGCAAACAGCATGAGAGGAAAAAATCCCAACAAGACCATTCCAGCAACAAAGACATGCACAGGATCCCTCATAAAATGCAACAATTAATGTAACGAAGAAATTAATCTCCTGCCAACCCTCTGATAGACAATGTACTCATGCTGGGTCTGGGTATCTCTTCCTCTTCCTCTCTGTCTTCAGAAGAGACACGGAGCAAAACATTGAGCTCAGCCTGTCAATAAGGATTTATTGGCTTGCTGACAAAGCCTGCCAATTGCCAGCAGCATAATCACAGACAGAGCCAAAGGCAGCAGCATAAGCACTGCTCAAGAAAGCATCACTCAGACCGACGGGGCCTAACCATTGTGTGTGTTTGCCAAAACTACCAGCTAATTGAGGTGGGAAATGACTTCTCAGGAAGACGGACACTCTTCCTGATCTTGATTAACTCCCTCTGTATTGTGGTTTACAGAAGTATGTCAGCATTCTCCATCAATCTGCCAGCAAGTCTTTTCTCTAACATATTTCAGCTTGCCACTTGGCCTTTCACTGTGGATAGGTGCTGCCACAGCTGATAGAGCTCCCGCATGACATCAGGGAGCAGCACTGTCTCTTTCAGCTGATGCTGACCTTCCCCCTTCACAATAAAAATGAAGCAAGTCAGCAACCTCAAAAATAATGGTGTCTTGCCATAGTAGTCATGGCTTTGGAAGTAAATACTTAAAAATACTTAAAGCCTCCCTAGGATTGAGAATAGTTATAGAAAGCAAGCAGCAGAGATATGGAAGTGTCAGTATTTCTGCAAAGTCACCTCTACTGATAATATTTGCCAAGTATGTTTACTAACTCTTAAAAATATCTTCTTTCTTGAAATCAATAGTGATGTTTGAATATTTCAGTAGGAGCCATTCCCATCACACTTGTCAAACAAGTACAAGATGGGAGGCAGCTGCAATCTGATGGATAAGGAACTGGGGCTTACAGTTGGCCACAGGCCATTCAGAAAGCCATGTTTTGTGCCCTGCAGAGACATCTTTGGAACACATAGCTCTATCTGTACCTCTGGCAGCACACAGCTGGAGTGCCGCATTAGGTATCAAGTGCTGTACTTGCTTACAAGGGAAAGCTACCTCAAGACTTCTCAGCTCTGCAGGCAAAATGCATTTGCAGTTACACAACAGCTTCACTGAAGAGGAAAATGGGTCCAAGATGGGGAAAGGTTAGCTGAAAGTCATTCTTTTAAAGCTGTTTTACTCTTCCATATGTTCTGTCTTCCTAGGGTATCTTCCCTTTTGCTAGACCAACACACACCTCCACTACAATGTACATGGGGGCTGGAGATCTGTTGCAAGAAGAGATGCGGACAGCAGAGTATGGAAGAGGGCACAGAGGTATCAAGCAGAGGCTTGTAAACACAGCTTTTAAGGGAAGTTCAAAGGAATCTAAAACCAACACAACAAATTAAGAGACCCAGAAAAGGGATATTGATTTTCTCAACAGTTATCAGAATTAATGCAATATATAAAAAAAGGCAACTAGATCCATATACCACTCAGATTTACAACAGCCTTGTGGCTACAGCATTCATTAATTATGGGTTTGGTTGCCAAATGAACTCCTTCTGGATATTCAGTATTGTTTCTTTGGGAGAGACCTTCTTCTACCATCAAATTCAGTAACATCCTCATGCAAAATAGAGGCCTACAGGCAAAAACCACAAAGGCTCACTTAAGAAAAATTAGCTAGTTACAAATAACAGCAACGTTCTATTTGCTTAATCTGTCATTTGAGCATCACTAAGCCTACATAATATTCAAGACCCAAAAGAAATAAAAAAAAAATCTCAACAACCCAAACTTGCTTCTTTCCATCGCCCTGGAATTTAGGCAGTAGTTGTTTGAGCTTCATATGTATACGTATTCCAGATCATTCAAAGAGAAAAATCTACCAAAAAAAACCTCAGTTAGACTGCTAGTAAGCAGTAACATTTTTTGCTATTAACATATACTTTTATACATATACACACAACATTCATATATATATATACACACACACACACACTCTAAGTTCAGCAAATTCAAATCCCTTCTCATTCCTAAATATAACTAAGTACTACCATTTTAATCACCCTCACCACTGCAGTCTTCGTGTCTCCCAGTTGTGCCATAAGAGACCCAACTACTTCCTTCCCTAGAGTATAGACTTGAAAGATATTTGCTACCACATGCTACCTAACATTACTGAGAGAGGAGCATGCGGAGAAACATTAGTACACATAGCGTGCATCAAAACCAAATGGAAATGAATTTAAGCTGGAAATTGTTATGCATTTTCCCAGTTAATAAATGAACAAATAAGTTTCCCTCAAATTTCAGAATGTTGTTCCCTTAGGGGTTGTCGTATTTTTCTTTAATGCAATTATTCCTAGATGGTCTGCCTTCTTGTAGGTGACGTAGCCTAAAACTGCAGAAGTGATCCCCAATCATCCCATGACAGACAGAGAATTTCTCATTACGGAGGGCAAAGCAACCAACTCAAATCAATTGTGGATCAGCCTGTGAATGCTCTTTTTCCTTTTTTTTTTTTTATTTAAAGATAGGATGGGTTAATTTCCCAGTTCTACACAATTTATCTGTGCTGAGTTGGAAGAGTGTTGAGTGGGAAAGGGTTTCATTGTCCACTAGGGCCTTATGGCTCTTCAACACCCACGACTTCTGCCTCATGTCAAAGAAAAGCAAATAGGTTTATTAAATAGCTGTCAGGCCGAATGAGGCTGTACAGAGAACAAACAGAAGGGAAATTGGATTAGAGGCAGAGTACATGCCACACTAAACAAAGGTACAGATTTACGGCTTTCTGTCTGCAACTGGACAAAGAACTTTGAAGATGAGTTTTGGGGAGCTGGGAGCTCAAGTCTAGGGGAAGGACAGCCCTGGTGAGGTAGAGGCTGGGCTCCTCAATAGCTAGACAGGCAGATGTATGGGCACCCCAACTCTTCCAAGCTCCTGGCTTTATTTCTCCAGCAGCCAGAATTGGTTTCCCAGCAAACCACTCTCCAGCATGGTCTTGACAACACTTAAAATAGAAGTCTGCTGTATTCTACTCTCTCTGTGTTGAAAAAAAATTAAAGTATAATTCAAGGTCGGCTTGTTTTTCAAGCCCCTGTCTGGATTCTAATCCAGCCTTAGTCACAATAGCCATGCTGAGCTGTTTTTCTATGCCATGGTCACCCCACCTGAGGCTGCTGGGAACAGAACTGCCTTGCACATGAACCACGCTCCAGAGGCGCTTCATAAGGGGTGCTGCCCATGGAGAGAGATTCACACGCAAAGATTTAACAAAGAATTTCAGCATACTCAGCTGCCCACCTCCCTTGGGGAAGATGCCTTCACTCTGACCTTCCCCAGCCAAAATAACACTGTGTAGCCCATCACAGGAAATGAGAGGGAAAAGGATTCACAGCAAAGCCACTGAGAATTAAACTTGCCCTGATAAAAGCTTAGGCTCACAAGCAGGCTCAGAGAGGTAGGACTCTCTTGCAAGTGACTGATAGTTATTCCCAGGAAGATCCCAGCCAAATTCTCACTGCATAGGAGGAAGTGGCTAAATATTTTCAGTTGTTTTTAGCTGGAAAAAAGGGAAGAAAAACACAGATGTACTCATCTAAGGGACTGCATGAGCTGGCACAGTCAGAAGAATCACAACGTACCAAGTGATGTAAGGAGCTAGGTGTTTTGGGCTTAAAAGCCTCAGAACTCAAGTTACACGTGCAGTAACTAGGACTGACTGCCTGTGTTGCTGTAGCAGCCTGAGGATGTAAAGTAAGTACAATACACCCCATCACCCAGAATACAGTAACTGAACTGGTGAAGACATAGGTGGTTTTCAACAGTTCACCTTTGTACCTACCTTCAAAACCTGAGTTTGCCCCTTACAGCCAACAGAGAAAGCAGAGATCTAGATCCCAGGTGTTCCTGCACACTGAGGTCCAAGGCCACGCATCTCTCAAGACTTTGCCTCAGCAACCCACATCCAAACCTAACCAGGAAGGTTAGGTCTTCTTGACACCACCATCATCTCAAGAGCAGACCAATTTACAAGGGCAGAACCAGCTCAGTCTCTTCAGCACCATTACAGTTATTACCAATAGCATTGTCTGCATTCTGAATTGACTGGCACTAGGATTTCTCCTGATTTGTTAGCATCTGCTTGCAGACTTTGTCCAGTCTCCAGGAAAGAGAACACAGATGAGTAAATATATGAGCAAAGTTTTCTCAAAGAGCTTGTTAGATTTTAGGTTTACATTTGAGTGTATTGCTCGCAAGCCAAAATAAAGTTTCTACCTCTTTCCATCAGGAATACACATCAAGTGTGAGTACACACAACTCTGTACTTTCCTACAAGTTCCCAATTTTCATTTTCCTAGCATTAACATACCTTTCCATGTCTTCATTTGTTTAGCTTGAGTTTGTGTATCACCCTCTGAGTTAGAAGCACATGGTGACTGGTGGCTTTTTACTTATCCCACACAGGGATGAGATCCTGAGTGTTCATATCAGCATGTATTTAGAGTTATTCTTGATTTAAATGGCAAGATTTTTACTCTTAAGAGAAATCATGAAGATTGTACCCAGGTTTTCAATACATTATCTGCAGTGTCACAAGGACACCCTGACATGCTTCAGAAAGGAGTCTCCACTCCATGCATGGTCCTTGTATCCTGTACTCTACCCCAAGCTTACCAGACAGCCTCAAATGTTTAGTATAGCACACCAAGACAAGTCCATTCATTTTTAGTCACCTACACACAACACCCAAGATCTAAACCCTAGCTCTTCTACACTCCACCAGATCTCAAAGCATAACAAATTAACCAGCTACCTTTTCTGATAGCTACAGTAGTAGGATCCATAAGATTAAGTTGAGAGCTGTGCTTTTTTAATGAGGAAAGCATTCAAATATTTTTGGGCTCAAAAGCCTCAGAACTCAGTTACACATGCAGTAACTAGGACTGACTACCTGTTGCTGTAGCAGCCTGAGGATGTAAAGGAAGCAAACTACACCCCATCACCCAGAGTACCATAATCTGTAGAATGAGCAAGATGGGCAAAATTCAAGTTGTTGCTGGTGGCTTTTTTTTTTGGGGGGGGGGGGGGGGGGGGGGGGGGAAGAGAGGTGAAGCACAATCAGAACAACTTGTTTTACACTGGTACTTAAGCCTCTGATATCTCAAGGTCTTAGCCTGCAGATATTAGTACAAATTCTACTGCTTGGGATTGGATCAAGACCTGCATTCTAGAAGACTGAAACAAGAACAAGTCTTCATCTCCATAGGGAAGCAATAATAATACTGATTAATAAGGTCAGTATAAAGATAACCCAGTCACTGGAAGAATCCAGCTAGTTCAGACCTGAGTGGAACTAAGTAACATAGCATTTTTCACTCTGCTTACAAGCAGGAGGGAAACACCCTAGTCATACCATCTTACAGCCAGGCTTAGCAGCCTTCCTGCAGCAGTGCCAGAGTGAGGGACAGAGCCAGGCAAGAGAAACAGCGAGCCTAGCCCCAGGTGTGATCCTGTCATGCTCAGAATAGGGGGACAGCAAGCTGTTACCCCCCAGACCATTATCTGCACTCTGAGTGACGGGCACCTGTCATCAGCCATGAGACAGAGTGGTTGTAAGTGCTCATCTCCCTGGTCAGAAAGGCTTAATTGCTGCACTGAACACTTTGGCTTACTGCAGAGGCAAGAAGCAAGCTGCTTGAATTTCAGGCACGAGCAGGTGCCTCTCTGAGTTTAGTGAGTGCTGTCATAAAACACAGAATATGATGTTAAAGCAGCAAAGTCTGAAGGGGAGCACTTTGCACACCAGTCAACAGCAGCACACAGCAAGGACATAGTGCTATGGAAAGAAAACCCAGGCAAAATCTGTCCTGGTACAGCTCAAGAGTCACTAGCTAGTTCTATTTAGAAGTAGTCGTGTTTCTCCCGTCTAACCACCACAAAAACATAAAGGCTGTCTCTCCTTCGCCCTCCAGTTCAGCAGGAGCCGACACTGCTGTTACCAAGAGCAGCTGAAAGCTTCCCTGAGGTACCACAGGAGCCAGAAGCAGAGGAATCATAGAATGGCATGGGTTGGAAAAGCCTTCAAAGATCATCTAGTTCCAGAAGGCTGGTTCTGAATGCACTCCTGCAATGATTCAGTCACTCTGGTGTGTGATGCTGTGGCTGTGCTCAAGTTAACATTCATATTATGTGCTGATGGATATTACTTTTCTATTTCACTAACAGAAAGCATTTAACTTGTGAGCTACCTAAACAGTTTCAGCCTGATAATGAAGCATAAATCAGAGGAGAAGTTGATTAGCAGTGTGCTTCTGAAACATTGCACATACACCAGCATTGGCAAAGAGCATTCAAACCCAAAAGGTGCAGACTTTAACTTGTTTTCTTGAAGTGAAACAGCCAGAACTGCATGTATGCAAAGTATTATGTGTACTCAAGCAGCATATGCAAGTACACACTGCAGAGCAGATCAATACAAGGATAGAAGGCTGTCCAGGGAGAACCAACATAGACATACTTTCTCTGGGGCTGAGAACAGGAGAAATCCATATTTATATGGAGAAAGATTTTGAGGAAGTGTTGACTGCTGTTTACACTTATTTCTCATCATCAGTGTTGAGACTTACTGACTGAAATAAGAGCCAATTTAAGCCCTCATAAGCCTCGGCAGAAAAGGGTTGAGGTTGATAGAGAGCCCTACTGAAAACCCCACCCATTATGCATACACCAATAGTGAATTAGCAAATGCTACAGCAAAATCACAATAAATCAAATAATGACACAAACAGCAATAAATCTTGTATTATACATCATTATGAGTTTTAAGTCTGGCATTAAGTAGAAAATGTACTTAATTGAGATCACAGTAGAGCTTCCCTCAGAAGCCGCAGAACTGATGCTATTAGTGTTAGAAAGCCAGTCTGTGTATACAGCCACCAGGCCTTGCTTTTTTCTATACAAACTGGAAAAAATAGCAGATAAGTGTGCCATTAAGATGCTTTGTGGTTTTGCCCGTCCAGAGGTTTTGCCTTGGGCAAGTTTCCTGCACCATCAGGCGTGTGACAGGCCTGCAGACAAGAACATTATTCTAGATATGTAGAGCAGATTTGACTGATTAACATACTACAATATATATGCAGCTACTAAAGTGTTTGAGTTGTGGTAGAAACAGCAGATTGATATACTTCCAAAATAAACTTTAGATGTCCAGTTTCTGGTAAAAGGGAGGTGAAGGAAAGACAGCCAAACCACCAGAACCCACTGAAAGCCTCAACCAACCGACCAAAACCAACAACTGGATTGGGACAGTTGAGTTTCACTGATCTGTGAAATTATCAAAGTAATAAAACAGAAGCAAGTGAAGAGAACACAGACTGTAAGCTAAAATCCAACAGAATGTTAAGGCCAGCTCTACATTAGCAGGCAGTAACACTACAATAGGAGGGATCTGTAAAGTAGAGCAAGTGGTGGTGGGAGCCCAACTTGCACCCTGCAGGCAGCTTGGAGGGAGCTTCAGCATCACTCTCATCTGCTTTGCCCCAGAATCAACTCCCATTAGCTGGAGTACACCAGGAGCACATCTTCTGCTTCATTCTCATCCAGAAAGAAACGCCTTGCGACCTTCAAGGCTGCCTCACAACGCTAAGCAAGACATTCTAAGTGGGGATGTAGGAGATGGGCTTCAAAAGCACTCATATGCTAATATAGATGCAGCCTAGCTTGTCTAAAAGTTAGAAAAATTGTTTTGAAACAGTATGGTTTTTTATTCTGCAATGCATCTTCCCTCAGGGATGTAACTGATCATCTAGGGACTGCAAAATACTGCAGTAGCTAGTACAAAAAAATAAATAAATCAGCTTGATGTTACACTTTAAAATCACATCCAAGTCGAACAAGCTGGAGAGAGCAGATTTTATAATTACATCTTTCAGAAAAAGAAAGAATCACTATTTCAGCAACCGATTTCATTGTGTTCAGGAGCTGGACTGATGCATGACCAAGGCAGGACAAACTGATATGCTGCACAGCATGAATGCATATGTCCAATATTCAACATCCAGAGGTCAGAGCATTCTTCCCAGCAGTCATGAGACGTTTGCTCATCACGCTAATCAGAAAGCTTGCACTGGTTTACCATTTTTGTGACATCTTTGAACTACCACATAAGGAAATGATCTAGGACTGGCAAGAGGAAATACCTGTGATCACCTCCTGGTAAGTAAAATTATTTCACTCTCCACCAGCAGTTTTCTGACCTTTTTTTTTTTTCCTAAGGAGCAACACTTCATTTTGAGTGAGAAGCAGATACAGAAATGCACTGGAACAAATTAAACCTCGCAGTTTGTTAATGGGATCATTTCAGTCTGTTATTTCATAGCAGCTTCTATGCTTCACATAGATACTATCAGAAAAGGCAGCTGGTTGCACCATTTTTTCCTAAGCAACCAGACTGTTACCATACCAAGAAGCACAAACCCACAGTCCAGAACTTGAGAAAAAAAGGAGACTATGCATGCTATGCTGAGCTCTCTTGCAAGTTTTAGAGTAATTTGCCAGTCCCATAGCACAGAAAAGGTATAACACTGAACTAAACCAAATGCCTATAACGGCATATAGACATAACTATTCGCAATTGCCATTCTGGAGGGCAGCCTGCATCTCTCCAAAGACAGACAGATCTTCAGAAACTGCTCAGAAACGCTTTTCATGACCTGATAATGAAGGTAAGTCAGATAATTTCCATGGAAATTTTTCTTTAGTGTTATCTCAGTCAGCCCCCATCCTCACAGATACAACTTCAAATTTTACATATCCAAAAATGAACAAATTTTAAAACAATCACCAGCTTACTGGCCAAGAATAAAGTGAACTCCCCAAGTTAGTTCAATTTTTTTTTAATGCATATTTGAAGTAGGGCTGGTATTCAGTAAGTCACAGCCTGTTCTGCTTCTAGGATGATTTCAAGAAAAAGTGGTCCTGAGTGATGGGCAATATCCCCTTGTCCTTCACCTTTTCCCCTTCAGGGTTCTCCAGCCCTTGAATTTTGATTTCAGTTCCTTCCCAGCTGGGATCAAAAAGGCAAAAGGATTTTTTTTCTCCAACTTGATAGGCAAAGCCCCAGGAAAGCAGTACATTAAACACTAACCTGTAGCTCCAGAAAGACACAGGACTGGTAGTTGTTTGTAAAAGCCTGAATTAGAGACTAGCGACTTGAGATAAGATAGGCAATCAGCTCTGACTCTGCCACTGCAGACTTCTGGTCTACTTGCAAGAAAAGGCATGTCATCATTTCTCTTGACAGTCCCCAGGATTTCAGGGAGATTGCTGAGCAGTCACAAGGGAAAGAGGGAAATGAAAACAGGACTCTTAAAGAAGAATGAAGGCCTTCGCTTTATTTTTAACAGATTTTTCTGTTGCAAGAGTCCTTTATATAAAGGTCAGTGGTGGAAGAAGCCTGACCAGGAAGAATCTGCTTGTGCATTACACATAATCACACTGTCCATCTTACTGACAGAAAGATGTTCATAGATACATTGTGTAGAAAAAGGTCACTTACTACATTAAATCTACAGCTTGTCAGAATAAAACAGATCACCAAGTAAATGCCAGCTGCACATTGAGCTCAGCATTCAAACACCAAGGCAGCAGCACTAACGTAGCTGGTCCACAGGACCAGCTTGCTAGGAATGCTTTCAGGCTTTGAAGCTGCCCATGTCAACCTCTCCATGGTACAGCAGAACGCTGGATAGCAAGTGCCAAATGCAGGCCACCACTGCTGCAGGTACAACACCTCTCCTTCAACTATCAGCTGCAGTAAGCTCTATTCTGGATGGTTAGCTGGGTGGAGGGTGAGAGGAGAGGTGCTGGTCCAAGAATAGTTGTAAGCTAAGGCTGGGCTCAGGTATTTGTTTACTGCAGTGCAAGTTTATATGCAAGGATGTGTCATTACAGAAATAGAAGTGGCTCATTACAGTTCATCTGGCAGGTACAAAATAATGTGCTCACATCTAGTTACTAGAGATGAATTTAATTCCCTGTGGAGAAAAAGTTCCAGGTAGTTTCAGGCCCCCCATTTCCAGGCTGGTACATGGAAGTTGAAGGTAGCTGCGCTATCACTGAGTGCACTGCTGCTGTCTCTTCTAACTCATGCTACCAGGCAAGCACTTCACTTGTAAATCACCCCAGCCCAAGTCCGAGCTGCTCCTACTGCTCCTATTTATAAGAGCACCAGCCAGAACTACTTGTCACCAACCCCTCTGCACCTGTTCCCAGGCTTTTCAGTACCTTGCTCATCAAAACCTAATTGAATTAGAGATTATTCACTGGAGGGCTCTGTTTTACCAAGTGAAACTCCTCCTGCTATAGTGCTCCCTTTAATCCTGGCAGTACTCAGAATAGAGACATAGGAAGAGGGCTACTGCAGCAGATCTCCTTCATTCTTTCCAAAAACAAAACGTTCAAAAGTCTCTCGCTTCTGGTCACAACCTTCAGGTCAGGTTACCAGGCAGCATATGTACACACATGTTCTTATTCTACACAGACTTTCTTCTTCCTTCCCTAAAAGCAGTCCTCTACAGACCACACAATATGAAACGCTTGGATTTTTATATATTTTTTGCCTCTGGAGCTCATTCTAAAAGTGTTTCCACAGATATTTTTCTTGCTTTGTGGTGTACTTCCTCTGCAAGTCTTAAAAGACTTGGCAACACTACTTCCCTGGCTGGTATAAATGCAGCCATACATATTTTTAAATCACGAAAAATCAAACCTTCCTACTCCCCCTCCCTCCTCCCCAAAACCCATATCTTGCAAGCATCTCTCTCCTCTTTCTGATGGAAGTAATTTCATTATTTTAAAAGCACTTACGCAACCAACAGAGGCAACACCATGTGCGTGTGCATACACAAGCCTCCTCAAGAGGCAGCAAGTGTGCCCTCTCCTTACTTTCTCCTTTCTCTATCCATTATCAGTATTAATCGTTTTCTTTTACATTTTAACTGGTGCAGGGTTACATCCACAGTATCTATCTCAAACACGAGTTTCCACCCGGGGTGGAAAAGGCACAGAAAATGCCCTTTTGATGACTTTATACAAGTCTAGACTCACCACGAAAGTCACAACAGATCAATGTTCCTTGACTGCTGGATTAAACCTGCGTATCCACATCCTCTGTGCAGGCTTATAGGTTTAAGTTGTTCCCCTTACTCTGCAAGGAACCAATTCTGCAGTGACACTTCCTCCCAGTTTTCAGAAAAGGTGTTTGTTGATTTTGTTTTGGGAGCGGGCTCCCTCAAACCCAACGAGAGGATGGTCTGTCTTGCTGCTGTTTATGTTTTTATTCATCAGTTCTCAAGTGTTAGTGCTTTCTTCTGGAAACATTTACCTTCTTGTTCAGAAGAGACATTCTAAAAATCCAGTAACAAGCTTGCAGCTAACAAATACAGCTACCTGCTCCATATTTGCCCTGAAGGTCAGCATAAGAAGTAGAGACAGCACTGACAGGAACAAAGCGGAGCCCCCTATATATTTGAGCCAAGGCAATCAGCCAGATACAGACAGGACTGAGATTGTCATTCTAGGCACTGTACATGATTATCTCAGTCCATTTTCGCAACAGTCTTCTGAAAAGCTAGGCCTAAGACAGATGTTGGAGTTTCTTGGCCCTCCTTGGTGACTTCAGTCAAGCAAAATCCCAGCTCTGGGAAGGGAACTTTTCTACATACCCAGACAGCTTTTTGTGTTAGAAACAGCTGTACTTAAACATACAAGCTTGGCAGGAACAGTTTGACAGACAGAATAGCAAATTATCACATTTGGCAATCCCAACTTCTCTGGACGGGCCATGGGGAGGAAAAACTCTTATCCTCCTCATTTTACCAGATGAGCAAGTCCACCAATGTCTTTGCAGAAGAGAGATTTGACACCTAGTGCTAACAAAGAGAGCAAAGAGCTGTACTGTGTACCTCAGTATCTGCCGATGCATGAGCTTCTTCTAAGATGTTTGAGGTTGTTACAAGTGTCTCATCACTTGCAGTTAATACAGGAAAGCGGTACTTCTGAGTATACTGATTCCTTGAGCAATTCCTGCCTTCAGATGCCTTTGGAATTTAATGAAACTGCTCTAGAGATGCCAATATAACAAGTCTCTCCTCCTTCTTTCGCCTCATTTCGCAGCCCTGGGACAGAGCTCTTGGCGCTGCATGGAGAGCTGATCCCCCTGAAGGTGCTGAGCAATGGTTTGCCAAGAGCCTTTGTCTAGCCAGTGCTTGTGGCAATCCTGAGTGTGAGAGAGGAACCAGTGACACAACTGTCATTCATCAGATCCTAGTGTTATATACTTCCCTTTATGTCATGCACTTTGAGTCCTGTGTCACCCTGCTTTACTGGTCTCAACATTTTTCCCCCTCCACTACTCCTCCCCAGTACTTGTATTAATTATCTGCTCGTAACCCCTATTATTCAGGCTTCCTCTTTTCAGCATTAGTGCACAACATTTCCAGATAAGTGGTCTGAGCTTTCCTTCACTGCACATGAGCTTCCTGGGCTCCAGAGCACGTACAGAGGCAGGGGGTGGTGCTCAGAGCAGCAACAAGGCTGGGCAGCACCAGGCTCCTGGTTTGTTCTAAAAGAGTGAGCCTTAGTAGAGCAGAATTTAGCTGGGATCGTAGGCAGGTTTGGCACACAGCAGCAGAGATGAGTTGCACACACCTGGGTGTGCTTTTCCCTTGAATAAACACAGCTTCCCTGTTGCAACCAGAGCTGTGGTTGATGGATGGCAGAGAAGGGTAAGCTGTTTGAGTCCTGCCATGGTTCTCTTGATTTCTATTGTTATTTCCCAGCAGAATTTAAAACGACTATTTCCTTTTTAAAATATAATTCCATACATCCCATGAGATGCATACAACTTCTGATGCATACAACTCTAACTGTTCTCAGGGACAGAAGGGAAGGTAGAGAATACTTCTTACCCTAGCAAAAAAAAAAAGAAAAGTTGCAACAGATCAGTTGTATCACTGCAGGCTTTTAACACGAAATAATTTCAAATTATTTTTTCCTGACCCCCAAAAAACCTCCTATTACCAGAGAGGAGCTAATCTAGTATTCAATTTACCTTCCATATTTTATAGACTCGGCATCTACTTATTCTACAGTAACACCTTATTTTTCTTAACCTAGGTAGTTTCCAAAAATATGCCTCTGCTCATGTATTCTGCATAGGTTGAAAAGATGAGCACACTGAATACACAAGAACAAATCAGATGAGCTTATGTTACAGGAAGCAATCATCAGCTTGAGACACCGCAACTGGAGAAGCATCAACAGAAGGATCTGTGATGGGCCAGCCGAGGAACAAGCCAGTAGTAGATAACCCAGATCACAAACATTTAACAGGACTCCTATAAGGGAAGCTTAAATACTGTGCTACTCCCATAGGGCCAAGGAAATCAAGCAATGCTAAGCTATTAGCTCATTTTCCAGAGGGAAGCTTGGCAAGAGAAGACAAGCTGTACAGTAGATGTCAAGAGTAAAAGCTGTGGAAGCAACGGCAGAACAAGTTTGAAGAAGTGCCTCCAGATCTTTGGGCAGATCCCCTCCTTCCTCCAAACAGTCGCAGAGCAAAACTGCAGCTGTTCCTGTGTTTGCTCAAGATTTACGTTAAAAATTAGAGCATAAGGATTTGCCTGGTCACCTTCTGGGTGTGAGAGATTCGTCCAGGCTCCAGCAGAACATGATCTGCACAGGAGGTTAACATGGTTGAATCAATCTGATCATGGATGAAAATTCAGCTGCTATCGATTCCCTGCTTACACTGATTGCCCTTCCCAGGTCAGGATGGGGACCCATCCCATTGTTCAGAGAATACAGTATTCTGTTCACTACATCAATTACCCTGACCCCACGGGGTCCAAAAGCCTCCCCAGTCAGCCATTTACAGTGACAGCTGTCATGCTAATGAATCCACATTGACATTATAATTAAGTCATTACACAAAGTGAGGCCTCCCTCTCAGCTGTATAGCAAACAAGGCTACTTTGGAAAGACTGCCTATTAGAAATTCAGTATTATAAGAGGAGTATCTCCTAAGTTTTAGAAGACAAAAAAAAAAGTACTAGTGCAGACAGAAGACGCAAACGTGAAGAAGGATTGAATCTCCTCGAAGGAGATTCTGCTTTCCCACCTTCGTGACAAGTTACCCTAAAGATACTCATAACAAATTAGTTTCACAATAAGACTTCTGGAGAACATAAAAGCAATCGGCAGCTCCTCAAGCAGTTAAAAGCACAGAGTTCTCCAACCTCTCTGCATTCGCCTCACCTGACTGGAGACTACAATAAGTCCAAAGGAAAAAGTTATCCATATATATGCAACAACTGGTAGATATCAAGGTGTATGCCAGGATGAACAGTGAGCAGTCAGGTACTTTATTTACAGGATGTTTGGCAGAACCCCTCTGGAGTATCACAATACACCCAAGCCAAAAGCCACCCAGAGTTCATTTACATCCTACATACACCGATCCCTTGTGCCTAGTGACAGAGACAGAACCTGAGGGAACAGCGTGGAGCTACATCAAGGGAGGGTCAGACTGGGGATTGGGAACAGGTTCCACACCAGAGGGTAGTGGACATGGAACAGGCTACCCAGGGTAGTGGTTACAGCCTAAGCTGCTAAAATGCAAGAAGCTTTTGGGCAATGCTCAGTGACACAGGGCTGGAATTTTGGGTGTTTCTGCATGGAGCCAGAAACTTGACTGGATGGCCCTTTTGAGTCCCTTCCCATTCTATGATTCGGTCATTCAAATATTACTTACCTATAACAGATTAATACTACCAGAAACACTTGTCTTTAGTATATAATGAGCACAGATGAAAATGTAAAAAGAGCACTGTGTGAACATTTGAGAACTAAATAGTTTTCCCAACTGCTTTTTAAGTGGCTAAATGAGAAAGAGCCCCACAGTCTGCTCATGTCTGATTTTTATCATGCAGCTTTGTCATAAATTTAGTAACCAAAGGAGCTGGCTGAGTGGTTGAAATGCATAGTCTCCAGATAGTCGAGGAGTTCTGCATTTAACTGGCACAAAAAGAGACTAATATGATCTGTTCTGTTGAAACCTATTTTAAGTCTTGCCAAAATCAATATATGTTTCCCAGGGCAGCGGTCAGAGCCCCAAGCCTGCCAGAGAGTAAGGACAACACCCTCAGACACAGAGTTTGAATCGTAAGTCATCATGCGTGGAACTAGGAGTCAGACTCAAAGATTATTTTAAGTGTCTTCCTACTTGGGATATTCTATGGCCCTACAGGTTTAGTCCCTCTCTGTGCATCTCTTCAAGTTAGTCCATTAGCCAACAGTTCCATCTCAGCTTCTGTAATGCCATAACATGACAGAAAGCACAATAATAATAACGAAGTAACAAAGTCCTTAGCTACAACAAATGAGAAGAAGCCCAAATGCAAGAGCCGTAGACACAGAAATAGAAGAAAAAAAGCTGCTTATAGAAGATCCCAGACAGACAAAGAACTCTAACAAGATACCCTCACCTCCACTGCCAACTCTTAAATGAAGTCTGGGAAGGGTGGATCCTGGCTCCACCCCTTCTGGTCACTCAAGAACACTGTATACACCTGAGATCCATTAGGTTGGCCCTGCCTTCCCACCAGGTGCTCAATCACTGCTTCAGGACATGACTTAGCATTTCCTGCAGCTTTAATTTTGTTTTTGTAGAGCAGGTGAGTAAAGAGCTTCATATCATCAAGGGCTGTTGCTCATTGTAGTCCTAAGTGTAGGAGGCTGAAAAGGGTTAGAAGAGGAAACACTCAGGTTTAAGAAAAAAAAAAGTTATTTTACACAGTACTCTGAGCACAAAACTTCCCAAATACTAATCCTACTGGAGTATGGCAGCCTATTATGTTTAAAAAAACCACCCTTGACAGTGACTGAAAGATGGCTTTTAAAGAAACACGAACTGCATGACACAATAGAGAAAACAGTGCTCATCCAGTTGGAGTGCAGCCTGCAGAAGGAAGTGTTATAGGGAACATAAAAGCAAACAGCTCAATAGTTTGAAGTCACGCAGCCTTAGTAGCACAAAAGGGTGCTGTAAACACATTCAGTTTATCAGAAGACTTTCATTCAAGTGAACACGAGGTTTTTAAACCATATTTTTTCTTTTTGCAAACACAACACATTCAAGTACAGGGATAAGATCCGAGATATTGTCCATTGCTATCTAGGAGCCAGTTCTGTTATTTGACTATTGAAAGCATTCAGTACAACTCTATCTTAAGATTACAGGTCTAGTATATATAAAGACGTTGCTGTCCTTCACCAGAAAGGATTGCCTGACCTTACTTCGAGACCTTTGTGGTCACCTTGAAGTGATTTCAGACCCATCAAAACAAAGAGAGATCAATGTGTTTCTGGGACCATCTCTGCATCTACACCAAAGATGCAGAACTCATCTTCCACATAACGTACTGATTCATAGAAGCAAATATTTAGGTGTTAAGTACTTAACTTTTATGCTCTGACGGGTCATTATAAGGTGTCTGAAATCCTCCTTGCTGTTTTCTTCTACTGAAGGTCATAAGGCTTCTGGATATACAATTGTAGAGCTGTTACTCCCAGAGCAAAACACCTGGAAAAGAGCCACACCCCTGAGAAAAATCTGCACTTCATATTTTCAATTGTTTTCTCTCCGAGGGAGAGACCTCTAATTTTACCTAGAATATTCAGAAGTCCTACAGTAGATGATGTTCTAGAAAGATGGATTTGCAACTATGGCAAAGGAAGCAAACTCTGCAGTTTCACTTGTTTCTACGTGGCTAAGTACTCTGACCACAACCATGTTTCTTTCCTCCCTTCAACCCCTCACTATGATTGGTTACCTTATGCCCTAAAGTAAAAAGATGAAAAGCAAAGGGAAAAAACAACAACAACAACAACAAAAAAACCACACAAGAAGGATCATGGGATCGTGCAGTTAAGCACTCACAAGATGGGAAGCACCAGAACCAGGACTACTCTGCAACCCTTAGATCAGCCCATAGGTGTTAATATATTACATCACCTTCAACATTTCAATTGAGTAGAACCCATTCAGTACCTGGAGTATATGCTCAGAGATAGGGAAGAAGAACACTATTGCATTTTTACAGATTGCAGGGAGAACTGAGCAAGGGCACACTGGGAATATCATATGGCATCAGGCAGTTCTCTACACAGATAGTCAGAAGAGCTAAAGGTTTTAGAGCCCCATTATCATATTAAATCTATCCAAAGCAAACATTTAGTACTGAAAGGGGATATTATCTGAGAAAATAATGAGAACTGAGGATTGGACCTCGCTCAAGAACTTCAGGAAAAGGTTAGACTTTTGGTCCAACTTATAGCACTGCTGCTGCTACTTGAACAGTACAGGATTTTAGAGAAAAATATAGAAAGTCAGCATCGTCCCTTTGCCCTCTTCCAGGGGTATACAATTCTACAGAAGCAAAGGACTGCCTGTAATGTATGTTGTGTTATTCTGATTTCCTAAACTGTACTTTGAATGATGGATGAGAGGCTGAAGCAGCTGATAACGATGCTAAATGGTGAGAGAGCAAATATGCACCAGTAGCTCAGCTGAAGCCATGTAGCTGGCATAGAGCTGGGTTCAGGCTGAAAAACAGATGAAGTGTCCCAAGAGTGTGTCAGCCCCAGAATCCTAGAAACAGTTTTCTTTTGTGAAACAACTTTTTACCCAGGGATGCAGTAGGGGAAGAAATAATGACTTTTAAAACCAATGAACATTATGATTTAATGAAGGATGCGATTAATATATCAATAACTGAAGTGATACCAAATAGATCAGAGGTGCTTGGAACCAGATCAGCCTGCTGGGCATCTGTTTCCACACTTCATGGCACTTTGTTATGCTAAGGTCAATACGCACCAGCAGAAATTTAAGTCTTTAAAAAAGAGCTGTGAGAGCTTTCTATAACAGGATTCATCTCTACCATGTTCCGCATGGTGCAGCTACACGGAAGAGGTGCAGGAGCCCATTTAGGTCCAGCTTTACCCTTGTGAAACCAGCCCATCTTTCTCAGAGCTTGAATCAGTTGTCTCAGAGGTTCCTTTACAATGATTTGCCTGTTATAACAATTCCAACCGTCTGTATGATTTCCTCAGTTCAAGCTCAGTTTCAGCATCTTTATTTCATGGACCTGTCTCCAGGTATCTATCTTCTGGAAGGGCAATTTGTGAAAGCACCCCAAATCCATAAGTAACGACAGACCTGACTATTGTTGTTTTTCTAAGAACCTCTTCACGTGTGGATAAAACCAAAGCATTTTTACCCATTTAAGTACTTACAAGTGCTGGAAGAGTGGCAAAAAAAAAAAAGAAGAGTTCCCCTCTGCCTTGGTGTATTTAGTAAATTGTGTCAGTAGGAGACATCAGCCACCAAAACAATACAGTTTCACTGCAAGATAGTTGGTCCTAAACAGAGCAAAACTGGAACTAAAACATTAAGTCATATAGATGGAAGAGTTACGGACTCCAGTATAAGATACTTCAGAAAACCCAAACATGAGTTTGTAGGCTCATTTTAGGCTTGTTTTCAGTTCTTAATGTTTTAAGAACTGACATTATTCAAACCTAGAATTTACTAATTCAGCATGTTTATGCTATGCCTGAGGCCTCTGGCTATTTCTGAACTACAGCCACGGGATGACATTCAGCTTTGGGTTTTCAGTCAAAGCAGAGAAGTCTGTACGCTGAAAATTTCATTTTTGCATTTCGGTATTTTTCCTCTATTCATCCGAGCCAGTCTTAACAGCTAAAGGAAGCAAGAGCACAGAACAGCTTTCCAGTGCACTGTCCCTTCTACAGATGAGTCCCAAAGATCCCCCCAAGTGTAATCCCCAATGCCTGCAATTTTACAAGATCCCCACGGCTCTTCAATTACCTTCGTTGGCCTGTCAAGACTCTAGCATCTCAAATTCAGTTAGCTGGTGTTTGGACCTCTGCCAAAGGCCAGCCTTTGCTCCTAATGACAGCCAGCTGAGGGGACACTGAGAGGGGCTGAATTCAATTTGCAGGCCCTGTAATGTGATTAGGGGAGCAGGGTTTTTATTTTCTCCAAAGTTTGCAGTAGCCAGGATGAATGATGGCCAGAGGATGAGCTGTCAACATCAACAAAGGCTTGGAGACAAAAGGAAAAAAATAAGAGGGTATAAAAAAATTTTTTTTAGAAGAAATGAGTCTGTTCTGATTGACAGCACAGTGAGCTGTTGAGTGAATTGTTCAGGTGACAATGTTGTGTTTGCAGAGTGTCACTTTGTGTGGGCTGCTAAAGCAGGAATGGATCCAGCTACCAGGCAGATGTCAAACAAACTCCAATGAGAGCCTTTTTTTCTAAGTACACTCAGTGTCCAATCTTCCTAATAAATACTACACCGTTGCATTCTATTCTAAAACATGGAATGCTCCATTTGCTACTTGATGATATTCTTACTCGGCTACAGCAAAAGCTTGTTAGAAAGACACACTAATTTTTCATTCCCAAATGTCTGAGAATTTACCTCAATTGAGCATCACTCTGCTCTCCACATTAACGCTTGTATACTTGAGGAAGGCGTTTTACTTGCTTTGCTTCACAGTACGGTTATGACAAAGTCTAATAACACTCTCCCCCAATATAGGATTTTTTATTCTTTGAACACTTCACCTCCCATTGTTGCTCACTTACTTATTCTTTACTTGAATTTTTTATCACCAGTACATCAGCCTGGAGGATGATGGCTGAGCTCTACCATCCTGAAGACCTTGTTCTTCCTCTAGCAATATCCAGTATGGCACATTCAATGCAGATATGTTAATTCCTACTTGCTTAAGACAGGCCTTTGAGACAATTATTTAAGTCCTTGTTGAACTCCATACACCCCCACCTGCACAGAGCAGGCTTTGACACAAATCCAGTCCAAAAGGCTTCATAACAAAGCAAAACAATCAGCATCAATGCACTTGGGATTTCCATTCAGAAAGCTGTGGTGTGGAGTCCCCCACAATATGAGCAAAATGAGTAGATTTAAAAAAAGATGCTGGGGGAAAACTGTGGATCCAGATCTAACACTGCACTGTCACAGCTTCATCTGCTTGGATGTCTGTGTGACATTCATGTGATACACAACCCTAGAAAGACCATGGTGACTTTAGCTATTCATGGAAACTCCTGATAAGGCTACCTTTTACAGGGACAAAACTCTGAAACTCTCATCCAGATAGGTAAGTCTGCTGACCCTTCCAAAGGCCATGGTTATCAAAAGATCCAGTTCATAGTGCAGATAACACAAACCTTTCCCATAATTACCTTATAGTATCTACCACAGAATTTGTACTACATTCTGCAAACACATCAAGTTGGTAATAAGAGCATGAGCAGCATGAGCAAAAAACAAGCATGAGCAAAAAACATCAGGAGCAATAAGGAACATGAGCAAAAAACTTCGGGTATCAGACTTGACCACAGCCTAGAAGAGCATCAGGGTAAGACTCAAAACACTGCTAGCAGTGGCCATTTCACCTGAGAGCATGGAATAGCACAAGCTCCAAAACAACCAACCAAGAGCAACATGGCAGCCACGGGAGAAAGGGAGCCCAATGTCCTGCAAGTGAGCAATACTGAAATCTTGTCAAGGAGCAGGGAAGCAGTTGTATTATTGACTTTGTCTCTAAAGGCCTGAAAATGAGTGATTTCGCCCTAATGAAAATGACTTCATTAGGGTGACTTACAACATGCTGCAAAAACAAACAAGCAGAAAGCATGAGAGTTATGTATGAAGGAGAAAGAACTGCTGCTAAAACCACATAGACAGTTAATATGAAAGGGATAATAATCCTCATTTTTCCAACGGCAACAGTGGAAGGTGTGCATAAGGTACCTTACAGGTGGGAGGCTCATTTTGCTGGCATTTTTGACTACTTCTGCCACTCTGAGGCATTTCTGAACACACACCTCAGGTAAGATTACCCTAAATTTAGTAATTTCATTGACAGAGAAGGGGATGAGGGATATATCTCTCAGCTATATGCAGAGCTCCAGGATCACCCGTGCTTGGAAACAGAGATTAGCATTTAGGAAGTAGCTCGTTGTCATCCCTGATTACTTTCTGCTTCTGGTCAAGTTTGAAGGCTCAACTTTGAGGCAAAAATAAATTAGCGTTCACAAATGCTCAGCTGGAACTTATTAGTTTGTCTGCACAGATCCCTGATGGTCCCTTGCTCTAACCTCTCTCAGCTCTTGCATTCAACCGGATTATGCTGTCTCCACAGAACATCCCAGGGCTAAAGGGCCAAGCAAAATGTTTTTTGCAATTATTCTTCCTGTAGTCTTTTCTCCTATCTGGGGCCTCTGTGGAGCCAGACAGTAGAGCTGACAGCAGGGAAGCTGCCTTAGCTGTGTTCTCCACTTTCCTTGTTAATGTTTTGGCAGAGAAGAATGAGAGCAGCCTGACAAAGGTGCAGAGGGGTGAATAAGAAGAGGGGAAGAAGGAGAAGCAAAGATGAAGCTCAGATGAGTGAGGAAAGTACACAGAAAAGGAGATACAAGAAAGACAGTAGCAGATATGGACATAGGGACAGTAAGGGCAGCAGCTAAGAGGAATGATATTGATCAGTGGGGATAAAGAGAGACCACCCTGGCCAGCTAGAGCCTAGAGTAGGCATCTCAAAATACTGCCTTTCCTCCCCTGCCAGACAGTGCATCAGCTTATAGGTCCCATTTCTGCTATCAGGAACAGGTGGGGAAATCGGTATAATTCTAAACAACCACATTTAATCATTCTCAACGTGCTTTTTAAGCTATACTGGAAGGAAATTACCACTCATTTGACGTATTGGTAGAAAGAAAAGGCTGCAAAGCCATATTTTAAAATTAAGAAAATGTTAAAAAGGGGTAGAATTAAAATCACCCATACTTCAATAAATAACCCACGCTCTCTCAATCTGAAACAGTCACGTTTTCACTAAAATAATCTCCTTTGTTTCCCATAGCATAATATTACACAACAGCAAAATAGGAGATCTCTTTCATGGCTTGGTGAGATCTTTTTTGGTCTAAGTCTCACACCAGCTCTTGCAATAAAACTATCACCTGTTCTTGTTTATTGGCTTTTTATTCTTTTATTTTTTTTCTGATGACCTGACTAATAATAGATGCTTTGCCTTTGTATTGGCACCCATCCATTCAAAAGCATTCCAAGAAGTCAAATTACAGAATAGTATCAGCCTGTCAGTAATGCCACTAGTTAGATGCCAAGTGCTCCAGATGGATAGAGTCAACCTTTGAAATTTAATGCATCCATAAGACTAAAAAGCCAAGCCAACTCCATTGGATAAGGAATGCAGATGAAGAAAAAGCACTGAACATCCTGGAAAATCTACATATGACAAAACTTCAAAAGATACTGCATATGTTTACATCATGATTGAAATCATTAATGCACTTACACCAGGGGAACATTTGGCCCATTATTCATAATACCCAGAAGAAGAAGAGTAACACACTTAATTGGAATCCTTGTCAAACTGAAAAATTAATTATCCTCCAAAGATTCTCTGTCAAACTGTCTCTTTCTATTTGCTAGACATGGGCAACATCAGCAAATAGCTCTGCAAATCCCTACTACCAGCAAATATATTATGTACATGTAAAGAATGCAAAAAGAGCCAAGTCAGGAACTGCATGATGAAGAACACTTGTTGGAAAATGGCTACTCCAAAACCAAAATTATTCTGAGAGAGCATGGTAAAAGCAGCCATGCTTGAAGAGTGGCTGATATCTTGATGTAAAAGGAAAGTTTCTGAGGCAGAAAGGGTCACCATAGAATCACATTATCATAGAATGCCTTATGTTGGCGAGGACCTTAAAGATTACCTAGTTACAACCACCTTGCCAAAGACAGGGTTGCCAGCCTCTGTATAGGGCTGCTCAGGAAAGTCAGTCGGTCCCCCTCCTGCTCGGAAACTCCTTTCAAGTACTGGAAGGCCACAAGGATGTCTCCCCAGAGATTTCTTTTCTCCAAGTTAAACAAGCCCAACTCCCTCAACCTATCTTCATAGGAGAGGTGCTCCAGCCCGTCCGTCTGCATCCAACCAAAGACATTCATCCAACTTCTGAGTCTCCCTCAAGCAAAGACCTATAGTTTCCAATCATCCTGGTATTTGTTTTCTGCCACGCACCAGCCTGAGACAGAGAGAGCAAAGTCCCAAGTGCCTGTTAAAGGCCCCAGTCTACCAAGCCTAGAGCATAGCTAAAGAGAAGAGAGACCCCTGGCTTTTTTCACTTGCGCCACATTATCACAGAAAGGTGGATTAGAAGTTATCTCAGCTCTGCTTTCTTTCAGAGCTCCTTGGCAACACAGCCACCAAGATATAAATATGCACACACAAAAATTTGCAGCAGGCATGTGTGCACGCACACACACAAACCAACAGGCAAAAGCATTTCAAGGCAGATATGGCCAGGAAGGCAAAGGACTTGGAAATTTCAGGAAGAGGAGGAGAATAAAGGAGACATTTCTTTTCCTTAAATCTAGCTTTCTAAAGGTTAAAAAAAAAAAAAAAAACTTGGAAAATGAATAGTTACTCTACTTAAATCAATGGACTGCACACAAATAACAAGTGGCCAGACACAGCTGCAAAGCCACATTGCCTAAAATATTATTTAAATGAAGAAAACCTAGTTTTGACTGATGGAAGGACCAGTAAAACCCAAGTACTCAAGAGTACATTGATTAAACAGAAGCATGAGAGCTCCCCATCCACTAAAGTGCCAGGCAAGTAGCATTTCATAGTTCAGCCATCACTTCTCCACTCCTTAGGCATGAAGCTTGCACTGAAGTCAGGGCCAAGGAAGATTATACGTTGCTATTGCCAGTGGTGCTCAGCCATAGTAACACTACCATAGAAAGATGCACACCAGACACTCACGTACATGCCATAAGCATCCTACAGAAGAAAGAGTTCCAACATACTGCTATCCCTCATTACACTAACGCCTGAAAGTGGCAAGTGACCCCACCACGCAGGCACCATGCACACAGTAGGTAATACTGCTCACGTCAGTGTGTACCTCCTAAAAGCCTTCCTGAGTGAGGCCACAATGAACACTCATCACCACGCATTTCTTACAGCCTTGCTTCATTCCTCACCAGATCTGAGGAAAAAGGCTCTCTGTCTTCCTCTTTGGATGGGTATTTTTCTCACAGGTTATGTGCAACAATGCAAGCAGACATCTGGAGCAAATGTTCTTTCTCCTGCATCAGGTGGGACAGGGATTTGATACCGAGTTTCAATATCTTCTGGCTCAAGGTTCATCTCCCCTGCCAGAGGTGGATCTCAGGCTGCTCCCTAATGCGCAATCACATCAAGAAAGCAGTGTTGGGAAGCACTTTGGGTCTCATGCAAATTCTTCCTTCACTGTGAGCAGGAAGGGATTGTTATCAACTGCTCCTATATCTCTTACTGTATGTGTGCAAGCTGTTTACAGATGAATATTGTGCAATAAGATTAAGAAGTATTTATTCTGAGATGTCTATATTAACGGTTTTTAGACTAAGAGCACAGTGAATAGTTATCCAGATTCTGGGAACCCCTCTGTGGCTCAGCTTCAATATTGTGAGCAGTGCTCCTGAAGTCAGCACAGCTCTTGTGGCCTTTGAGGAAGGCATGAACATGAGAGTTTGCAGTGGCAACTTTTAACCTTGTAAGTGGAACACATTCATTAAGAAACCCAGGTTCCAGGAGAGTAAACAAAGGGGGAATCTTACTGATTCTGGTTTAATGACAGGGTTCTTAAGAGAGCAAAGAATCCAATGGAAGTAGTTTTATTGTGAGTCCCAACAGACTCCAGTTCCATCAGTTGGAATATGTACAAACCTTCTGATTTCTCTGCTTTATGTTTTTTTTTCTTTCTACAGCTTTAAAAATCTTCAGCATTTTTGCACATTTACGCTCATTTCAAGTTTTGAGCCCAGAATTTGAATCCAAGTATCAATACTGATGGTGGACTGCGGACAGTTCTTTGGGGAAAAGATCATTAGAGTTTTCTCTTTGGCTCATTCCCTTTCCTTGTCCATGCAGCCATGCCAGGGTCATATATTTTCACTCCTGGATGTTTTTAGGCAGTCTCTCAGATTATCATCCATCTCTTCCCCGATACTTCATGAACTGCCATTCCCAAATATTATTCCTGCCCTTTAACATGCCTGCTTGGGGTCCTGCTGGTCTCTGTGGTCTCAGTCACCATTTGGCTATCTGAGCTGCTCTTCCAGTCCCTCTTGGTTTGTTTGGTATAAGCTGATATCCCACAGAATTGATACTTCACCATTAAAGAAGATCAGACACTTTCCTGAACACAAGTTTTCAGTAGTGAATTACTGCATCATTGTTTTTTCATGCTCAATCTCCTCAATTAGTTAAAATAAGGAATTTACTGTCAGGAAAGTTTATAAAAGCAGCTGGTTTAAATAAATATTCACATTGTAGTTACTAAGTGTGCTCAAACCTTGCACATGTTCATCCCAGCAAACAAAGTGTTTTGCAGGGAGGTGGCTACAGGCTCTGCAGTATTGCTGCCTGTGTTGTTTTTTTTCTGTGGTGTGAAAGGAGAGCTCAGAGCCCCAGAAAATCTCCACCTGCTATTCAAGAATGCTCCATTTCAGGCCCAGTTACCTTTGGGTATCAATCAATACCTAAGTCTGGAAAGAGCTATTAATAGTTCTTTCCCTGGTACAGCTGTTGGTTGGATATTATTTCTTAATGCTACCAGTTAATTTAAATTCCATCTTCCTAAAAATTCTCTGCAAAGGCAGAATAATTTGAATAAATTAGGTGCTGTTATTTGGTCTTAAACTAGAATTACCTTGAAAGTAGTGCCTATTATTTCTGCGTTCTGTGCACAGACTTGGAGGTAAGTAACTTCTAATGACACTCTTTCACTGCAAGTCCGGCTTAAGTGACAATGAATTCTTTCAGGGCAGAAAAATTATGTGCATTACTAATCTAACATTTTAAGAAAGAGACTAACATCTCCAGTTTAAACAGCTTCTTTGAACAGCTGAAGTGATATTTTTGTGCATCTTTGTTCTTGTCTGATAGACAAGTGTTGGAAAACAGTTACCAAGTAAGAGAAAGAATTTTCCACTATCTAAATTGTCTTAATTTTCCTGTAAGGGCAAAGAGAAAAATGTTTTTCAAACATTCTAACAGGGGAATTTTCCTAATGAAAATTCCTGGTTTCTCCAGTAAGTTCTACTGGGTCTAGTCAAGGTTGGATGCCAATCATGTGTTATTATGATTTTAAATACTGAGTGCCTCCTCTAATGTCCCCAAAGGTAGTTTTCTATATGTCACAAGACTTCCCAAATCACTGAAGAAAGTTCAGACATTTTCATATTTTGCAAATCTGGATACACTTATAGGTATGATATGTTCTAAACAAATAGAATTCACGTTTTTTCTAGGGGCTTTTAAAAAATATCTTTTAATATCATGGTGGAACACAGAGCATTACAGCCTTCACCCTATGAAGCACTCAGTAGGAGAGGGGGTAGAGTCCCCAATACCTTGGTGAGACATTTGGGTGCTTCAGAAGGGCCCTGCTCAGGTGTTGGCACATAAGAACAAGTCTCACATCACAGCACTTATATCCTGTGTTCAAACTCTAGAAAGATAAGTGAGGAATCAGAAGCAACACAAAACCTATCTCCATAATGCCATGGATTTTAAGAGTGTCCCTTAGACTGTGGATTTACTTGATTTTTATTGAAATCCTAATGTTAAACACATTAGGAAACCTACTTGCCATCTCCAAAGCTCTTCTCCCAGCCTTAAAGGAAAGGTCAAGGTTATTATCCCTTGTGATCCATCAAGAGAAATTTTTAAACATTCAGCAACAATGCTTTGGCCATTTTTTGTGCCACCTTATGCCCTACAGCTACCTATGACTTTCCAGGCAGGGAGAGAAAATCAACCCATTAGTCCGAGTACCAGCAACTCAGGTCAGAGAAGCTGTATGCTCCTATATACACATATATATACACATAAATAAGAGGGATGGAGGGAGACAATTTCTCAGCAGCTCTGGGGAAAAAGCTCTTTCGTGATGAAATATTTTACTTAAGAAAAGCTCCTAAATCAATTGCTGCCAGGCAAGGGAGAGAGGAGGGAGGACAAGGGGGAACGATTTTGCTCTGTTCAGCATTTTCCTGTTGCTCCCTCCCACTCCATGAGCAGGTTACAGGCTGCACCTCGGCCACAAACAGGGATCCGTCCCACAGCAGGGCAGGAGGTGATGGTCTGGGCCAGCGAGGCTGAAGGAAGCAGCACCGGCTTCTTCCCGCCACCTTCCCTCCCAGCACAGTGAGAGCAGAGCTGCCCTATCAGTTTAACATACCAGGGACTTAGAGGGGCTTACAGGGCTGCTCCGTGCTGGGGATAAAGAATGGGAGTTTGGCAGGAATAAACATGTCACTTGGGAGCCTGCTCAGTGAGGCCTGATTTCCCTCTCGCGTCGACGCGCCGCTGGCGCAGCTCCCCAGATGCTGTACAGTAATCCTGATTTATGCTGGGTTTTGTTGGGAGCAGCCTCTGTGAAGACCCGCAGTCGTGGGGACAGAGCTCATGAGGAGGAAGGTCACAGCCTCTTCACAATGATGGGTGCAAAACTCATGGCTATCACCTAGACTCTTGCGTTGGGGCAAGCTTCTCCCCATACTTCCAAAGCATCACTGAACATTACTGGAGCTCAATGAGTGCTGTTGGGAGCTAGGGGAAGGGGGATTAATTGCAAGATGCAGCAGTGCTCACTGCAGGGTCGAGCTCAGCTCCTCTGTTACATGCGCTGAGGTTAGGCCCCGAAAAAACAGCCGCCATTTTAAAGCACCTCAGTCCAAACCCAACAGCAGCCATTTTGAAGTATCCCCACCATGAAGCAGCCCTGGCTTCAAACACCTGCAGGACATGCTCTCTGAGGCAGTGCTGAGACACGTGTCACTTTGTAAAGCAAGCCAGGTGATGCTCACACACCTTCCTGACATGGTACTGGAAGAAAGAGGCAGTTCATTTATGGCAGCTTTGAGGTTCTTGTGGAAGAGTATAATAGAGCATTGATGTGTTCCTTAGGAATACATTTGTTTTCAAATCTTCCCTTTACAAAGGGGAGGTTGTCACTAGTGTTTCCTTGTTCCTCTCACAGTCCTTTATTTTCAGAGGGGAGGGAAAAATTCCCTGCATGGGGCCCCTGCAAGTTTCCCAAGGACAGCTTCTCAGCAGCACTCAGCCCTTTGCAGCTCTGCCACCAGACCTGGGCTATCTGGGCAAACACGTTTCATCCCACTGCCCCCATCAAGCAGCACACCCAGCAGTGTCTCCACCACATCTCAATGAGAAGCCCACAGATTGCAAAGCCCTCATGGAGGTTTTTTTAGAAGGAAGTCATCTCTCACTGCTACCCTTTCCTTGTCTTTTCCCCCTGCTCAGTCATGTCAGCGTGATGTCTTTAGCTTGGCGCTTGCCGAGAAACTGCAAGGTCCCATCAGCAACACAGCCCAGGGCACTGCAGCTAAATTCCCCCCAATCTTCCCCAGACATTACCTAATTGATAAGGTGGCTGCTCCCTGCCCAGAGTGTGCGACACAGCCGGGCTCTGTTCCCCTTCGCTATGACATCATGCCGGCCCTTGCTGCCCATGCATCAAGCTGCCTGCAGGCTTCCTCTTCCACCCTAGATAAACGCAGCGGAGGCGAACTCCCTCAGCAATGCTGGAGAAAAATAACAGCACAGCTTTTGCAGGCAAAAATTTAGCATCACTTGGTTTGCAGGGCTGCAAGTTTCAACCCGGTGCTTGCAGTGTGCTGCACCAAATGCTGAAATGGAGGACAAGGTTGCACACAGAGAAAAACATGTGGAACTAAGCTCAGCATCAATAAAGCCAAGTTCTTACTTTCTTCATAGTTCCTTTTGGTTTGCTGCCTTCCAGCACTGTCCCCCATCAGTGCAGAGTTTACACTACAGAGTGTAGCCTCCCCCGTGATATGGAAGCTGAAGTCAAAGTTACCCCTCTCTACCTACTCCATAGATTTGTCAGAAAAAAGGATAACTGTGAACTCCTTACTGTCATTACAGACCCCAGTGGGGCTCAACAAAATTTCCACACTAATGTAATTACTGAAACATATGGTTACATAAGCTAAAAAAAAAATTCTGTCTAAAATCTTGTGTAACTTAGTAGAGACAGAAAAGAAATGGATTTCAATATCTAAAACTTTTCCTAAATGACACGATTTTCTAAAAGATTTTTAAAAAAAGTTTCATCCAAAATACAATTTGCTTCAAAATCAAACACATTTTTTAAATTATGAAAGAACTGCCTACACAATTTACACAATACAACCTGAAGATATGCTTCTTTGAATGTATGTACAGACATATACACACATGTAAAGAGAAAAACAGAGAAAGTGAGGGAGAACCCGCAAAGAAAATTATCTCCTTTTTATTTAGATCAGAGCTAACCCTGAACAATTTTTCTTTCTTACTTCAGACATCAAACCAAAAAAAAAAAAAAAAAGGTCAGCTATTGACTCATAATACTTACTATATCCTTTACTTCCTCCCTTGCTGAAATAACCCACAATGAACATTCAAGCTCTGAGGTCTAAAGCTGCATTTATGAAGGTGAGGAAACAGCTAACTTTTGAGCCAGAAAAAAAAAAACACCAAAAAAAAAACCTTAAAAAAATGAATAACAGAGTTCTTCTATTAATGCCAATCATGTTATTGCCCCACCAACATGCTATGGGGTAATTGACTGTTCAGTCATTGTAACTTTCTTCATCCTACAAAATTTCTTTGGATGCCAAGAATTGAAGCAGTTTTGGACCCAGGACTCCACATTTTCATTGCCACCATATTTCTCTTGCCACGTTACAGGAGTGAGAAATGCTGTGAGCTCAGGCTTGGGCTGCTGTAGGCAATGCGCAAATAAGCGACAACATCTTATACAATGTCTTATAACTTATCTCTCTCTTTTTTTTTAGCAAGAGGGAAAAGTTTCAGCTGTTGATAAAATGTGGGTTATTCCAAGAAATATTCCATGAAATTCCATGCCCACATGGCTGCAGAGCCCTCTAACATGGTAGAGTCCTGTGCCTGCCTGCATTTTAACTCACTCGGCATTTTTTTCTCCCGCTGCGGGAACACAGGAAAGATGAGATACAAACAAGATTTTATTTTCCTATCTCTCTCACTTGAGGAGAACATAGCCATAATTCCACTGAGAATAAACAACCCCACAGCTAATCTCCCCACTCACGAGGACGGTTTGTTGAAATTAGTGAAAGGATGCAGACGTTGCACAGACTGCTTGATAAGAGTTATAAGCACTGGTTTGTTATTATTAAAGAGAGGGAGCATAACTTTGCTGTCTCCAATGATTTTAAAACACAACATTCTCCCTGACAGCTATCTCCCTACCTATTCTATTTACATTAAATGGATGGGTGAGTAAGTATGGGGATGTCTGTATGGAAAAAAAAAAAAAAATGGCTTGGGTGTTTTGTCTGTTGTATACATTTTTTGAGGATGTGGCAATATAAACCCCCAAAAATAAAGAATGACAACAACTCAGAAAGTATCACCAGAACTCAGGAAAAAAAAAAGGAATTAAAAGTAGAGCCCTGAGCCTGAGGGTGTGGGTATGGCAGCTTGATTTCCTTGAAATACCAACACATCCACAAATAAAGAAATCAGTTGTAAACATGCATCCAATATTACTTGAGCTTGTACGTTGAGCTGTATGTAATTAATGGTATAAGAAGTTTCATCTTGATTCACAGATGTCTCTGATGCCAAAACCAGATCTTTTAACTTAAATTCTGCCTTAAATGCAATGCTGGTAGTGCAGTATCACTAGTGTTGCTTTAGGAGAAAGAAATCAACTTTCATTTAGGCAGGCATTTCATTGCACCCAGTGCCCGTGGCACTACCAATGCTGACAGCAGGTGCTGAGTGTGAGAGTGCTGGGGTGATCCACTCACTGCAGTTGTCTGCAAGGTGAGAACTGTATTTGGGCTGAGGTTGCTTTGAGGCAGACCAAGAGACAGTCTCTATATTTTGTGCCAATCTGAGCATCACAGGATCCTTGTCCAAGGCTCCTCAGAGGTTGTGGCAGCCAAGATAAGGGGTTGTCATCATCCCTGTCGGCTAGAATAGACATAGGCAGAAAAATGCTTTGGCTAATGCTGTCCTGGCACTTGCTGAACATGCAGGAAAGGTGGGAAGATGGAGAGGAGTAACAATCAGCGAGGAGATGAAAGTAGAATTTTCTATATCTGATTACACAGACTCTTAATTGCTTTTCTGCTATCCCATTGGCTTGTCAGTAATTTTCCTATGTGTATTTATGCCCTAAAGAGGCAACTCTGCTACCCCTGTTTGCTCTGTGACTAACAGTACCACAAAAGGAACTTTGTGTTATTGAGAGAACTGCTGTTGAAGTAAACACCAATTCATTAATACAAATTCATCAGCTACAGCTGCATTTTCTGAAATGACTGAAGGCATAGTTGATTCCAGTTTGGTTTTACACAAGATTCAGAGTGAAAATCGATCAGAAACTTCTCTGCCTTCAAATTCTGAAGCTTAGACTTAATGGAGAGTGAGAAGATCTGAAACAGCTGTTCTGATGCATGAAATTGATGAAAAATACTTATCATTTGTTCAGCAGGTCAGTTGCGGAGACGTTGTAGTGCCGCCATTGTAAGCCCAAATGTCTGTGTGGCTTTGTTGTGAGGCAGCATGGTACCAGGTGTCAGGCTTTGCTGTACCGCACACCTTGATGCAAGACAAACCTCAATAATTGTTATGGCGTCAAACAGCAAGCTCTTATTTGCTTATTGTTATTCTGTTGCTTTTTTAAAAGGAAAACATAAAATCAATGAGGTCTGAATTAAATGGGTTTTACTTTCATATACAAAAAATGGCCAATAGCTAACAGTTACTAATTCTGCACTTTCTGAAAACAAGATGCAACCTATCCAGCAACCAAGTGCGTAAAACTTGCCACATATCCTGGGATTTCAGTGCACTAACTTTTTTTTCTCATTATTTCTTTAATATATGCTAAAGGATTTACTTCATACGGGCAGCACAGTTTGGGACAAGTCCAGTACAGGTTGGCTATAGTCTCTTTTGTATACTGGGACCATAGAAATATATGCAGATGTGTGCATCTGTATATATGTATATTTTTGTATTTGTGTGCATATAGACTTACTGTGTGCATACACACTAACCCATATGCATCATACATTTTATTTTGCAGTACTAAAACATTATATTCATAATAACAAGAGGGAAGAATATGACATGGTGTTTCCTTTCTGAGCAAAATAAGTTACAAATGCTGATTTTTTTTAAGCTTTGCTGTAGCGCTAGTTACTTGCAAGTGTTCTCATCCCACAGGAGTGCATGACTGGTGATATACCTTCAGTAGAGCTTAATTGTAGGTCTAACCTGTCACTTGAGTGTGCCATGCAGTCATGTGTTTGTAATCAGAGTCTATGGAGCTGGCAAGAAAATAACTGTCTTTCCAGCTGTTCAGTCCTTTCACCAGCATCACATTTAAAGAGCAAACTATAAATGCTAAGTGGTTGATGAAGCTTCCATAGCTAGCAAATTTTCAACTTCAAAAGCTTTTCTGCTTCTGAAGTTAACAGTTGTGAACCCTCTGGGTTCACTTTTCATGCTTTTAATATATGCCATTCCATTAATAATTTTTGGTGTTTGTGGCTATCATGTAAGGACTTAAAAACACATGAACATTCTTCATGGTTAAGAACTGCAGTTCAGAAATGTGTTCACAGGAGAAGACCAAACAATGGTTTCACAGCAAAGGTTTAACTTATATAACATAAGTTATAAAAGCACTCTCAGAATTAGAAGATCCACTAGACTTTTTTTTCCCCCCAAGAACTGTTGGAGACTTCTGGATGTTTCTGAATATTTAATATGAGACAGATATACTCAGAATCTGTCGTAATCAACTCCTGTTGGATCCTAATTGTCACTTTGGTGTTTAAGATCTGGGGTTAACCCTGTGGGATGTAGTAGACCCTTGTGAGAAGGTCGGCTCTCCATTCAATGGGACATTAACATCCTTGTTGAGGATGAAGCAACAGCCACCAGCAAAATCTGTCTCTTCAGTACATGCTAAAAAGTCTTTGTGGTTAAAGAAGAAGGTAGGCAGGGAAGATTTCAGAGATCATAGGGGATGATGTTGAAAGATTATCCTGTCCAGAAGATATTTTCGTGGCAAGGCATAATACAGCCCACTGTTTATAACTCATTCATCTTGGTATCAAGTTTATAACAAATAATATCAGCAATATTTTTAAAACAACAAATATATCCTCACAGGAGAAAGCAACACATTTTTTGGATTTCTATGTTATGAGGGTAATCCTAACCAAGTATTCCACTCTAGAGCTACAGAGTATAAAGCATGACCTTATCACAGAATCACTGAAACACTGAGCTTGGCAGGAACTTCTTGACATTACCTAATCTGCCCCTGCAGCTCAAGCAGTGTCACATAAAGCAGGTTGCCCAAGGCTGGATTGGACTGGACACTTGAAGATCTCCAAAAGTAGAGACTCCACAACCTCATCAGGCAACCTGTGCCAGGTGTTTCCTGATATTAAGTTCGAATGTTGTTGTTTTAATCTGAGTATGTCACCCCTTGTCCTGACAATTGGCAACACTGAAAAGAGCCCGGTTCTTCATTCCACCCTGTGAGATATTTGGAGACATTGATGAGATCCTCCCGAGCTTTTCCTTCTCAGGCTGTTCCAGCTCTCTGTCTTTCCTTATAGGAGAGATGCTCCAGTCCCTTCATCACTTCTGTGGCTCTTTGCTGAACTCTTTCCAGGATGTTCATCTTCCTCTTGTATTAGGGAGCCCAGAACCAGACCCAGATCTCCCAATGCAGCCTCACCAGTATGGAATCCAGGGGAAGGATCACCTCTCTCCACCTATTTGCCACACATCCTAATGGAGTCCTGGATGCTGTTGGTCATGAAGATGCCTTGCTGGTTCATCATCAGCTTGTTATTTACCTCATTACCCTCCTCTGTAGAGTCAAAGCCACTTTCCAGACAGTTATCCCCTGCACATACAGAGACATAACCTTTCTCAATCATAGCTGGAGCAGATCAGAAGGAGGATGCCACCTCCTATGTGGCAGGAGGCATGATAGCAGCTTGCTTCATTGACTACAATGCAGTGCTGAGAATAATGATGAGAGACATTAGATACAGGGGTCACCTTGCCACACTGAACATAGCATGCAAGATCCTGTTCATTTATACCAGAAGTTAATCAGAAGTAAATTCATCCTGGAAATGGACCACACTCTTCCTTTCATGATTGATTGGTCTTTGACACGGAGCAGCGAAAGGACAGAGGCAAAATGAGATGATGTGAAAGGGGCTCTTGATCAACCCTGAAAGCACCTTTTAGACAGAGTGGGTATGTCCATTTTGGGTAAAAAGCTCGGACAAAAGAAGTGGTAGCAAAGTGGGGTGCATCAATGGATCAAAAACTAAAGGCACTTCATTGTGTGCCTGGATAGCTACTGACAGCTATCCCTGTACAGGACTACCACTTCAACAAATAATAATTGCTACTAGTAGCACCCTGCTATTACATTCATCCATTTGCACAGATTTTAGTATTTGAAAACTCATGCTTATACAACCCCATAAAAGTTAACATAGTTTACCTCCTTAGCAGCTGGGGTGACCTGCAGGCTAAGATAAAGACTGGCACTGCAGGCACAAGATAGGAAGGGCTTTGTCTCTCTCCTGAAGTTTTACCAACAAATCAAGGCAGACAAAAATTGAGCATTTGAGCTGGCATCTCATAAATGTTTGCTTTCATTCCTGTGATAAACAAACAACCTTCTCTCCCCTTGTTCTCTCCTCTTCTCTTTGATCTTCATAACATGTTCAAAACACCCAAGTGAGCATGATGACATCCCTCTGATCCAGCACAGATTTGAGCATGAGAACTGCCTCAACGTTTCTTCAAGAACATCTGCTGAAAATGTTTACAAAGCTTAGTTTCTTTATTGCTTTTTTCCTCTCTCACATCACCCTATATTTACGCAAAGAATCTGAGCAGTTAGTATATAAAATCTACGTTTTAACAACTGTAAACTACTTCTGGGACAAATTGCATAACAAATCACTTCTGGCTTGCCATTCTCTTTTTGTGTGTGATTCTACCCAAAGAATTCTTGCCTCAAATACGTAGTCTCATCTCTTTACTTAGACTCTGCATTCATAAAAATAACAGTAAAAATAACTTAGACTAAAGATAAAACAGAGTGAGAAGGAGAACAAGGCTGTTGAGACCTAATGCTCAGCTACCTAATGCTACTTGGATGTAGTTGTTTTCAAGACTCAATGGACAGAAGTAGGTCAAAGCAACTGCTCTTGCTTAGGAGCCCACCTGTCATGCTCCAGAGCACCTGGGACATTAGCACAAGGCTGATAGGTGCAATATGAATGCATGGGAGACAAAGGCTAAGTGCTCAGCAGCTGAAACTTGGTGTGGTACACCGCAGGCATGGCATGTCAAACAGCATGTAGATAACTATGGCTGAGCAACTCAATCAAACTTGTCACCTCACAACTGTATAAAGCCAGGCAACGTGCGCAAGGAAATTATAGCTGTAAGTTCACCAAGTGGTTTTCAATAAAGCACTCTTTAGTATCCATCCTGTTACTTGAGCACATTTGACTGATTTAAGTGCAAATCAACAAATTATAGGCTGATGTAAGGCAGAGATTATTTTCCAGTACTTTCTGCCTTTGCTTTCCACACTGTATGAAAGTTATATGGTGAATGAGACCGGCAGCAAATGAATGCCTCTCCTAAACTACTCCACATGTAGGTGAGTGCCAGTTCCTGAAAAATGTAGGTGCCTCACAAATAGTGAAACGTAATCAAGAGGCAGAACTAGGGAAAACTTTTCCCAGCTGTACCATATCCCTGTACCTGAGGCTCTGTGTGCCTGAATGCATTTTGGTTACAGTGGACACTATAGCTGGCCTTGAACAAAAACTACCATAAGATTGCATTTGCTTCTGCCTGAAAACAAATAAGCAAAAAACCAAAACAAAACAAAAAGCCCAGTTCTTTTGAAACAAGTGAAAGTAACTTATTCTCAAGCACTTTTAAGAGAGGAAAATATGAAAACACTTAAATTCATCATCTTGAAAACGAAAGTTATTCTTAGCATCCTGCTCAGTAGCCAAAAAACAGAATCTGAAATAAAACCAAAAATTGTTCATGCAACTCTCTTAAATTGAGATTTGAATAAATTAAATTAGCTTTTGATTAGATTAAGCTAAATTGTATGCCTATTCTAAAAATGGAAATGAAATAAAGGAAGTCGGGATTTGACCACAATTACAGGCAAGCTGGCAGTAGTGAAAATGGTTTTCAAACATGTTTGGGAATCAGATATCTACAAGGTTTCATATTCAAATCTGTGCCAGAACAAACTCTGACATTGATAAGATTCACTTAGGATCCTATCTGTTCAAGACTGTCTTTTAAATACAAAGGTGAGAAAGAACAGAAACAGGAGGTGGGAGAAACAACCCTACATATTTTATTGGCTAGATAACCTTCCAAACCTCGGCGATCCCTGCTGCCTCCTCCCCTCCTAAAACTGTTGCATAAAAGGAAGAATAGAAAGTCTCACGATGGCTTTTGTGTGGAAAAGCGTGCATAACTAAAGGTGAAAGAATCTGCTAGTATATAATGTTATCAGCACTCATTGCTGACTCTGAAGAGGTGTATCTCATAGTGACAGAGCACACATTTGCAGTTTCCAAATGTCCACAAGTTTTTCTGGTTTACATACAGTTTTTACTTCAAGACATGCTGGTAAACTACAACAGACGTTCCTGTGAAAGTAGGCTTATTCAAAAACATTTTTCAGATGCTGCCACAACTTTGCCCAACACTATTTATACAATAATCATGACTAAACTTGTAGAGCAGTTATTGCAACATAGGCATATCTTGTATTCTGCTCATCTGACCCTCAAACATCAATGCATTAACACAGCTTTCCTGCCCAGTTGCCATTGCGTGTGACAAGACAAAAATAAAACCACAAGCCTCTTGTAAACTTTAATCACCATATTAACACCCATGAGAAAAGCTTTGGGTGATCCCAATCTTGTTTAAGAGGGTTCAGCTGTAGATACTTACAGGATGTTCTGCCCCTGCTGATTGCTCATTATCCAAAATTAGCTCCCAGAGAAGTCTTTGTCATGGTGTCTGGCAAAGTGGTAGCTGGACCTGTTTTCAAGAGCTTTTGACATTCTCAGGACCTCCGCTCCTCCAGGAATGCGTGCCTTCATGGAGCAGGACATTATTCAACTTTCTGCAGGGACAAGTCAAGAGCGTTGTTACTTGATGAAAAAATAAACCCCTGGAATAGTAGGGCAGTGACAATTTTACTGCTTTCTTTATGTACTCTCCAGTTATTGAGGGGTTTTGCTTATGCTTAGTGGTTTTTGAGACTGATTGGTTAAGGCTCTCTAACAGATTCAATAGTTCTTGGGCACAATAAGATCAATCTTGTAGGTTTTTTGTAAGCAGAATTCTGTTTGATTTTAGTGATGCTCTCCCAGCATCTCTGTGTAAATAATTTTAGGTGATAATTCAAATTCTTATTAAAGTAAGGCTCACAGTTTCTAAGCTCTGAGAGCCTGTAAAACTACACTGTTTTGATGATTTCTTCAAAATTTTCCTGGAGGTTACAGTAGCTGTTGATTTAATTATTTTTAAGATGACGTGATAATGTAATACCTTCATTAGATATAACACTTCTCAGTGATATTTGTGCTAACTTTGAGCTGATAAAATGCTGGGAAAGCTGGAGGGTTGTTTGTGGTGTTTTTGTTGTTGTTGTTGTTTTGTTTTGTTTTCCATAGAAAAATGCTTTTTTTTGGTCAAAACATTGTTTCACAGAATTATTCATCAGAAGAGGCCTTGTCATGTTGTGTCTTTTATGTTGATACTGTCAAATTATTTAAGTTTGTTTATTTTTCAGTTACTGCTGTGTGTGTGTGTGTATATATATATATTGCATAGCACATTTAACAAAATGTAAGCAGAAGTGAAACTGATCAGAATAGCCATGCCAAAACCAATATTTCTCACATTTTCAAGATGAAGATCTCATTTCCAAGTGAGAAATTTCAGTTATTTCAAAGGAGGGCTTTTTTTCATGATTTCTCATGAAAGCTGTCTGTAGATGTTCTGCTTCCATTGGCTTTATGATAGGAGTGAAAATGTGCTCACTATGAAAAAAAAAAAATCACATCCTCTCATTTCATTTTTAAGATTTTTCCTCTTTCTTTTCATTCCATATCATTAATATTTTTGTGGTAACCGTTGCTTGGTATTGCTGCATTCTTCCATATGAAAACTTCTTTTAATGTGGCCATTATGTAAATAAATATCTCTAAAATATACTTTGCTATGTTACAAGCTAGAGCTTTAAAACATATGCTTCTTATAACTCTTATAAAAATTAATGAAACACTCATTCTTACGCAGTGAGCCTAGCTTAACTTTGAAAGACTATGTGAAATCGCTGAACTAAAATAAATGAGATTGCTGTTAATGTAAAATATCCATTTGAAATACTCAAATACTCTGGTATTTAAATTTAGCTCGTTCTGCCTCTGGCATATGAGTTTGGAAGTAAGCCAGTTTGTCTTAAAAGTAATAAAGTACCATGCAAATCTAGAACGCACCATTTTAGAGCAAAGCTGTACTTCCATTGCATCGACTGTCCTTGGGTGTAAGCGAAGGGAAATGGCTTCTCAACAATTAAAATCATGCCTTAAAGATGCCAACAGAAAGATTTTTACTTTTTCAGTTGATTCTGTCTGGTGTTTCCCAACTCCTGCCTATTTACTCCCACGGGAGCTGTATTTTCCACTAAAATGGCCGCAATTAAGACAAGAAGTTCTGGAGTGATGCTGGTCCCAGCCTGTGGTCACAGCGCGGTTATAGGCAGAGCTGTGCTTGGCGCTGGGCTGCAGGCACCAATTCCTGTTCAGCCACTGATGGGTTGCCTGCACCCAGGGCTGTCCTCCAAAACATAGAGGAGGTGATGAGTGCTCCTGGTGGCACCAAGAGGTGGATGGGTTCCTGTGGCTCACAGCCCCTGTGCTCCTAGTCAGAGCCAAGCAGGTGGGGAAGCAGAGCACTTTGATCCCATACAGCTCAGGGTGGGTCTGTCTCCTTTGGTTTAATGGCGAATGAACAGCATTCCTCGGGGGTATGAGAGACCCAGAGGAAGTGCCACTGCCATCCCAGATTTTATTTTACTTGAAGAAGTGTAACAGGTCTGCGTGGGACTTGCCTCTACGTGTGGGCAAGTTAAAATCATTACTGCAACTGCAATTGTGATGGCTCCATCACCGTAACTTCCCATTCTGGGCAAAAACACAGAAAGAAACGTTCCCAGTCTCCTTTACAAAGTTTGTAAAGAGATGCATAGCTTTCTAACAACAGCACGAGACAGAAAAATAAATTCATTAGCTATTTCTATATGTGCAAGGCTTTCTAATAGGTTATAGTGTCTTTGTGACGACTGCTCTGGCAGACCTTCCCTCTGAGTCTGTGCTCTACCTGAGCAGGCATTGCACCAAGAAAAGGGATACATCACTGCTGAGCACAGTAGTGAAGCTCCCTGAATCGCGCCATTCAGAGAGCTGTCTTCAGAAATGCATGTCTTTCTCTGCCTGAGCAACAACAACAAAAAAGGCAGAATAAGCCATGTGTTTGTTATCTAGCAACTGGTGCAGGAGCAGGTAAATAGAGAAGAATTAAGGGCAATTTCCAGGCTGAGAGGAAAGAGAAGCAGGGAGGAATGGTTCAGCTTTCCCTGCAAAAGACAGATCTCTGCTTTTTTTGATGCAGAAATAAGACAGGAAGCGATGCAGTCTGATCAAAAGGCAGCTTGAACCACATACAGCTTCCATTTAAAGCAGCTTGCAGCTGGCCAGCCCTTTTCAGGATCAGATCAATATTTGGCATAGGCCATTACTGTTTGCTTTCAACTTTAGTCATTAAGAAAGACCAAAGTTTTTCAGGTCATACGCACAATTTCTCCCTGAAGGGAAAATGAAAAATAGGAATATTTGCCAAGCTGAGGGGATAGCAAATGATATAAGGCTGCAGTTGTTTTACAAGAAGCAACCGTTCCAAACATTACACATTCTTAGTAAGAATGGTATTAACCCACTTAGAAACAGTACTCTACATCAGCATTCAGGCCGATTTATTCTTGATCAGCCTGCTATTATCTGGGACTCTTCTTGAATCAATCAAAACCTCTTGTAATGGAAATACTCCGGAGCAAAAAGTGTCATACCTTGTAAAAAGGGAAATCCATTTCACTATTGGATATATCACATCAATGAAAAAATCACTTATCACTGGACAAGAAGATAGATTTTTTTCAGAGTGGCTGGGATTTGGGGGGAGGAGCAGAGGTTATGGTTAATGTTATTAAATTAGGACTACTGTTTGCAACTTACCTTTTGAATGATGTATTATGTCCAATGAAGCAAATCTACTGTGGCTTTCATCAGTTTCTCTTTTTCATACTAACAGCAGTCGGGTCGAAGCTCTGCATTGTTTTTTGTCGTTGTTGTTTTAAGGAAAAACATCAAGGAATATTTAAAAATAGTAATTTGCACTTTTTTCTTTTCTTGTTTAATATAATACTGGCAATACTGGTCAGTATTCTCATTTTTTCCTTCAGGGGAATGGTGATAGCCAAGGACAAAGGTTGTGCCAAGGCACAGGACATCTTCCCCCCACACCTTTGCATCAGGTGCATAGGAGTGCTGACACCTGTGCTCAGAACAGCATTTTTCTCCAAGTGCTTGTGAAGACCAGTTAAATCTTCTCTGATGGCTGTGTGGCTGCACAGAAGTTCTGAGGTGGGAGGGCTGGAGGAATCTGGTAGCTGTGGGCATGCTGAAATGCAGACAAGGCTCCCGGATGTCCACCTTATATCCTGATATATCACAGCTTCAAGCAGGTGCAAGGTACAACTGCTGCAAACTGCAGGTACAAATTAAGCCAAGAGGATGTGTCACTGTAGTTCATCTTATCCCACTTTGGTGCAGTGCTGTAGAGGAGACAAACACATCTCAGAATTTAAAACTCTGCAGTTTTGATCTAGCTTCACTTTCAGCATTTTCCTGTTGGAGGCTGGAATCTGCTGTCAAAACACACAGAGCATCTGCCTGGGATTTGTCTGGCCTTTCCAGCTCCTTTCGTGCAGAGGCTGAGTGGAAAAGCCTGCACGGATTTGGTTACCGTCTCTTGCAGGAGCTCACCTGCCAGCAGTGTGTGGCCAGATTTTCTGGTTCCACATTTCAGTGCTCCTCAGGAGTGATGGGCTGTAGGCTCAGAGCTTCACTGACAGCATTGCGGTTTGTTTAGGCAGAGCCAGTGCCAAAAACACTTTGCACCTGGAAAAGCTTCCCCTCGCATCCTCACATGAGAGTCCCAGGATTCTGGTGGAGAAAAAGCCAGGGAGAGGCTGTGCTGTGAGCTGCCTCGTGCTCTGGCATGACCACAGGCTGACAGGGAGGGCTGGGGATATGCATCCTCTCTCTGCATCTCTGGACCACCAGCTCTCATCTCCTTGGCCAAAGAGCAAAGCCAAGTGGAAGAACTTCAGAAGAATGTGAGTGAACACCTCTCACACCTCTCAGGCCTGCTCTGGCAATGCCAAAAGGGCAGTTCAGTGAGATGGGAGGGGTGCCTGCAGCTTCTTTCCATGGCATGTGGGCATCTCTCTGGAAACAGAACCAGCACACCTCACTGGCTGGCAAAGGAGGGCAGGTGAATGGGAGCAAGCATGAAACCTGGGGTTTAACATCGTTAGATATGATCATAAGGATGAGTGGGTGAAAAAACTTCATTCCAGACCAATATCCCTTGCATAATAAAATGACTTATCCTCATGACTTCCTCTATAAAATATTGATAAAGACTACATATTCTTCCAACATAATGAAATTCAGGGATCAGCTCCTGCAATGGAAGTTTAGCCAAAGTGTCGGTTCCTTTTTTTAAACCTTATGCCATCCCATATATCAGAGACCTTGTTTAGCTGAAGCCTGTGACAAAACAGAGTCCTACAGAGAACTTCTTTCTACAGAGGGAGGTTGTTTGCATTCAGCTCCTCTGTGTTTACAGAAGGAAGAAATTCTGTGGGATATCCTCACTGGGTTCTTTGTTCTCACTTTAATTTCCATTCAATTGTTTAGGTTAAAGAAAGAGCTTGTGCACATGCAAATCACTCCACAATATTGTGGATGGCAGACTTCTTCTCACCTATACATATAAATAGGAGGGGGAATGGCTGTTTACAAGGGCAGATAGTGATAGGACAGGGGGAATGGTTTTAAACTGAGACAGGGGAGGTTTACATTGGATATTAGGAGGAAGTTTTTCAGCCAGAGGGTGGTGAGGCACTGGAACAGGTTGCCCAAGGAGGCTGTGGATGCCCCATCCCTGGAGGCCTTCCAGGCCAGGCTGGATGCAGCTCTGGGCAGCCTGGGCTGCTGGTTGGCAAATAGCAGGGAGGTTGAAACCAGATGACCGTTGTGGTCCTTTTCAACCAGGCCATTCTATAATTCTATGATTCTATCATATGAGACCATCTTAACATCTTTTCTCTATCAAAATCCCCCTTGGAGCTGAAAGGAGAGCAGGACTGGCACCAGATCAGGCCATAACAATTCACCCCACTTTTACTACCTGCTGCATCCCTCCCCAATCACTTCAGAACCAAAATTCTTTGGTGGTCTTCTGTTTTGACATCTGCTTACCCTTATCTCTAATCAGTTTTGCTGATAGAGGTTTCCTTAGAGTGTGGAGAAGCTAATAGATTTTTCTTAAAGAAACAGCTACTGCTTAGTAGCTGAGAAATTATCTTTGTGGCCTGCAAGGGTGAGAGACCCAGTTCCTAACATTCCCATGCAGACAGTTAAGTCTCACCCAGCTTTATCTGATTTGCTCCATTCTATTCCTGATACTCTGCGCACATAATGGCATAATGACTGCAATACATTTTTGTTTAAACTGCAATTAGTCAGAATGCACAATATCCCAAGGCACCGAACGATCAGTGAATGCACTGTAAGTAATTGTTAAATAATGTGGTAATTTACTATGGTTTCTATCAAGAGTTGTGCTGTCTGCCAAACGAAGGAGCTGCACTTGGAACATGCTGCTTACAGTCAGCCAGAGCAGTTGCAACGATTTGTCACTTGATGCAAAACTCTTCATTACAGAAGTATAACAAAGTGCAAGGTCCTACAGGAAGGAGAATGGCAGTTTCCTGACTGATAGAAAGGCTTACTAGAACATGCAGCAGCCCACGTTTTGCTGGGATGGTTGCACAAAAGGCATTGGCTCTCCAACAGATATTTGTGTGTCATAGCATCCCATAGCAAGGCAACTTCTTGGGTTTTAGTGATGGTACATTGAATCCTCAGCTAGAGAGCAGCTGTCTAGTGCTCACAGTGGAAAAAAAAAAAAATAAATAGAAGTCTGAATGTCTCCCAGACCTTAACAGTCACATAAAAGCACAGTACCAGAAAGTAAATCGTGAAGAATTTCTTAACCATTGTCAGGATGCTTGAGAAAATCCCTGTCAGATTTCTTTTTGCTGAACATAATGAAGTGAAAGGTACGTGATTTAAATCTGAACTCTCAATGGGAGTGGGATGGCAAGGAATATCTGCATCTGAGCTTTTAAACTGTAGTCTTTCTCTAAAAAATAATTTTCTGGGTCTATCAAATACTATTTTTTATTGAATTACCTTCTGCTGGTTTGTTTTTATTCTATTTCAGAGAAAACAGAGAGCACACAGTTGAAAAAACACATGTGAGTCTAGACGATCAGTGCTGGAAATTCCTACGGTTCTGGTGAAAACGGACTGGAGAGGGGAGAGGGAACATATGCCATGTCTCTGCTTAAGGACAGGCTGTAGCACAAATCCAAGAGACCCCTGGCCAGTCTGGGTCTATGCCACCAGCTGAGATGAGGGCTGGAACACAGGCTTTTACCTTACAGCTCAAGTGAATGCAGCAGCACGGTGCTGGGAAGGGGAGGACTCTACAAAACGTGTGTGGGGAATAACCTGTAGTTGTAGCTTTGAGGCAGTTTTGGCAGAGAAATCCATATGAAATCTGGTGCCCTCAGTTCCACTCCTTGTGGAATAAATTTGTTTTCTTTATTTCTGAAGGCCAGTGCAAATCTAACAACTGTTTATAAATTCATGTATCTATATTCACGCCTGAAGTGAAGGACTATGTGGACTCAGAGAGTATCCCCAGCACAGACATCTCCAAAACGGGTCAGGACTCCATGCCTTGCTAATGACATTTTATAAGCTCGTGTGACTGAAGTAAGTAAATACAGCAAAGCCAGGAATGTGAAGTCTGGGCTAGACGTTTGTGTTTCGATGGCTCCTCGTCTCTGTGCCTTATCTGTTCTCCTACCATAGCGGCTGGCAAGCACCATCTCCTGAGTGCTGATGTCTCCATGCATGTGCGGATAGGGAAATAACATCACATCTCTTCCCTGGGAAAAGGCTCCACAGAGCCCAGCACAGTGCAGCCAGTTTTCTTGTCACTCCTTGCAAGGCAATGATCTCATCCTTGTTGTCTCCAAATGTTCTATCTCCAGTGTAGGAGAGAGAAGCAGCAAGGGACAAGGGGAGAAGGAGAGGAAAGCTGCTAGAAGAAAGACCCCATTGTTGTACGCTCTTATTTGTGTGAGTACTTGCCAACACAACAAGATTGGGTCTGATGACATGAACTCGAGGGTCAGTGGGGAGCTGTGCAAAAATGCCTGAACTCCTTGTGCTCATGATCCTTAGGAAAAAAAAGCAGATTCCAGATGTGAGAGATCCTTCCTTCAGCCACTCAGTCTCCTCAATCTGCAAGATTACATAGCCTGAAAAAATGCCTGTACTCATTAGCATGGTAGAGCAATTGCAATATTTGCCTTGGAGAGAGAACTGGACCAAAATCCTAGACACAACCACCAAAGCGTTCAAGCAGGTTGGTATTGAATTGAAGTTGAACTTAAGTTCAGATTTAAACTTCAGGGAATTGTTCGTAAAGCAAAGGATAAATCCAGGAACTACACTTAAGAAAAGGTTGGGAATGGACTGCAAAAGCCTAAGGCTGTGGTGTACAAATTGCTCAGGGAAAAATGGCAGTGAAAGCAAGACTGAAAATTTTCAGGTACTAGTACATGCTGCCAGGAAGTCAGACAAAAACAAGCCCAGAGAGAGGCTTCCATGATTATTTTCTGTGTCGTAATCATTGATTCAGTCTGTTTGGCACTCGGTTCACTGTGCACCCACTGAGGATGTTCCCCCAGCTCCACGCATCCAGATCTGGCTGAAAACAGTCACAGCAGTCAGGGGAACTTGGTGCTGATGGGGCTGAGTGTGCACCAACAGAGCAGACACCGTGCCTGCAAAACCTCCCGCAGAGTCATGGGGGGATGCTAGCTAACACTTGCTAGAGATGGGGGTCAGGGGGGATGCTGGCAATCAATTTTAATTGCTTGCAAGCACTTTTTTACATCAGGTGTCTGAAACTTTGCAATGCACGAGCACATCTCTGCTCAATCCAGACCAACACCACCATCCTATTTCTCAGCTCCCTCTTATGTGAGGGTGAGACTGAACAAGTGCATGTGAAGGCTGTAAGCACTTCCTAATCTGGGCTTGTCTGGCAATAGCCCGGTGGTCCCGCATTTCCAGTGTTTGTGGAGCCAAAGCCACAATTACACTGCACTCCTTGCTTTTGCCTCCCTTGCAATTTTTTTTTTTTTCTGGAGTGTGCTTCTGGCTGTTAGACTCTGCAATCCACCTCCCCACAGCCCCTCTCACCAGTACCCCCCCTTTTTTTCCCCTCACCCTGTTCTTTGTTGCACTAATTAGATTATCTCTGCCTCAGGGACCCAGAGAGCAGCCCCAACAGAGCACAGCCTGGAAAGACAGGCTACATAATCCCTGTTATCAAGGGGGCTGTCATTTGGCATGTAGATCAACTAATTCTTTCAATACCATGGGAGCAATTGTACATCTTAATATTGATTTTTCCCCCAGATACGATCTCTTACATTCCTACATCAGTCTTGCTTGCCCTGGCTAAAAGGCTCCATTTACTGCCAGACAATGCAGAGTGCACACACACGACTCCAGCTCTGTAACTTCATGGACAGGAAGGTGCTACGTGGGGAGGGCAAGAAAGCAAACCAACACGAAGAGGCAAATAACACAGCAGTAATTTCAGGAAGGAACAGGGAACAAACCAAACCTGCTGCACTTTCACTTTGCATTGCAAAGTAATGGATTCGGAGCTGACTGACATCAAAGGCTGAAGGCCAGCCAGAGGAAGGGGCATTAGCAATAAATTATACGCTAAGAGCCACAGCGCTTTGAGTCAAGGCATTCAGCAACCTGTCTGTTAAATAAGTTTCTGCTTGTTTCTCATGTTCTTCCTTTCCACCCACCTCAGCATTAATTTTAAGAGACGCTATTCATATTTTTACTCCATATAAAATGCTACAGCTAATTGAAAAAAAGAGAGAGAGAGAGAGAGGGAGAGAGAGAGAGAGAGAAGCACAGCAATGGACTGACCTTCACCTTAGACATCAAAATGGTTTAAATGATAATCAGCAAATCATCTTCACAGGCACAGACCCTTCTTTCATTCTGCTGTTCCTTTCAAGGCCAACTATGGATTCACAAGGTACTCGTTTCTGACAGCTTACAGGACTTCATTGATGCACCAGAAATTTTCTCTGCTTTCGGTACTCTACACCATCTTCCTAGAAATATATGCTGCTAGACAGCCCATGCTCAATTGCTTGTACATCATGAGGCTTTTTTTGTACCAAATTCCATTCAGATCATTACCCTTAAAAGGCAGGTTTGGATGATGATGATATAATTCATTTTCCACTCTCAGCCAAATTTATGTTAGAAACAGAGAGGAAAGAAACAGTTCCCCAGTAAAGGAACAAGGAAAAATTCCTGCAGCTCCCCATCTCAGTCTTACACCAGCTGAGCACTGTGCAACTTTAACAAACAGCCTGTGAAGCCTGATGTTGGCACCTGTTAACACGATCCACAGAGCTCAAAGTATTTTATTGCCAGATGGAAACTTTATCCACAGCACTGGGATCATGTCCTTGTCTTCCAACAAGTGTCATAGGATCTCTCACTTCCTCCTGGACAGCCACCAGAGCCAGAAAAAATAGGACCTGGGTCCAGTGTCTAATATGAAAGCGGCCCTCCAGCAGTGCAGAGCTTCCTTTTGGGCCTGTATAACTCTGCCAGCATCAAAGACAAATACACACCGTGGTTTGGGGTCTCCTCTTTTGTTTGAGGGCTCCTTCTGCCTTGGTTACCTTCTCTCACCACTAAAGTTTCCACTCCTGCTTTCCAAGTACCCAACTTTTCCAGCTAAGTCTTGGCCTGTTTTTCCAGACTGCAACAATCCACACACCTAAGTTATATTCAACATGTGACCAACGCATGGACTTCTATAAAAATAAAAAATTATAAAAATAAAACAAAAACCACAGGCCTCCTCGCTTACGTGATGCTGAAGTGTGTGATACATCAAGAAAATGCTCTAAGACCATCACTACAGTTCACAGATACTCACAAAAGGCAACTTCATAAAAGAGCAGAATGCCTTCAAAAATGAATTCTGGCCAGATTCTCAATAGAGAAAGAGAAATCTCAGCAAACTAGATCTAAAAGAACCGGACCTGTCTGGCTGGCAGTGTGGTAGGGACACGCTCCCTCCAGCAAGATGAGGTCTTGCTGCTTCTGTGGTGGTGCACAGGAGTGCTAGCTGTTCCATAGCACCTCATAAAACATAAGTGTAACAGATGCAGAGAGCAAACAGAGGGCTTCCAAAAGCTGACCCATATGCAGATAAAATACCAATGGGAGAAGGATGAAGAATTTCTTCCAGACTCTGACATAGACTACACATGCTGGAAGAGGAAATGTGAAGAGTAAGTGAGAAAGCTGAGAAGTGAGAGCTTATTTGGTGCCATCATAACATTACCTCTCAGACGACAGAAGCTGCTGGCTCATTCTCTCATCCCAAGCCCAGAGCAAAACATTGGCAATGACAACTGTCAATTTCTCCCCATTGACTGAACAGAAGGACATAAAATTCACTATACTGAGTGGAAGTTATGCCTGGGAGGGATTTCAGGCAAATAATTACTGTGACTGAAGAGTACACTTAACTGATTGTTTATATTTCACCCAAGAGTACAAGAAAGGGGAAAGTAAATAAAGAGGCATCCACTCGTACAACCATTTCCTCAGAGCATTGCCACAGCCCCACTCATTACAGAAGCCAAAAAGGAGATAGAAATTGCTAAGTGCTACCACAGGATCAAAGTGTGCAAGGGTTTCTGGAACTCATAGTCTTTTACGAAAGCATAGCTCTGCAAGTACAGGAAGTAATGAGGATTGATTTCCTACGTCTTGCATCCTGTGGTCGCATTTTTTGGCGTTTAATAAATTAAAATTCTATACTAGAACTGATCCTAAAGTTGAGAGGGATGTGCACTTTTGCACTGTCTGGCATCTACAAACAGTTGTGGTCCCCACATCCTTCATCAGTGACTACGCACTCCCTGTCCATCCTCTAATCAGATATTTATTGCCACGTGGCCTGTAAAGATTAAACATCCTACAGCAGTTTGGTTGATATTGCCCTATGATTCTGAGACAAAGGTAGTCATATGCACAAGTGTGCAAGATGCACCATGGGACTCCCTATGTCGTTTCCTTTGGGAGTCTGGTTTAAAACATTCAGCATAAGAAAGGATAAGAGCAATAGAGAAAGATTTTAAGATTTCTTTTAGTCTGTGGTATTTTGGAAACTCACTCTGTAGAGATGTTTACAGTTATTTTCCCACAAATTAAAAACAATGCCCAAAATCTCATTCAATCTCTATAGCAGTTTGCTAACACAATAGCAAGTTCTTGCTGCGACTTTAATTTGGGCCTCAAGCCTGCTCACCTTGTGCAAAGCCTGAGAGTCTCCACAGCACAACACAGAGCCGTCCTGCCTATCTGGAGAATCTGCAGTGCACTGGGGCCCTCATTGCGCTGGAAGCAGTGATACTTCCCTGGGTGCAATGCTGTATTCAGGCTAATTAGCCACGTTATCCAGAGTTTCTTCTTGCCTTCCAGTGCAGTGAGGGATGTTTGGGGAAATTCGCGTTGCCCTCCATAGGTGTGTGCACATTCACCCAGTGTTTCCTTGCATGAGCTTTGCTACCCACCGCAGCGACCGGTTGTCCAGATCCAGGCAAAGTGCCAGGGCAGGTCCCTGGGGATCTACAAGGGCAGACAGCTTTCCAGCACGCCTGCCAAGTCTGCGGTCCTACAGCAGCTCTGCCAGGGAGGGGGAACTTGCGGAAATGCGCGGCAGCACATTCCTCAGCATCGCCTTTCCCCTCCCGGCCTTGCACCTACCCTGGCTCTGTGCCATGCAGCCATCTGGGGTGGGAGAGCTGCACGACACTCTCTGCGGGACTGCGTTCCTCGGTGCCCTCCTTTTCCTTTGCCACGAGCCAGTTTTCTGCCCTGTATCTCAGTGGTGGATCCAGGCAAGTGGTAATAGCCCTGCAGGTCTCTGCTACCTGCAAGACAACAATAAATGCAAGCTGATGGAACAGGCTTTAATATCAAGCAAGTAAAATAATAAAATAAAATAAAATAAAATAAAATAAAATAAAATAAAATAAAATAAAATAAAATAAAATAATAAAATAAAATAAGTTTCATCGCTCCCTGTAATCATGGGCAAAAGAGCCAATTTCACGCCACATAGGAGGAAAAAACACCCACAGCACCACAGCTCCCTCTGTGGAGACCTCCTGGGCTTTTCTCCCGCATGAAGGATACATTCTGTGCGCCCACCCTGGACAGAGCAATGCCACCTGCCAGCAGTGCCACTATCGAGCCAGCCATGTTCAGCAAATCCTTTGGCTCTTGTCATCTCACCCAGTTTTCTTCCCCATCTTAACAGCATGTCTGGCAGTGGCCAGAGGGATGGAGAGGAGCAGATGGGGTTGACCAGGACCACATTGTTTCTCAGGTTGGCAGCCAGCACTGATGAGTGCTCTCACTTCGGCCACGTTGCACTGGAGAAACAAATACCCTGCCCAAAAAACACTGACAGAACAAGAAAATAATAATAATAATAATTTAATCCATAATACGTCCCAGGGCTCTCCCTGTTACAGCAGTCTACCTAGGTTGGATTTGATCCTATTAAAGTTTTTGTTTAAAATTTTGTTGGGATTTCCATGTGTTTCCAGTGGACTTTCTTTTTTTTCTAGGGGAATGGGTATTTCTGAACAAATGTTCAGGCTTTGGGGATAGGAGAAGGGTGAATATGAATACACACACATATCTATGAACCACTTTTTTTTCATCCCAGCTTGTCCACAGGAATAATAAATGCATTGCCTCCAACAGTTCAAGCAAAACAGGTCCCATGAGGTGTTTGTAGGATGATGCATTTCATGCATGAATAGTTTGTTTACACTATGTCAGGCATTATAGGTATCTAAATCTTAGTGTCCTGTTCCAGATATGCCAGGGGTCAATTAAAAAGCACTCACCTTGCATAGAAATGATTCACTTTCTTACATTCACCACCGGGAACTCTCAGCAGAAGGAAGATAAAAATCCCTGATACACAGTTGTTTTTGTCTTGGAGGACAGCAGTATTTCAGTGCAGAATGACCTGATAACATGGCTTTGGATAGGAAACACAGATTATCCCAAACAGCAGTTAGATAGGCAAACAGGAATGGGCAAGACTGTGAGAACATTGAGCAATGGAATGGTGGAAAGGAGAGACTCCCACAGCACCCTGTTTCTCAAAACTGCTAGAAATTCTCAGAAGAAGAAAAAAAAATAACAAAGAAAATGGGAAAAATGAACAACCACCCTTAAGATAAATCTGTATTTATTCTGGCAATTGCAAAATTTCTCATCTCCCAATGGAGAAGAAAAAAAGAAGACATACTCCAATACTTCAACTCACCATTTGAACGCAAGCATAGATGCATGGGGAAGGGACAGAAGCCTGTCTTTTCTCAGATCCTAATTATAACAGATAGCTCTAGATCAGGCCCATCAAACAAACCACCATGTCAGAAAAGCATCCTCTGCAGCTGGCTCTTCCCAACCCTGCTGCCTTTCCATCCTGAGCAATGCAAACAATGTGTGAATGCAGCCATCTCCAGGCTCCAGGGCTATCATTTCATCTGTCAGTTTGTGTAGGTGCATCACAAAGGTATAGAAAACAGAGGTACGATTATTTATAAGTTCAGTATTTAAAGCCACAAGTAGGATAGTTTTTCTGGGTTCCCTTTCACTCGAAAACTTAAATCATTCTCATTTAATCAGGTTGTTCGTCCCACATACGCTGATTTCTGTGCATGAGGCTGAAGGGCTGGCAGCTCTGTGCTTTCCAATTGCCAAAGGACTAACCACCAAGCAACAGTCTGCTATTTAGGTTCCCTGACATTTTTCATTACAAAATTTTATTTTCATCTACTTTGCAAAACTTCGGGATGAAGTTTCCATGGCAGCTGTCCGAGACTGATCACATGGTGTTTGCTGAAAATTCCCATCAAGATGGTCCTTGTTCCTTCTGAAAACATTAGCAGAAAAGATAGATGTTGTATGAGCTATACATACGCAAGTATGGTGCAGCTTCAAGAAGCAGTCTGAAATTTGGGAGGAGGCAAGTCTAAGTAGAACATTTAGTGAGGTCAGAGTTAAAAAGAAGGAAAACAAGGCAGGATCAAGTGGTACCCACAGCAGGAGCTCATTAGAGTGAATATTTCATATGATTACACAATTAAGCAGCCAGATGAGAGTGATAGGTTCTGGAGGAAAGTGGTGGCATGTGAAGAAGAGCAGAGAAATATTGGTGCACAGTGGTGGCTCAGAGAAGGAAAACGGATTTTTAAAACTTGAGCCTGTGTCAGGAAGAAGGGAAGGAGAGGAATCGCAGAGAAGGCCAATTGCACCTCGGAGGGATGGAGAGATGTGCTACACCAGTGCTCTATGAGAAAGCATGGTGAGGATGGAGATGCATGCAAGCCATTTAACAGTAGGACACGACAACTGCAGGTTTGGGATTTTGCCAAGCTGGATAAATCAGAGTACTGTACGAAAGGAGGAGCTCGGCAGCCTGAAGATTAGATTGAAGACCATGAATTCTGTGAAAAGAGTAAATTCACAAGTTCATTGGAAATATTATTAAAAAAAATTAATTTCTTACAACGAGTCCAGTGTGCTATTTCAAATGATGCACAGACTTCTTCCAAGATTTTCCATTCATCTTCCAAGATGTGAGTGTTCAATGATGAGCTCATCACTCTTAGAGACTTACCTGTTCTTATGCCCAAAAAAATACTAATACAGCAATACATTAATCTTCCGACACAGATTTAAAAGTGTTGCAGTTCCTTGACATGCACAGAGGCTGAACAAGCCCAAATTACCTGTTCCAGTCAGCTGTAAAAACAGATTCCAGGAGTTAATGGTTAAGTACTCTAGATTATAACTGTAATTATAACCACTTTAACTAGTACTGTAGAAACACTTCATATATATACATATTTCAAAATTAGCCCCAGTAAAAATAAGAAATGCAAGCAACAGTGCATTACACCCTGAGAGACATTACAGCATCTTGGTCTGGTATCAATCAGTGGTATTTGATTCTTTCACGTTATATCCGGAGGTCAAGTGAGGGAGTTATTTCAGAGAAGCCAAATTCTAGGTGTCAGACTGCTGAAACAGATTAATGATATCTGCATAAAACTCACTCTGTTAAAACATGATGGTCCAGAGCTGATCATGAGACTAAAGCAATCTCTGTTTTTTCAATTCAGGGTTAACAAGATGTTCAGTTCATTCTTAGTAATGGTATGATTAACTAAAAAAAGTATGTTAGGTTAAAACTTATGTGCCTTCATGGGGTGCTGAATGAAATTTGTCAATATGAAGAGTTACACCACTCTTCTCTCTTTCTTGCATGCATCGGGGCTAAGAGGAAAGAAAAGAAGAAGAAAAAAACTCTACTTATTTCTGCCACAGAGGCTCAAAGGATTTTTCTCAGATCACACTGAAGTTCATAAAAAGTAAATAATCATCTTGTGGTATATTGAACACCCACAAGTTGCTGCCCTCTAGGAATTATGGCTTTTCATGACTGCCTCTTAAGGACACAAAAGGTTTGCTCATTTTGCTACTTGGTGCCTCTGCCTCACTTTACTGTCCCCATCTTCTGCATTTGGCTCGCACCCTGCCTGCACGCTGCTTAGGAAAACCTCAACCACAGCCCACGCATTCAAGGGTAACTAAATTACAATTAGTCACCCCGATGCCAATGGAGTAGTTTTGGAGAGCCAGCACTTCATTACTCGTTTCTATTTATTTGGCTGTGGTAGTTGCAAAGCCTATTTTTAATTTACGGTCATAAAAACATTGACAGAGGGCTGCTGATTTTGGAAGGAAAAAATAATCAGGACATTCCCAGGCTGAAAACTGTTTAGAGCACTACTCTCATCCATCACTTTGTTTGGCTCTGTGATAACTCCTTCCCTGCAATTGGAAGTCGTTCTCTATTAGCACGCAGCACCCTTCCACACAGACAGCTTTCTATCAAGACACAAATAGAAACAGACACAATGCTGCTTGTTGGTAAATAAGTCAAAAACGGGAACTGGAATAAAAAACATCAAAAAAGCATTTTCTGTCAGGATTACAGAGATTTATGAGAGAGATTTTCACTGATACTTTGGGCCATCAGTGCCATTTTCCAGGGTATGAATGGACGGATCTTTTGCATACGTTTTGCTGGGTTGACTTAAGTAAGTCTTGACAACTCTCTTTCCCTGGGGACTAGACTAAAAGTATTGTTTAGAAATCTAATATATGGTTTATTTACTCAATTTGTGCTGAGCACTACAGTTCCTTCAGGCCAGCTTCAGCAGTCCATTACTCCATTAATGCTCCATTACTGAAATTAGTGCTGTAATTGGAAGGAGGGAGGATGATGGGGAAGGGGACACTTTTTAAAGGAGCAGGTCCTGCTTAATCCCATCATGGAAGAAAGCATTAGGGGATTCAACTGCTTTCGCCCAGCCCCCTCCTTATGCTTAGGAAAAGGGGTAGGGAAGAGAACTGGTGGATGACAAGCAACAACTGTGTAGTGAGCAGGCAGGTCCAAGGGCCACACCAGTCACCCCACTTCAAAGCAGATGACACAAAAGCAATGTCAAGATGACAGACATCTTACACAGCAGGCACACAAAGTGAAACGTTTCTAGAAAGATGAGGGCAGCCTGCTCCCTCCATCCCACACAGTTGCCCAATGTTCCTCAGTTTTTTCCTTTTTCTTCATCTTTCTGCTGCTCTTCCACACTCAGCTCCCAGTAGAAATGAGGAGATACCTCCTCTACAGCAAACATCTCACCCTGAAGTTCTGGTCTACTCATGGCACCACTGGTGCGGCCTCCTTCCTTTGCCTTACAGCTGCCATCACTGACAGTTCCACAGGACCATTCTCTGCAAGATCCCTTGGTGCTAAAATCCCTCCTTGAGCTCACAGAAGATGTAACAGTGTCTGTGCTGGCAGAGATTCCTTTTGCTGCTTTGCTTCACTCCTCTGCCCCCAGAAATACTTTGCAGCATGAAGGAATTTGTGTTTCAGTACTTATCAATTAGCCAGCTAAATCACAGCAGGGAAATTTCATGGATGTCATATCCACAAATTGTATTCATGCATACAGTCATACAGATTGCAATAACCTTTCAATATTAAATATAGGCCAGTTAGTGAGTAATGAATACCCTGTACAGTTACACTGGCTAACTGAAATACATGCTGCAAATATACATATTTATTGGTTTAGTTAAATAGAAGACCTGCCAGAAGACTAGCAGGAAGGTAATACAATAGTCCTAGAGAGGTCATCCGTTAAAAGAGATTAAAGAATTTACAATAAGAAAAAATGTCTGAGCTTTTAGCTGGGATGTTGCTGCTCCCATTTTCCAGCCAGGTACACGATTTGTTTTACAAAGACTTGAACTGAAAAGTCCCGGAGGAAACCAAAGAGTTAAAAAGACTTTTTCCTATGAAGGTGGGTAATTGCAAGGACAGGCGACAATCCCAAATTTGCTCACAATGAACAGGCACATGCAGTGGTTAGTTTGTTCACTTGGTTTGTTCAGCCCAGAGGAGAAGAGGCTGAGGCGAGGCCTCATGGCAGCCTTCAGCTCTGCACAAGAGGAGTGGAGGAGCAACACTGAGCTCTGCTCTCTGGAGAAAGCAACAGGGCCCAAGATAACAGCACAGAGCTGTGTTAGGAGAGGGTCAGGTTGGGGTGAGGAACAGATTCTTCATGAGAGGGCAGGGGGCATGGAACAGGCACCCCAGGGCAGTGAGCTGAGCCCCAAGCAGCCAGAGTTCAAGGAATGTTTGGACAACACTCTCAGAGATGGGGTTGGAATTTTAGGTGGCCCCATGTGGAGACAGGAGTCGTACTTGATGGTGACTTTGGGTCCCTTGCAAATCCTTATGTTCTATGATGCTGTGGTCAACACAGTAGAACTTCATTGCCAACTACTACAACATGATGGGACTTAAAACTGAATATTCACCTCTTGGTGTGTGTGTCAGAATATCCTTTTCTCACACGTGGCTTCATTCCTACCACTCAGCCTTAAGAAAAGTTGTCCTTGATTGCCAGGATTAGCCACAGAAGGCAGCCTGTGCCTGGTCTTGGTGCTCTCTGCAAAAGGAAGGAGAAGGTAGAGGCCAGGAGAGCACACCTGAAGAAACCAGGTACAAGTTCTACTGCCACGTTGGAGTTAGAGAGGTTTTTTTTCTGGATTTCAAATGACACAAGAAAGCCTGTTCCAATGGTACTTCACCTTCATCCCCCCCCCCCCCCAAAAAAAAAAGCAAAACTAGAGCTTTGTAACCCCTTCTTCACTCAAAAGCAGGGCAGCAGCTGAAAGCCAGGGATGCAAAGGCAGGTTGTATCAGGAAGAGACAACAGATCAGTTGCGGGAATGGCTGTAAGCCATTCTCTATGGGATGCATGGCCAATTGGAGAGCTAGGGCACACTGGTGACCTGGGCTGCCACCTCTCTGGGCACCTGGGGAAACTACACATCTCCACTGGCTGCTAGCAAAGAGTCAGAGACTAACACTGCCCTCCTCTCAAACCCTGGGCTGATAAAAGCAGGAGCTGGGAAGGACAGTAGATTCACTCCAGTTGGTGAATACCACTACCTTTTTGAGAAAGATGTGTGTTTCACCAGCCTGAAGAGTGGCAGTATACATAAAAATAGTGTTACAAGAACAATAAAAAGCTGATTCATATTTCTGTCTAACTGATATTTCAAGCTATCCTGAATTTCTCAACAAGAGCAGGCTGAACACTGCTGGGAAGGACAGGTGAATGCCCCCTCAAGAATTAAATCCCAATTAACACACCATCAGTGATGAAGAACATGTTTTACATGGTCGATTAAAAGACTCCCCTATATTGATCTTTGAAGCTCATCATCGCCCTACCCCACATACAGAGCACAGCTACAAACCAGCGATCTAAATTTATTGAGACTCCTGGAAATCAATAGGTCAGGCTCCTAGAGCAGCATTATGCAGGGAGCATCTCAGCAGCTCATCGCAGTCCTGGGTCTCCAGGAGGTCTTTGCAGAGCCTGGACAGTTCAGGCAAGGCCAAGGTTGCTCTGCATACACTCCCTGTCAGAGCCCAAACAAACTGCCTTCTGACAAGATGACAGCCACAGCAATCATGCTCACCCTTGGCTCAGCATCGCACCATTGGTGCAGGTACCTGTAGGCTGCAGGCAGCCCACCACACCAGCCCTGCGGGTTTCACTTCAGCAAAACAAGAGTGAGTAGCTGCACTTTCGCAGATGGGAGCAATTCATTAGCTGGGAAAAGATGCGGTCGCTCTAATCAGGAGTGACTGGGGAGCTTTTGATGCAAATGGCCACTTGCAGCTGTCTCTCACCAGCTCAGTGCAAGGAAATACAGAGTGAGATGGAAAAAAAAAAATCAAACAAATTATTAATTTGATAGCATACAACAGAGCCACAGCATGCACCAGGCTGATGGTGCAAACCAGCCTCTTCTTGTTCTCCAGATACTATGCACTGAAGCATGTCTTCTAAAACAATTCAGTCCAGGCAGCATGGGGAATCAAAAGATAAGGAAAAGTCAGTCTGGAAAACTTTCTCCTGGTTGGCAAACAGTGGGGAAAGCAAGGAAGTGGAAGGAAGCACTATGGAGAAGCTATCCATCACAAAGCCAGACTCCAAGGGTAGTGGTGAGGAGAGTGCAAGAAAGCACATCCTGATTTCCGCGTGATGGTGCGTGGCTGTTACCTGAGTTGAGGCTTCAAAAAAGAAAAGGCCTCCATGGCTCAACCTAGGATCTACAGTATTTTAAAGTTTCAGCACATGGGCACAGGATGTCTTCAGATGCCCATTTGGGACACTTGCACTGGGGTCTTGATTGCAGACAGTAGAACTCTGACTGTTAACTGAGCTTTGCAGTTCAGCCTTCAATACAAAATAAGGGTGGCCCCTGTAACCTTCTGTGAAGAACAGTTCCCAACCTACTTCAGTTAAGTAGGTCAAAATGCAAGACTGGTCCCAAAAGGAAGACACTGAAAAGCTTCTCACTGTCTGCAGTGAGCTTTGGAGAGAGTTCTCATCAATGGAGCATAAATAATCTAGCAAAGCACTTGTTCTTGAGATGAAAGAGAGAAAAGGAGAGAGATGGAAATGTCAGCTGGTGATAGAGTGCTTTCAGCTTTTCCCCACTGGAGTTACTGGATTTCACTTGAGGCAAACAACTCCTGGTGCAAGGGGTTGAACAAGAACTAGGCATAGCCCAAGTGAGAACTCTTTAGATGGTCAAGAAAACTATCCTCCCATTTCTCCTTCAGAAGTCCTATTTTTGGATTAAACAAAGGTAGCATGAATGCTTGCTGCCTCAGCAATCCCCAGAGCTAGCTGCAACAATCTCATGGTGATAAGGAACATGGGAGACATAGCTGTATGTGAAATCACACAGCAAAAGACTTAAGAGAAAGAAAAACCCCAAACAAGCTATAAATAAGCTCATTTTTCACCCAACAGGCAAAGAAGGCAGCACCACCATTGTTGCACAATGTTCTCCTAATTCCCCTGTGGTGAAGTGGCACCCCGTGATAAACATCTTTGGGAGCAAGCATGCAGGCAGAAAATGGGTAAGAAATGGGGAATGGGCAAGGTCATTTTAATTTAGATTACCAAATGATGCAGGGGAGCTGCCTGGGGGATAAGTCCTTGGAGAAAATGGTAAATCTTCCTATTACATGACATTAATTACACTTTTACTGTGAGCTAACCCTATTACAGCATTCTGTATAGCCACAGAACATGGTACTTCTGTGGTGTCCCCTCCAACAAAAAGCTGTCCTGTTGGAGGCCCAGGGCCAAACCATGGGTTGGTTCTACTGCACTCTGTCACAGCTCGTAAAGACTGCTTAATGCATTTCCTTGCAAGTAATTTTCTTTACGACTTACAGCGGATTAGAGGTGTGTGGAGGAGGAGGACTCTCATTAACTTATTTTTTAATGCAAGGTCCTTTAACATGGACTACAAATGAGACATGAATAGCTTGGTGCAGATGTCCTGACTACATCTCTGCATTTTCCAGGGCTTGAAAATCATTGTAACACCAATATTGCAAGGTGTATGTAGTATGGCTAGCCATACTACTTGCATTGACCCACCCTCCAACACAGCTCTCTGCAGTGTAATCCTCAGCCTCAGTTCAGAAAAAGTAGCAGAAATTAGCTCTTCATTGTGCTGGATCACTAGGAGACCAGCAAACACTACCAGAGACTTGGATTACAACAGACAATAGCAGAAGTTCAGGGCCAGAGAAATGTTGCTGGTATTTTGTTGGAAACAAACAAAAAAAAATCATGAAAAAAAGATTAAAGGACAAGAAAGGCACATTTGGTCAAATTCTGGAAAACATTACAAGAAAGGAGTAGGACCAAGCACTACCAAACACTACACAGTGAGTCTTCACACCGTACAAGAGAAACGGCATCACAGATTTGATTCCTCTTTCCCTCAGGACAGCAGAGCTTGGCTGTCACAAATACAGTTGCATCAGGCTGCCCCTCTACAAATAAAAGTTTCATATCCCATATCTGAACAATACTGTGCTTGAAGCAAAAGTTGTAACAAAAATGAGGCACTCAGTAGCAAGATCTAAGCAAACCAAAAGCAGTTAGGAAAGCCATGTCAAAACAAATGTTTTTACAAAGACCTCAAAGTGCCCAAAATGCAGTCTGGCACCAAGTGATTGCAAGTTTCTTTCTTACCGAGATCTAATTGGTCTGAAACCAATTCACACCCAGAGGTGCTTGGTGCCATCAAGAGTGAAGAAGGTGATTAAGAAGAGCAAAAACAAATAAAAAATAGTCTGGGCCCTCAGGTGGGTGATCGCTTGCAATTTGTCTGAGGTCTGTTTCAACAGCAACTGAATCACACTCTTCCAAGGACTACAAATAGGGTAATATGCAGATAAACCACCTCAAGCAGTGCCCCAAGGGCATGGCCTGGGTTCAACATGCCAGCCTAATAAAAGATGCTTTCACAACATGGTGATAGAATGGATGAGAGGATGAAAAACAGCCATTCTGCTTTAGGGAGACAACCAACACCTTCTGAGATCCAGCTAGATTGAGCAGGGAACCATATCCCCAGCTATAATCCTTGCTGGAAGTTGCATCCCTTTCTCTGCCAATATAGGGGCCCTCTCTTATCCCAAGGACTCTACACATAGCTCATCCTCTCATCTTGATTGAAGTGACTGAATGCAGGCACAGAATACTAGGTCAGTATATTCTGACCTGCTGAGAATTTCCAGTATCTGGAAAACACTCTCTCTCATAGGCTTAGCTAGATTTAAAAGCAAGATTTCTCATAAGCTCATATTCCAATTATACATGCAACAGTGTGTTATTAGTCAGTTTCTCCTCAAGTACTGCAGACATCCCATGCTGATTGCTAAGCAGTGCAGTAAACTCATACTATGGCAGACTTACATAAACTTCTTGTCTGCTAGAACCACCTAATGCATTTTCATGCTTAACTGCTGAGCAGTAATCATGGTAAACACTAGTAATGGAGGGATGCAACCTGTGTACAACAGCAAACTTGAAACTGTGCTTTGGGCGAGCACAGTGCAGGTACATAATGCTTTTCAAAGAAACAATGAGATTCAGTCACTGACATATCTGCAAAACCCTGCTTTTAGTTAGAATTTTAAAAAGTCAGTGGGAACTTTGAAAGTGAAAAATGTTGGTCAAGTATCATTCTTACTATAAAACAGTTAATTAAGTAGAACAAAAAAAGATGCCCTGTGTTAACTCATTTTGGGAACAGCTTTTTTTTAAAAAAAAAAAACAAGAATGGGACAACAAGCAGGCCTAAGTATGAGGAATGCAAAAAGTAGACATGCTGCAATGGATCAGACATTCTCTAATAACTCTCCTTCATTAGAGATGGTTCTAGAGAAGGAAGGAGATGTTGAGCAGTTCTGTGTCTTATGACTGACTGTCAATGGTCTCATGGCTTAAAGATTTCCTGCATAGGGCAACAAAAAATTAAAGCAACTTTGCTGCTCAGCTACTTCTTGCATGAAACATTCCCTAATCCAGAATTCCTACCAGCAGCGTATGCAAATCTCCATGAAATTTTCACCTGCATGGAGAGAGGTCAGCAGTTGTTGCAGGGATTGACTGCTATGGTTGGTGCAAAGGATGGCTGGAAAACTTCTCACACAAGAAAATACAGAAATGACACAATAAAAGAAAGGTTACAAAATTCTTTGAAGAATATACTGTACACCTACTGCTGATACCTGCATTTCACTGTGAAAGGGAGAGCTGGAGACTGCTTTTCTTGAATAATCTGACATTTGTTCACCGAGCAAGACTGCCAGAGGAAAGGTGCTTAAGTAGCATGGCCTTAGTTCTACATGACCTGAAAAGGACAGTTATTTTCCACAGAGTCTCCTAGGCACCTTTGAAAGCTCTCCCAGTTTTCTCAGTGTATTTACCTGTGATATTCAGCTTAAGAGGTAACATCAGTAGAACCAACACAGCCTGAGATTCTCATTATTCTGCTCTCCAGTGTGGGCTGGACTACTTTTCCTAGTAAGGCATCTGGTGCTCCACTCTCCAGGGCCATTGGGTGCCCCAAACTTGAAGAAGTCTGCCTCTAATATCTTGACTTTTCTAGCTGGGTTTTCACCCAATCTGCAAAGCCCAGAAATTACTGTGCAATGTACAACCAGAGCAGTCACTACATCCTCACATACTAGGGAAGTGGTGAAGAAAAATCCCAAACGCATAAGGAGGAAGAACACAAAGTGACCATAAGGAGACAAAAGGAGAAAAAAAAAACAGGGAAGAGAATACGAACTCTTGTGTTTTGGATCTGAGGTTCAAGTCAGAGGCTCCCATCAGAACTGTCACACCTGGGCTGTTCAGCAAAAGTTATCACAGTCACCATAGTGGGGAAGAGGCTGTGAACCCCTAGTGCCATCATCTAGGAGGCGATCATGTTTTGTTGGGTGCCGTCTTCTTGCTCCCTGGCCCTTGAAGGGAGCTGTGAGAGCAGAAGAGTGGGGGGGGGGAGAAGGAGGAAAAAAAAAGGGAGAGAGTCTGCAGTGGGAGGATGGGAAGAGGGAGTTGTGCTCACAGCTTTTCACAGCTGAAAACAGACCCCACTGCTGGTAATGTGAGAGGGCTGGAGCAGGCGCCAAATGGATAAGGCTGTAGACAGCGGGGCCAGAGCACTGATACTTGCCAGTACCTGCAGATAGGAGACAAATAATTGGCACATGTTAAGAAACAAGGAACAAAAAAAAAAAAAAGGAAAAATAAAAAAATAATGAAATAGAAAATAAAAAATACAAGGCAAGGGACAAGGAGGAGGTGGAAGAAAAGACAAGGAGAGAAAGCGAGAGAGAGTTGTTAGATGTCCGTATTTTCTAAACGTGTCTGGCAGGAGCCCCTGCAAGGAATTTAATCAGCAAGAGTTGTTTAAACTGGGCTTTGAACACAAGCCCTGTGCTGCTAGTAATGAACTTCATATCATCTGCAACTCCTGTTTGCTGACGACATTCAATTTGTTAATTCTGCAGCTGGTGATAGGGGTCAGATATGAAAGTGACGATTGTTTTTTGACGTTCCAACCCCTGCTCACATCTTTCTAATTAATCCTTTTAGGAGCCACCAGCAGATCAAGAGAAGTGGAGGGGGGGGAGGGAGGAGGAAGCAAGACAGCTCCTCTGCGCCTGCTTGGCTCCTCGCCTCTGTTGGGCACTCTGATTGATTGGGCACAAGGACATACCTGCTAGACGCCTCTTTAAGGCTGCCTTAGAAAATGTTACTGCTGGAGAGGTAGGCATGAAGAAACAAAGGCTACCCTTTCCGCAAAGCTCATTTTTAAATCCATTAAGTATTTCATGTTAACTATCTCAGTGGATTAGATGGGTGGTAGAACTAGCAGTGAGATAGGAAACCATCCTCCAGTAGCTTACCCTGCAGATACACAATGTTTTGCAGTCTGTGCATTGTTAGTCTTCCCCAAGTTGATTTTAAACCCGAACTTTGCGCCTACTGTATTAGGTAGAGTGGTGTGGTAGCCACTGCAATAACCACACATAACACGGTGAGAGTCAGCCAGACCACATGCATAAAAAGGACACGACTGTTGAGTGAGAAGGACAGCAGGCAAGAGAAGGATGGGCTGTTCCCCAGGGTTGATCAGATGAAGTCTTATAGTAGAGTTATGCCTCTAAAACCTATTACAGCTAACATCAAGATCATCCACACCGTGCTTCTCCCATTTTGCTCGTGGCATTAAGTTCATCCCAAGATCTTCTGGGCCCAGCAGGTTCTACTGCAGGTTCCTGCTGGCAGTGGAGGTCAGAGATGGTCACTGAAGTTGGTCCAAGCTCATGGTGCACTGCCCCAGTGCCAAACTCCAAGCCAGATGTAGTACCTGCCTCCATTTACAGCAGTTGAATGAACAGGCCTTGTAAGGTGGAGTCCAGCCAGGAGAAGTTTTAGAAAAGAAGAGAAAAGTAGGAGTGGAAAGTTGGCTCAGTGACAAAAATTTGGAGAGAGAGGAAGGCCTGAGGTTATGCAGAGAGATTGCTGGCACTGGGAAAAGCAGAAGGAAAAATAACTCACTCTGATTAGCATAGGCTAAAAAGAGATTATTTATGGAGAAACTCAGTCTTTCTTTCTTGTTCCATCTCAGTACAGGAGCTGGAGACAAAAGCAGACATGGTAACAAGTAAGAGCCATTACCAAATCCAGCAGAAGAGAGAAAGGCTTTAGTTATAATTATCAGGCTCCCTATCTGTGATAAAACTGCTGGTGCTGGTGACAGAGTGGCACTAACAGGACCATACAGATCTACTGAGGTTTGCAGTCCCATAAAATAAACCAACAAAATGCCCAGTGCCTGAGAGCTCTCTCAGAGGATGGATGCGTCCTGGGTCAGAGCTAAAGATACAGCTCTGGACACCTGCTCCTAACAGAAGGTCCCCACAAGCAGTTTGTGGTCCAGCCAGGACATGCATCTGCCTCTGTGCTCTGTTCAGTGCAGCTGTGTGCTCAAATACCATCAGTGCTTCGGTCTTCCTATGTAAGAAGTTTCCACTTGATTCATTTTATTAATTTGATAGCACTGCTGTAGCTTTGTAGTAACCTACCCATCTACTATAAACTTGCAGTATCAGATATCATGAAGAATCCAAGCAGTCACCATATACGTATGCCTTCTAACAGACTTCATCAGTAGTATAATTTATTTGCATGTAGAAAGAAGATCTATTGCTCTTTCACTCCAGACTCTAAAAATCTGTAAAACAGAGGCTCACTTCTGCTCGTGGCATACCTGGAACAAAACTAGCTTCAATTAAATTAACCTGGATTTACAACAGAAATCTCATGAGCAAGCTTTAAGGCTAACGTTCAAAGGGTGAGACATCAGATCTCATGGAGACATTTGTGATAGCACATGCCAAAAAGGAGACACCTAAAAGTTCACTGCCAGTTGCCTGAAATTTCAAATCCAAAGCCTTTCAAGTACCAACATCATGTAGACATCTGTACTGTCAACAGGTGTAAAAACAGATGCCACCACAAAGTCAGAAAAGGAAAATGAACAATGAAGTAAGATGTGATCACCAAAGACCAATCTTGGATAAGGAACTCTGCTGCAAAGAAGATAGGCTAAAAAGTAGCAGAGAAAATTACCACAAATGAGAACATGATCTGCAGAAGTGCTGTTAGAGATGGAAGGTATTTCCCTGTTACAGTCTGTTCCCACCTGCCACTAGCAGGTAGCTCACTACTGAAGCCTGCTGGTAAAGGATGGAGAAGAGTGTTGAAGGGCTGCCTGGACATGCTGGTAGAGAGCATCTCCAGAGGACTAAGAGCTCCCTACATCTGCCAGTGATCAAGGGCAATGGATTAGAAGGAAGAGTGCAGTGGGGCATCAGTAGCACTACTATTTTTTTTTTTATCTAGATCACTTATCCCCACCAGATAAGACAAGAAAACTGTTCATTCCTTGAAGGAATGGGTCATGTAATGAAAAGTGATCAGAAATGACCAAATTCCTCCAGCTGTAAGCTACAGTCATTATCTGTTAATCAGCTTTCACCTGTTGCATTCATGGATTTCACTTGTGCAAGATCTATAGACTTAATATAGCTGTGCATAAAAACCTGTTGGCCCTACATAGAAGAGTAGCTGTGCATTCTGCTTAGCCAGAATCACAGAGCACTTAGCAATAAACATTATCCTCACCAGTGTTTACATTGAGCCTGAGCACATATTAGCCATATTGGCCAAATCCCATAGGTACCCTGTCACATAAAAGACACACTGATTATTATTCTAGTGTTAACAGAGTACTTGAGTGAAGAAAAGCAACCTATTTTCAGGTGTTAGAAACAACAACAGCCATCAAAACAACCAAGCAAATACCACAAGGCTCTGACAGCAATCAGAATACTCTCTTTTCTTCCCAGCATTGCAGGGGTGTACAGGCCTGTGTTACTGACCCTCTTCTAGCTGCATCTCAAGTCGTGACTTTTCAAATGCTGCACTTCAGACTTCAGCAAGATGTTCCTTTGAAATCTGAATGCTGTTCCTCTCATTAAAAATGACAATAATTTCTGTAGCTATAAATTCTGTCTTAGGGCAATAGCTGCTTTTCCTAGGTGAGAAAAGGCCATCAGATCAACCCAGAATGCCTATCACCATAAGGAGTCATTCCCACACATTGTCAGCCTGTTTTCTTAAAAATAGTATATTCATATTTCTCTTGCCACAAGAGACCATGAGGCTTTAATAAATGAGAAAACATTTAAGCAGCACACCCTCTGAGACATACACAAAACAAAGCATTTTGAGATAGAAAGCTGCTGAAAGGAGTGAAGTCAACAATGACAGCATTTAAGTAACCAGCATTCCCAGATGGGCAATGTCAAAATAGCAATTCATCTTAGAGTCACCTGAAAATCAAAACTGAGAGGCAAAAATCCACAGAGCTGTACTGAAGAGCTCTGACACTGCACCAGGCAGAGAGGACATCTGGAATAATGCACTCACAAAACAGTCTTCATCTCCCACAGCCTTCTGGGGATCTATGGAGAGGGTGTAGGTGGTCCAAAGGGACATCATTATGAATACAGGAGTGAAATTAAGCATAGTAACATTTGTTTATCAGGACAAATTCTCAAGCAATGAGGCATAGCTGATGTGAGGAAGTGTGTCAAGGAACCAGTGGGAGCTTCATTAAAGGTTACATTAGATAAAGCAGGCTGTGCTATGACTTTGAAAGAAAAGATTTTAAATACTCAGATTTATTTTACAGAACAAAATGGCAGAGCCTCCACTAGGCAGAAAAGTTTCAAAAATGCCTTTAAATCTGTCTTTTTTAGGTTAATTCCTGGAGAGCAGTGTAAAAATTAGATTGCATTTTAACAGTATTAAGAAGCAGACACCACCTTACCTAGGCATTTTGGAACAGTGTCCTCTTGGACTTAGATTGATAGACACCTCCCCAGCCCACAGTTCCAGTCTTGGCTGGGCTTTGAAGATGCTCCAGCAGTACAAGCAGTCAAGAGCAGGTTGTTTGGTTGGAGGGGCAGATTCCATGTGCACATCTGATGCTATTCATCCAGGTCATTTCTACTTAGGTGCCTGGATTTGGATACCAAAAAAAGCTAGCTTTAGCCATGCCCTTCAAAAAACTTTGTTTATGGAAAAATCACTTGATATTTCCAATACATGCATTCAGTAATAGTAGCCTAAATTCAACCATGCCCTTCCCAGGTAACACACCATGGGTGCAAGTGGACGACCTACCTATGAGGTAAGTGCACCTCCTATACCCTAGATGCTATAGAACCTACACTGCAGATCATCACTCGCAGATTTGGGTTGTGTCTCTTCCCACAAGTCAGGGAGGATGTGATTCAACAGGTGAATTGCAGGATAAGGAGAATAAGGGCAGGGATGTGAGGCTACCCATTGAGCTATCAAGACTCTCGTTGGGGAACCTGAAAGAAAGTAGTTTGATTTAAAAATAAACACAGAATAAACAAGACCCTTCCAGAGGGCCTGCTTAAGGCATACCACTTAGGAACAAGAGATGAAAGGAAGACCTAAATCAGCCTTTTAGCTGTTCACAACATGTGTTATAGGGCAAGGAAAAAGCTTTAATTGTCACTGTGAGCAAACAGCTACACCAGGGCCTGAACACATTAGGAAGATGGTCCCTGCTGTGCAAGAGCTGTTAAAATCTTGGTGCTTAACATTATTGATAGACACCAGTTTGCAATAGTAGAGTCTTGCAACACTGCACAGCAGAGACAAACTCTCCTTATTATTTATAGAGATCAGTTTCTGAATTGGAACTGGAAAGATATCATACTGACAAGTAAAGGATAAAGAAAGCAACCGAGAAATAGCTTAAAATAATGCTGTTTTTGTCAAGCATCAAGAACACAAGCATGTAGATAATTGCCCTTCTCTCCCAGTGTAATGAGAGGTTTGATCTGTGTCCCACAGGATGAAAAGGACCGAGTGACCCTTACCAGCAGACCCAACTCTCTCACCAGCAAGTGCCAATGCATTTTGCATTAGCACTTCACATGAGGAGACCCTGATTCCCAGCACCAACGGGGTTGGGGGGGGTGTGAAAAACCTCCAGAATATGCTTTCTCACAGCCTGACAAATATCTTGCCACAAAACCCAAAGAGAGTCCTAGCATCCAGGACATAATACCCCACATTATAATTTAGGAGACACAGAATACACACACACATAATCCTTAATACACTAATAAGAGTTACTTTTTGTTAGAAATGTACTTCTCAGACAGCTCATTCCCTACATCTACATAAAAATCTAGCTCTTTCAGCTTCCTCCGGAACACCACAACTAAGCTGCTGGTTTGAAAAACAGAGAAGAAGGAACGTTTAGTACCTCTTCTCATTCCATAGACCTTCCTTGTAAGAGTTGCGGAGAAGGGGGTCATGTATCACGGAGGTAGGAGGAGGATTGAAATTCCATAAAATAAGAAGTACTGCTTTCAAAAAGGAAGGAGTTAATGCAAAGGAAGTCATTTTACTTCATAAGGACAAATCCAAGACGCTTTGAGTGAGCAGTGGTTGGGGACAAGGCTAAAGTAGTTGGTTTCTCTTTAAAGAAGCGCAGGCCAAGTAGAAAAATATAGACTGAAAATTAAAGTGCAAGAAGAGAAAAATGCTTAAATTAGCCTGGAGAGCTCCATCTATCTCGGCCTTGCCTATACTAGAAAGGGCTTACTGAAGAAGTGGAAACTGCAGAACTACCAGTCAGCTGCCCTGCTGGAAACCCAACCTTACATTAAGCAAAAGGATCTTCGGGGCTGATATAGCACGACACAATTTATTCAGGCAAAAAAAGCCAAGGAGTGAGAGTCAAACTGATGCCATGTCATGTACATACACCTGATGGGAAACAGTGCTGGATTTGCTGGTGACAAGATCTCAGTATTTGAAACTATTCTTGGCATTCTTGCACAAAAGCCCAGCGATGCAGTTTCATAAGTGTTTTGGAACTATGCAAAGTCCTGGGAGGCAGCAGTCAGAATTCCTACACAGTTTGCTTTAAAGAAAAAAAAATAAACTCAGAAGTTGAGAAAGAAAATTGACTTGCTGTAACAGTTCATAGCTTCATATCCAGAGAAAGGCAGAAATTCTAGGGAAATGGGGGAAAACAAAGGCTGTGGCCCTCTGCCTATTACTATGTAGGGTCTGAAGGTCATCATAAGATAATCTTGCTGCAAATTGCTCTGTTTCTCTCCCCAATCCTTCCCACTTCGTAGGTTCTGCATCTCAGATGTGAACTTTGAGGGTTGATCTAAAGCCCTCATCAATCCCTCTCACCTAGCCAGCCCAGCAGATTTAGAGATGTGGGGGACTGCTTCTGCAAGCCAAACTCATGATTTCAACTTTTTTAAGCTTGCCTCACCAGCTCCAGTCTTCCCCCAAGCCTCATTTCAAAGTCTTGTTTTAACTCACAGCAAAGGCTTGTGAAATGCACACCTACAGCATCTACAGCTGATGCTCTGTCTTGTAAATATTGCAGTTTGTTCTGTGCAGCCTCTACCTTCTAGTTTCTAACACAAGTGTGTAACCAACAAATATACAGTTAGCAGAGCAACGTGGATAGGTTAGCATCTTACAGGTTTTGTAGTTAGAAAGATTAATTATCACGGTGGAAAGAAACAATTAAAAAAAATGAAATACTCACCTGTGTCCTGGACACACAGCAGAAAATTCCAAAAGGAGGGATCTCCAGCAAGAAACCCTTCCCCAGGCGCAGTCAGCCCTTAAGTGGGGCCTAGGAGAGGTGCAGCCAGGCTCCCCCCCTTCGGTCACACAGCTGAATCGCCTTCACCTGTGCTCCATGGCTGACTGAGTGCTGCCTCAGGTGATCAATCAGTGCTTCAGGCTGGGACTCAGCAGTTCCCATACACACAAGCCAAGATGGCCTAAGTGATTTAGTTACCCAAGTCTGTATTTCAGTCAATTAATGCACCCTGGTTCCAATTCATTTGGAAACACCAAGAGTTTGTATAAAAAGGTCACGTTAGCTGATGGCCTCTTTGCTTTTACAGGTTTTTAAGAAGCCTGTAAGGCCAAATGAGCTCATGGGGGTTTTTGGTGAAGAGCCTAGTCTCCGTTCTGTCAAAGTGGTAACTTTTCCTGGAGTGATCTTGATTTTCTATTACCAAACTGTGGATCTCCAAATAATGTTCTGCATTGCAGATTTCACATTTGTGACCAGCAGTCACAGAAAAATTACCCTTTAAAAGTAAATCCACTACAACCACAATGCAGGACTTCCTATTCAAGACAACAGAAAAAATTATGTCTTACTTTCCCTAGTCACCATGGTATTAAAAAAAAAAAAAAAAAAAAAAGTAAAAATCAACTTTATCTATTTTATCTTCTGGAAATGTCATGTTTGCTTTCTGTCCTTCAGAGTCCATTGATTTCTTCTCTCTTCCTCCCCTGGAGTAATTGCACAAACCATCTCTGCCCATCTTCTTTTTTCTACCAGAAGCTGCAGAAGCATCCACTGTTAGTGTGCATCAGAGGTGCTATCCTAAAGAGACAATATTAGTGAAAAAAATAAGTCTATCTTCACAGCCTCTTCTATCCTTTTTCCTTCTTGCTTTCCAGGAGATGGAGAGCAGAGGAAGAATTTCCACAATGGCATTGTTTAAGATTATTATGAAATAAAAATCCTTGATCCTTTCTGTGTGCTTCAAAACCTATAGTAATCATATTAATCCGGGTCCTTATTGCTGGTTAATGGAATTCTTTTAATATTGACCCAAGATTCTAGTAAATAGATTTACATTGATCTGGTGATGTATAGAGCTCAAGTAAGTCTATCTATGTGTAAGCAAATTAAAAACCTTAAGCCTATACAGCCAAACTGTATAATCCCATGCTGAAAAATTGATCCTCTGATACTCTCTTGGGGAGATATAAATTTTATTTTTTTAGGTAAAGAGACACCTTCAATCTCTTTGAGAGAAAAAAAAATAGATCTGCGTAATATTTGAGACACACAATGTATTTCATACTGAACAAAATCTAGTTCAAAGCCACCAGGATAAGTCTTCATAATTAAAAACTGCACCCTATATTGGGCAACACAGCACTGGTCATTCCGTAGTCGGAGTGAACCTGTAAATGTGCTGCTCCACAGCATCACTCATCCTCACTTTCCTTCCTGAGCACAATGTTTGACATTTCTAAAGGAAGAAGGTTACCATAGCTTTGCTGGAACGGCAACTGTCAGCACATTCAGCATCAGCCTCACCCAAATCGTTCCTTTTTGAAGACAAGCTGGGCTCAGTGTGCCTGTCTCCAGTCCCAGGATAAAATCACAGAATTGCAGGGGTTCAAAGAGACCTCTGGAGGTCATCTTGTACAAGATTCCTGTTAAGGCAGTTTCCTACAGTAGGTTACACAAAAAAAGTGTCCAGGTGGGTTTTGAATATCTCCAGAGAAGGAAACTCTACAACCTCACTGAGCAGCATGTTCCATTGCTCTGTAACTCTCAGAGTAAAGCTTTTTGTCATATTCGTATGGAGCTTTCTACGTTCCAGTTTGTGTCCAACCAGGTCATTGGTGTATGTGCTGAGCAAGACTGGACCCAGCACAAACCCGTGGAGAACAGGCCTACAAATAGACTCTGCACCTGTGATCACAACTCTCTGAGCTCTGCCAGTAAGGCAGTTTTCAATCCACCTCACCGTTCTCTTGTCTGTCCCACAATCTCATGTTATAGGAGGTATTCTGAAAGTCTTGCTGAAGTCAAGGTGTGCAATATTCACTGCTCTCTCCTCATCCACCCAGCTGGTCACAACATCACAGAAGTCTACCATATTGGTCAAGCATGATTTGCCATTGATGAATCCAGGCTGATTACTCTTGATAACCTTATTTTCTTCCAACTGTTTAGAGATGACATCCAGAATAAGTTGTTCCATTAGAATGACTATCAAAACACTTAAGAAAGTAAGCACCATGATTCTTGTTGTATAAATGCATAAATACTGAAGGGACGTGGCAGAAGCATGGAAGTGTGGTCCCTGAGGGCTCTGTGCCCCAGGTTGGGTACATCCCATGCCAAGCAAGAGCCATGCTCACCTTTCAGCCTCTCCTCTAAGGGGCCCAGCATGGCCCCCTTTCTCTTTGGCCATGTTCATTAATTGTTTTTATTAATTGAATTGGAGATAACACCACTTCACCATCAGACCAGGACAATGGGTTCAGAAAGCAGCTGAGAAGCAGGAAGCCAGACGCACATGCATACCCAAAGGAAGTGGGATGGCTTATACTTTATTTCCATAGGAAATTAGGCTAAAAATAATCATAAAGCCTAATTCAGTTACCATCCCAGTTTCACACACATTTTGGCCCTCTGGCACATCTGCACTAGACATAATCCTTGCCTAATGTGTTCCAGGCTACTCGCACAATATTAGAGAAAACACAGCCATAGTCAAGATGCCAAATCATATATAAAGATCAGCCTACATTCTGGCAGCCCAGGAAGAGCAGCTATAATTTGGAGGCCACCTTTATGTAACCCAGTCAGTATACACATATATCTTTGTTGTGCATTTATAGTTTTAAACAGAGGTTAAGCAAAAACAACCCAGAGCCCACACAGCGTTTGCCGAGAGGATTTGCAGAGCAGTCAGTATTTCCAACACCAGCTCACCTTGCTGGGTAGGAAGGTTTCTGCCTGGTAAAAGGTCACCTTTATTAAAACAATAATTAGCATAGAATACTTACCAATAATGTTTAAAACTTTGCCCATTATAAGCATAAATGATCACAATCTTGCAAACAGAAGGCGATGATAGAGGATGGACCTTTTGTGTGGAAGATCCATATCTCCTGTTTCCCCATGTCTAAGCATTTCCATCGCTTACCTGTCAATATTCAGATTCACACAATAATAGCGTATCAGCAAAACCAGCTTCTTTTAGTTACCATACTGTGTGCCACAAGCCCTGCATATATTTCAGTAAGTGTTTTTATGACTTATTACTCTGATTTGCACTGCTAAACTGAGACTCAAGACTGAGACCCAACTTCTATCCTCCTATGTATGCAACAGCTCTGCTGGGAAGTCTCAAATGCTAGTTTGTCTAGTCCAATATTATGTGACTCCTTTAGAGAGGAGATAGCAAGTGAGAGGAAGAGAGGCCTCAAGAAAAGGATCTGAGAAGGACAATGGAAGGAATGGACTTGTTGGGAAACAGAAAGGAGATGGGGTCAGTGTAATCATGACTGGGAAAGGGAAAGAACAAGGTTATCTAGATGGGAGGAAACAAAGAGTAATATAGGCTGAAGTTAAACATTAGTGTGACCTGTCTGCAGTGTGAAGGTGTCTCTTACAAATTCAAAGTTCAGGGATAGTTTTCCTTTGGCAGCTTTTCCACATGCTTCAGAAAAAGCATGATAATAACTTTGCTTTCATAACAGAAGTTATACATTTCTCAATGATTTCCCAAATGCACTCACAGAATATTAAAGTGCTAAAATAAATTTCCAGTGGGTCAGCTCCATGCACTTGTTTTGGGGTGACAAGAATGAAACCTTCCACATCATTGCCAACTCTCAGTACTTCACAAAAGGAATACTGTCCATCTTAGCATCAATGAAAACCTGCCACCTGCCAGGTGCTTCATGACGCACTGGTGCTGTATGGAAGCTACTGGAGATTTAATGAGATACTAAGGAAAAAAGATATCAGTGTAAGCTTTTAAGAATTTTACCACAAAAGCAACAAGTTCATGCCTGCAGAGAGCAAAGCAGCATTGTCTCTCACTCCCTACTAATGTTACCATTTTTTGCTGTGTATTTACCTGCAGGGTCTTCAGTCCCACCTGCCTTCTGCACCTCTCCATCTCCTGCACCAGCTCAGAGCTGAAAGGTGACCCATAGGAAATTCAGAAAAAAAAGCCAATGCTGTTCTGTGTCAGCTCAGAAAACCGTAACAGAGCCAGGCAGTGGGGGGAAGGCTGAAGTGGAAGTCAAGGAAATTCACTTTGGCAGAAACTAGCAAAGCTTTTTCTGAATGTTAACTACCTAATTTAATGAAGTCTAGAGATCGGTAGAGACAATTGTCACTGCCAGTTTTGATGTCAATCACAACTCTGGAATAGGAGCCAGCAAACACATCCAACATACAGAGAGGAAAACAAAAATAAGGCAAGGATTTGACCCTTTGCTCTTCCTGCATGAAGAAAGATCACCTTTCAGAATTGTGGAGAAAAAAGTCTTTCTGATGAGAACAAGCCAGCAAGAAAAAAGAGGAAAATCGTAAGACAAAAGAGCAAAGAGAATTGTAATTTCTGCCTGTGAGTCTGTGGTGCCTTTAGGGCTGTCAGTGGGAACTCTTGCAGGCTGAAAATCTCCACATGGGCTGGGAAACTAGGAAAGACTTCTGTAACCCACACAAGGAACAGGTCAGTGCTTCCCCTCACAGGCAGCCATAAGCTTGCTGTGCCTTCCTCCTGTTCCCATGCTGATGGGACTCCAGTGTCCTCAGCCCCACACAGACCTCGCTGCTTCTTCAGAGGCCGCATTGTGAGAAAGTGTTTTGTGTCTTTTCCTACTTAAAAAAAAAAAAAAAAGGGCCAAAAATGATGTTTTGAAATCACTCTGCAAATGCAGAAAGACAGAGGCTCCCAGAAACGTAATATAGCCCATAGGCCACACCAGCAACCTGCACTCTTAGGTTCTGTAAGTACAAATTCTGCACATCCCAGGGGCTTGGAAAGGTTGGGAATACACCACTTCCTTGTCTGCACCAAAGATCTTTCCTGATGGTCACCAGAAATGTGTCTTCCACATCATTCCTCTGTCAATTCTGCCTCCACAGGCCGCTGCAGCCCACTAGAGAGGGAGCAAATGCTCTGGAACTGTTGCAGTGATGTCAGTCTGGGACCTCGATTTTAAGGACTGTCACAGGAGTGTGAGTGCTTGGGTGGGCATCAGACTCTAAGGAAGCTCTGTAACAGACAGCAGCATTTCATCCCCCCTCCCCAAAGTCAGGAACTTCAGGTGTGCCCATTTCTGGCCTTACATGCCTTCTGTCTGCCTACAGCCTTCTTAAAACCTTTCACAAGCGCACAAAGAGAAACTCTGATTTTACTAAAACTCCACAGTGTTCCACGGAGAGTTTTGCAACAGGGTTCTATCAGGAATGTAAGCAAGATTTGGGGATGGGATTTTCCAGAGGAACAGTCCTTACTTTGTACTCAGTTTTGAAGGAACTTTGCCACAGCACAAAAGCATCACTCCTCTCTTTTGCTTGTTGGGAAACTCATGAGAAACAGAGATCCTAAACTCTTATGTGTGGCTTTCCTTTGCCTTCTCTCCTGTCTGTACATCCAAGCTGTAGAACTGAATTTGAAATCATAGAGACCTCAAAAGGAAGCGAGGTCAGGACCACATGGATATATATGGAGAGGCCATGGCCATATAGAGCAAAATCACGTATTTCCAATGTTCATCAACTCCCCATGTGTCTCATTAAAGCAGCACTGACATCCTTTAGCAAACTACACCCAGATTTACCACACATGAAATAGAGATAGGCCTTGGCAGACATAATCCCATGTGGGCTAGCCATGTGTTCTCCACAAAAGTATATAACTGTATACATATTTTCATGACATGCCCTTGCAGAACCCAAGACTTTGTGAAGGAGGAGTTGAAATTTAACCTCTTTCCTCTCAGTGATGAGGTTTCTGTCTCAGGACATGGGTTCACAGCTTGTTTTCCTGGCATGGGGACATTTCACCAGTGCTGGTCACTAAGGCTCATAACTCAGCGCTTCATGCTGTGGATCATAGAAAGCATACAACTGTGACAGGGATAAATTTTTACACCTACTGAAGTGAATTAATATATATATATTTTGCTGCCTTCAAATTCTAACTGCACCTATTTGCTCCCCCAAATCCAGAAGTATCTCAGAAGTGGCAAATCTTCATATAAAATGAGAAGGTTCTCCTAACTGTGAAAGTTTCTTATCTTAAAGAGATAATTGGTGAAATACACCCAACAGCACTGCCAGAGGTCTGTCATTTCCCTTACAAGACAGAGTACTGAAAATAAGCTAGAATTAGGCTGTTATTTTCTGCTGTGTTAACACCAGCCTCAGCAAAGTGTCAACTCACATGCATTAAATATATTTTTAATTTAGATCACTAAATTTACTAAAATTCTGAAGATTGAAATGAGAGTGGGTAACAACACATTGTGCTCCAAAGATGGGCCAAAATATTTGTTCTGACTTTCTCATGGCCACGAAATAGCCATTCAAACTAGCCAGGTTCATAGAACCAATGACTTTGATATGGCAACTGTATCATATAAATAGTGCTTATTGTGTTTTGAATGGAAGTACAAAATGAAGAAAGGAGGTGATTGCTCCCTCTCTGTAGCAGAACACAGTGTGCTATAAGAGAGGATGCTGAAGTGTAAGTGTTGGTATAATACTTAAAACCAGCTTTGCAAAAAGTTCCTGTGGAATTTACATACATGTATTTTAAAAATAAGATCAGTAGAAATCTTTCACATAACTGAGGCTGCCACTGTCAGAAGCTGAAAATTCAAACTTTTGGAGCCTGATCAATGGCAATCTTAAGAGGAAGTAAGCGTGCTGATGTCCCTAGTCCTACTGATAAATCACGCCACAGCCCCTTACCTTCATACCCCTTCTTCAAACTTCCAACCAAACTTGTTTATTGTCAGTTGCTCTCGTGCCAGCATTTTGTTTTAGGCTAAACCACACTTTTTTCCTCTTTGATTGTTGCTCCCCTCACACATACCGATCTTATTTATAGCCTCTTCACAACTTTTTTTGCTAGGCCAAGTACACCTTGCTCTTTCAGTTTTGGCAAAGGGTTTTCATTGCACTGGGAACACACTCACTCTATCTGGTCCTTTCATGTGGAGTGAGCTCTAGGACCAAACATAGTATTTTCTATGAGGTTGTACTGATGCTCTGCACAGGGCCATTGGTATTCTCTCCTCTGCTGGAAATGAATCATCTGATGTAATCCTAAGCTACATTACCCTTCTATTTTCCCTTTTTACAGGATGTCACATAAGAAACAATTCATAAGTAATTCTGTCAGTCATTAATTGTTACCATTATTTGACCTCTACATCATGCTTCAAGAGAGTTTCCAGCCACTAGAAGACCCAGATTCTGGAACAGAGTCAACTGCTCTGACGAATCAGAGAGCAAAAATCCTAACTAGTTTTAAAACTGAGTCTGATAAATGAAGAGGAATATATGATGTGACTGCCTGAAATACCAGGAGTCTGGACCCCATGATTCACCATCCTGAGTCCAAAACTACGAAACATAACATACGATTGTTACTAATTGTATCTAACTAATTGCTCATGTGACAGTAATATTTTATCTGGAATTTCAAACGGTAGGAATTAGTTGACTGACTAAAATCCCAGACTGTTTTTACACTTGTTTCTATCTGGGACTACAGCACTACATTCACGTATTGAGTTCTCATTTCCTCGTATTAATACACTGAATGAGCATGACCAAACACCACTTAACAAAAGGAGCATACATGTTTCAAACATACAGAAATAAAAAACAAAGGAGAGATTAGTAAATCTGTGTGGTTGCAGAAGCCAGAAACTGATCTCACCTCTCCCAATTCTCCCCACATCGCCTAATTTGTGCGAACATCTCCCTTCCTCTGTTGTGCTTCTACAGTTGAATGAGTCAGAGGAGGCTGAATCAGGAAACACACTTCCCATTCAGGTCTGAAGCTGTGTGGCTCCACGGCAGTCTCCATTGCATAAAGCAGACACCAAGAAGTTGCACACCCCTGAGGAAGTTGTCTCCTATTTTCCCATGCTTCCTGTTATTCCTACACACACTCACTGTTCCATTAGAACTGCATGAAGACGACAGTGTCTCATTTTGTATAACATTTTCTAAAATGTTTGCTTAAGTGCTGAAATCTTTTGTTTTTTCAAAAGTAAGACATCTATGACTGAATCTAGTAAAGAATCAAGATACCAAAACTAGAATTACAGATACAATACAAAAATCACAGTTGAACTACTCTTCCATGCTCTTGCCCTCCTAACTTGCCCACATTTCCTAAGAAGCTCTAATATGCCTTCCTTGAGCACCTGTGGATGATTATCAGTGTCCCTGGTGGCACGCACCCATATGGAAGCATTACAACTTCAGCTGACATTCATTTCATGCCTATGCTAAGTCTGGCCTCAGAAATCAGGTGTTCAATCCCCAGAGCTTTGAGAAGGTGAGAATTTAGTAGAGATGCTCAAGTCACACCTGTACACACCAGCCATATGAGGCTCTCCAAGAAATAAAGAAGCCCTTATGCAAGCTGAGAGCTTACAACATGCAGCATGGTGACTCAAAATCATAGTGAAATCTTTACAGAGGGAAGCCCAAATCCCTCCTCCGACTGAGGCAATGTGCCCCTCCAAGAGACACATCCTAAAACTTCCTGGTTGCCTCAAGAGTGGACATTTTACTGCTTTCTTTCCCACTTAGGGGGAAAGAAAGTTTAACTTTTTAACTGAAAAATGCAAGACCAAGAGTTTGGCACTCTGGTCTTGCTGTGAGGATAGTTTTATGTATTATCCAGCAGGTATTCAACGTGAAGAGCTCACCAGAGACCTCACATATCTTGCTGAATAAGACTCTAAGTTTTTCTGAATACACAACTTGAATATTTTTGACAATTCTGTCTTTTTTATCTGTCTAATCCATTTTTTAATTCAACTATAAGTCTTTACCTCCATAATTTATTGTGGCAGTGAGTTCCACAGATTAACTATATGTGACATAAAAGGGCATTTTCTTTGCTAGTTTTAAATTTATTGCCTTTTAATTTAATTAGGTATCCTCTTGTGCCTCTTTCACAAGACAGGATAAATAGGTGCACCTGCTGACCTTCTCTGTGCCATACGTTATTTTATATACCTCTGTCATGTCACTTCTTATTAGACTCTTTACTAAACTAAATAGCTGTAATCTTTTTAATCTCTCCTATCATGGAATACTCTCCAACCTTTAATCATTTGCTTTGCCTTCTCTAAAAAGTTCTTGGGTATTCAGGTCTCTCTAGGAATCCATTTAGAAGTAACATATAATTTACAATAATTTAATTTTTAGAAAGTCTGGGAATGTTTAGCCAACTAGGTTCCTTCTGCTACCTATCCTTTCTAAGCTGGTAAGATTCATCAAGAAAACAATGCTTCTGTGAATTAACTTTGTTGTTTGCAAAGAAGAGTGACCAAGTTCAACCTCAAATACATGATGTATTTGGGGTAAAACTCTAGGAAGTGCCCCTGCTCAAGGCAAGGTTTACATTCACAATTAGTTCCAATCTGCAGTCAAACCTATTCCAATATTTCCTCCCAATGACTGTGGGTAGTGACTTCATCTCCTTCTCATTGGAAGTAGGTCCCATCCAGTACCTCATTCTCACCAGCTTCTCTTACTGTTAATGGAAATTAGAAGAAATAATCTCCAGTTTCAGTATCTCTGAGTTATCACATTTGCTGGACAGATACAAATTCATGTAAGCAATGAACAGATAGATAGAGCTTGGTGTGGCATCGGTGCCAAAATGCAGTTTGTGAGACTGGGAGTTGTCAGAGTGTTATCATTTCTCCCAGGTATTTTTGGATTCACAAGAGTGGGTTATGTTTTAGCAGATGGGGGCTAAATGAACTCAGGTGCGTTGCCAGTCCTAGCATATGATACTTTTACCACCAGCTCTCAGAAGCACAAAATGAAGACATTCTCCTGGTGTAACTCAAGCAGGGGGTTAGAACTTTCTGATCCTTGAGGTCCCTTCCAACTCAAGCAATTCAATGATGCTATGATTCTATGATCTGTGAAAGCTGTTCTTTCCTATGGCAAGGATCTGAGATGCTCATGGTGTTCCATACCTCTGCTAGAGTTGTGGCCTTCACTCCCTCAAACTGAAGCTACTTCATTTGCATTAATAGGGTGCAGCATTATTTGAATGAAGATCTTGGAGGGGCTGGGGGGTGAGGGAGAGGGAGAGTAGAACATCTCTGGAACCAGCAGATCAAACACCCACTGTGCGCTTGTCCTTGGAGTGGGGGAGCTTACACCACTTCTCCTGATGTAATTCTTTTTGATTCAGCAGGAATCAACTCAAGCTCCTTACCCAGACACTGTTTTGCACTCCAGAAAGAACTTACTTCTGCCTTCCTATTTCTTTTGGGGTTCAGACTTCATTTCCAAACATAATTTAAATAAGGTGATTCCTCTGTCTGATGGACTCACATATTGAGATTTCTCCCAATCTTCCTTAAAGCTCAACAACAAAGATCTGCCTCCTGGGGGCCTAGTAGCCACACCATGCCAGGGCATCCAAGTTGCTGGATCCAGAGAAGGAAGCAACATCTCACTGAATATTTTAGTTTTGCTAAGGGTCATCAGTCTCAATGCCAACTCATCCCACAGAAACAGCTTTTGGATGCAGATACCAAGAAGAAGATGAGTGAGCAGCTGCATCTTGGTTTTGAACAACTGCAGTCACAAACTGATGTACGACTGAGGGCAAGGAAATGTACCCCAAAGCAACTCAAGGTGAAGTAACTTGCAGTGGGACGCTGTTGCAATGTGACTTAAAAATCCTGTTTTGACAGAGCGGAGCGGCAGTTGCAATGAAGTGTTACAAAATGGGGGAAAGATCCAAAGTGTTTTGAACCTGAAATCAGCAAATAAAGTTTCAGCTGAAAGTTGGCAGCCAGAAAACTCCTTTTCTTTTTCTTAAGAAGAAAGACATCCTTTTTACAGATATACACATGCACAAAGTTGAAGCTTTGGGTTCATTACAGTTGCCTAACGCCAGGCACCTCGTAACACTGCAGAAGCCACAGGCAGCAGAGAACCCAGAGCAGGCCAGGAGAGATGAGAGAAAAGGTCAGTACCTTGGTATCAGCTGCTGCACTTCAGGTCATCTCAAACAGGAGTTCTTACATACTTAGGCTGAGCCTTTTCTCAGAAACTTTTGTTCAAAACCAAGCACTGAAAGAACGTTTGAGGTTTTTTGTTTGTTTGTTTGTGGTTTTTTTGTTGTTTTGGTTTGTTTTGGTTTTGGTAGAAAATGGCTGACTAGTAGAAGTGCAGCTACTTTCAGAGCTGGAGTGTTAAAGAGCACTGAACCTCAACCATCCCTTTCTGAATATCACATCCACTAGAAGGAGAAAAGGAAACCCTAGCGTGGTCTTGTTTATATGCTGTTTCTAAAGCAACAGCACTCCCGAAATTGTGTAGGAAAACAGAGCCACCTACAGGAAAACTATTCCGGTTGGTAGGGACACAGACGGGAGTAAGCGATGCATGATCCTGTGCCACCATCCAGCAGCTCAAGGGCAGGAGCAACCAAACATTATATTGCCAGTATTAGGATTGGAGTTACATAAATATATTCTGTATGACAGAAGTTCCGTGAGTCAGAATCTCTCAGACTCTTCTAGTTTCGACACATTTTCCTTTCAACTTCCAACTAAAGCAACAGCAAACCTTTAGTTTGCCACTGACTGCATCCTCACCTTAGTTATGAGTAACTGCTGGAAGACACTTGTATTGACTGGTACAAGTCATGGACTCAGCATATGGCTTCTGCCCACCTGAGTCCCTTCCATCTGTCCTCTGTCCCTTGGGTACCTGGGTATGCCCATAGTTTGTTGGTGACACACAAGCTGTGTCTAGTACAGTTGACTACCTACTGAACAGTGCAAGTACTTCTTTAAAGGCAATGTCAGGCACTTTCTCTGATATTTATTTCTCCTCTGGTGAGTGACTGCATCTGGTGACTGAAGTCTCAGCAACAGCAATAGGAATAACTCCCAACTGCCCCTCTACCTCCACTGAAAAACCTCAAGATTGCAGTCTCGTTAATTCATTTTCCTATTGTTTGAGTGTTCCATTATATGTCTTCAAGCGAGAAGAAACTAAAGAAGCCAGAAAGGAAGGAAAAGAACATGTGACTGAAAACTGTGACTATTTTGACCAGTGTATCTTCATGTATTAAGAAACTGTAGTGGAGTAGCTGCTTAAAATCCACCTTAGGAAATAAAAGACAGTTCTTCAATACCAGGAGCTGTTACAACTTAGGGAAACAGCTCTAAGAGTTTCCCCATGGCCAGATGATAAAGGATGTTTGTAACATTAACACAGGGCCTCCATACTTAGCTAAATTAAGCCAATTAAATTGGCACGAAATCAATCTTTCTTTAAATACTTAAAAGCAGAGCAAAAATTAGGTTGAGAGAACCCTCCCAAATTGATTTCCATTTCTGTAATGACTGATTTATGTGATATATAAAGTTCAGCTTCATATCTAGCTGGACTTCTAAATGTTTGTATGTTCTTACTTATTCAATCATGCTCTCTTGTAGGATTATTATTTTAAACTCATCCAGACTTGAGCTTTTTGAGTTATTAGAAAAAAATTCCATAGACTTACCTTTGGCTGAATTTAATAATAGTTTTAATTCGATTAAATCTAATCGAATTACATTAAATGCATCCTGCAATTTTATATGTACTGACTTAGCTGTACAGTCAATGGAACCAAGTCATCAGTGTAACAGTATAGCTTTAAGCTTTGAGATTGTTGATATAGGTCATAATGTAGGAAACTAGGACTTTCGTGGGCAGAAAAGATTTCCCCTGGCCTAGATAGTCTCAAATTCTATGTTGAAAAGAACAGTGGGTGTGCCTTGCAATTTATGGCTTCCATCTGTTTCAGTTATCACACAGGGAGATACCAAACAATGACCCTCATGAAATGGCTATTGACTTCGGTGGGAGCTGGATGGTGTGGGAGGGTTAGGTAGGAGGATCCTGTATGCAAGTTGTCAGGAGCCTTGCTAGCAGAGGACAGTTTGATTCCACTGCTCTCCCTAGCCAACTATATCTGAAGAAAAAAGCTAGGTAAAAGTATTTTGAATCCTTTTTGAAATCATTTTGTTGCTACTGAACTTTTCCTTTTTCTGTTTTAACAGTGAGTCTTAATGAAAAACATATTGCAATCAATTAGATGTGGACTGTAAGCTCTCCCAGACGAGGGCTGTTCTTTTTGTGTATACACACAGGGTGAGATATGTTGCTGTTAATTTTAACTATCTAGGAGCTGTGTCCTGTCCAAAGCAGTTGTCCAGGCTTCCACTGAGCACCTTGCAGAAAGCCCTTCAAAGAAATCCACTCGATTTATCTTTGGTGATGCATATCTTAGGGCAATTGGAAAAGTTTTGCACTGACTCATACTTGCATATGGCTTCATGCAAGGAAAGGAGCTGTGTTAACCCCTATACCACCTGCCCACCCACTGTCCTTGGTCTCCAACTGCTTCAACAGGCAGAAAAGAGATCTCCCCTGTAAGGATGGAATGTTTGCATTCCTGCTCGCATCCACTTAGTTAAAATCAGTCCACCAGGGGAAAAACAAGAGCCTTTGGGACACCCAAGAGAAGTTGGGTGGTGGAGTGCTGAACTCCACAAGCAGACCAACAGAGGCACAAAGAATGCAAGGCAAAGGACATGCAGATGGCAACAGTCAAACAGGCATCTCTCAAAGGGAAGTTGGACATGTAAAGAAAGATGACATTTTCTAGAGCTTCACTTCGAGACAGGTCACACTCTCATTTCCATCAAGTCCTTCCTCCAGTATGTCTGCAGCTATTCTCAGTTCCATATATATCAGTACACTTTCTACTCTGTCACCCAATTTTGCTAGTGAAAATACCAAATACCACCTGAACCAGAAAAGAGCACTCTGATACCAATTTCCAGCTCAGCAGTTATTCACTGAAAATTGTACCGTTTCCAACCCTAAAGGGTTAGATCTTCCCCTCTCTTTTTTTTTTTTCAAGGTATGTCAAAAGAGGCTAGAATAGACATTTTGTTGAAATGCGGAGTAAAATCAGGCCTTGTAAAAAGCCAGCAAAAAATCATCGCTATGGAAAGGCATGTGAGTAAAGTTTAGCAAATGGAATCATCACTTAGATTTCTGTATGCACATTTATACCTCTTTTGTGTCCATTCCCTGACAGCAGAGAACAGTAGCTATTTTAACCACTACAACAGCACTCAAAAAGCTCCACTGAAAAATGTTGACTGGCTTCCTAAGGCACAAATGTGTGAAAGAGGCTGAGACAACAACATTAAATACTAGCAGCATGCTTCACTCAGTATTCTGAATTTGTTTAAAACGTATGAGTTCCCTTGACTGTTACTTTTTTCCTAAAGGGATGAGCCTAAGTCTAAGTTTTGTTTCTCTATATTTTTTTATAGGATGCCATGTAATTTTCAGCTCATTGTAAAATGTTCCTTCGGGGACAAACTCACAGTAGATCTGTTTGATAAATGCCTCTGATTTTATGTTAAAAGAGCATGTAATTCCTTGAGGTAATGAAGAGAGAGAACCACTTTCTAAACAATCTAGTATCTAGTTAATGAGTATTAAACCAGAAAGCAGAAAAAAAAAACCATAAAACTGGAAGTTAGTCTTGTCTTTACGAGAACGTATTTGTATGTTTGGGATAAATGAAGGGAAAGGGGCTCCTTAAAGATATTTACTTTCTAGTAAAAGGAAGAGAGGGAAGAAGTAATCTACGGGATTATCTGAACCAGATAAAAGCATTTGGATAAACTCCCATGCCTATTAACAGCTCATCTCCATGAAAATGTAGTAGAGTCCATGGATAGGGCAAAAATGGATGTTTACCTCACACAAAATTTTCCCCCTGGCTCTTTCAATATGGATAATAGGAGTAGTGGAGGAAATGTGTGCGAAGAGGCCTGTTCCTCTCACACACAAAACATGGCTGCCAGGCACTCACTGCTCCTCTGGGCGGGAGTCTGTGGGCTCAAGAAGCACAGGGAAAATAATCCTTATAGCTAAACACACTTGAAAGGACAGAAACTCAGCTGGGATAAATCAGTGCAGCTTCAGCAAAGTATGTGGGTCTGGCTGTAGTGGTTTACTCAGTCTTTGGGGTGAGGGGATGCGTCATCCCACTACTCCATCATGCATCACATCTAGGCAAGCTGCAGTGATGGAGCACTTGAGTGGTACCTGCCAGACTGAACAGAAATTTCTCTTTTTTTGTTTTGGGGGTTGATTCACACTACTTTGACAGCAGGATTACAGAACAAGCTTTCCTTCAGGTTTTACACTGTGTTCGATTCAAGGTGCCTTGAATCAAAAACTCTCACTTCAGGAAAAGAGGAGAATTAGACTCCTCTTGGTGTAGAATGGTTTTACATGGGAGTCCTCAATAACTAGGACTAAGCTGGAGTAAGGGTAAAAGTAAAAAAAAAAGGTATGCATATGCAAGCATTAATTCTTGATCTGTTTTGACTGCTCTCTTCCAGATCAGTTCCTGATCCTATCAGTAAATATCAATTCTCTATCTTAAGAAGCCTTCACACAGGGCTATCAGAAGTTCTGTTTTCATTCAAAGACTTAAGGTTGCAGCCCAGGTACAAGCGAAAAAGGAAAGTATCTTCAAGGTAAGTACTAATCATGGATGCTAATGATCTAGGAAAATAACATATTAAACAATAGATTACATACAATTAATTACATTGATATTTCATGAAAATGTACAAGTTTGAAGAGTTTGCTGATGCAACTTATTCTGTGCGTTCATCTCCAGTGAATATAGTCTTAGTTTACATAGAAAGCCATGCTGTTTTATATCCAGATATGTAAGTAATATTGATAGAAGATTACAAAACTAGATATATTCCAATCACAGTAGATACATCTAAATCATAGTACCACTTTGGTGTGCTGAGGCTTCTAACTGGAGCTGATCCCTCCCCCCCCCATTGTTTTCATGATATTCTTTCAGGGTTTACTGTAACTTCAGTGTTTCCAGAGAGCAGCAAGGAAAAAGATTTCATTTCTAGCCAGTTACTCAATCGCCAGTACTCTAGGACTTCATATTGATTTTCTGTCCTCAGCTGCTAATGTGGCGCACATCTCTCTGGTTTTCCCCTCTCAGGTCACTAAGATTTATGGTAGACTTTGAGTAGTTGAAACCAGGATGCAAACTGTTGAATTGCTACTGCTGGAAACCACCTGCTGCTGACCAACACTGGCTCACATGCACCTCCTGAACGCTGGAGACTGCCTCAACATCTAACGGATGTTTTGCTTCTCGTGGAAGACAACATGGCTTATTCACGCTGCATTTGCTTGCTGGCTAACTCACTTCATTTAAATTTTATGGAGTTGTTAGATAGAATGCAGTTTATATGAACAAGCAGTTTGCTTTAGAAAATGCCAAGTCTCCACCAAGACATCACTTGGCAAGTCTTTGCTCATTTAGCATGATGTTTCCAAACTGGGTAACTATAGATTTTTCATTATGCTTTCCTTGAAGAAAAAAAGGACCCCAGTATATCTGAAGAGGCTTTCATGGAATTGCAGTAAATTAAAGAACTTTGTGTTGAGTAAAGAAAGAGAAAATGACAAAATCCACATCTATGGCCTGGAGGAAAAAATGGAAAGGAGTGTAGTAAGAAATGCACAGAATAAAGGAAGGGCTGAGGCTAGAATCCTCATATGAAACATGGAGCAGTCTGAAAACGAAGTACAGTTCCTGGCCTGTAGATCAATTTAGGTTTAGAATCAGGGTTCCTAGTAAGAAAACCAGCAGCAACAATGCTTGTGAGTCTCCATAAATAAATAAATACATAGGACTAACACTGGCAATCTCCTCTGACTCACAAAGGAGGATCCAAGCTTGTTATTCAGCCTAGGATTGCAGTTGGAGCTAACAGAAATTCCAGGGCTACATGAGAAGCAAGACTGGAAGGGGCTGCCAGAGGAAGGCCAGGGTGGCCAAAATAAGTCACCTGAGGAACTCTCAGACAGAGAAGGACTGGGTTGAGTGGTCCAAAATGAAACCCAGCTTTGGGGTGGGGGAGGGCTGAAAGACTGAAAGAGAAAGCTCACGGTTACTAATGTTAGACTGTTGAGAAGAACTCTCCAAAATGAACAAAAGATTTAGTACTGAAGTCCTGGAGAGGTATGCTGAACCTGTGGGTGGGGTGGGGACACAAGCCAAGGAGTCAGCCTATGGCTAAAGTTAACTTTAAGGCTAAGAGAGAAAGAGAAATCTCAGAACTGCAGTTTGAGTTGAGCTGGAAAGGGGACCAAAGGAAACTAAGGGCTGCAAAACTAAATCAGTCCTCTGAGACCAATGTTCCACAGAATTTTACTATCAGGATCTAGTATATGATTTCCAATAAGATTATAGAAAAACCATAGTGACAGGATTCAATATGTAATGCCCTGTTTTTCCTTGTCTGTATTTCTTAGAGCAAATGGCGCACAGGGTCAGGGTAGATTAATTACTTTGAACTATGGAAATAGCCTCTCCTGGAAATTATTAAGAAACTATAATCATTTCATCCTCATGTGTACTGAAAAAAAAAAGAAAAAAAAAGACAACTAAAAAGAAAAACAAAATAAATGGCAAGCTGGAATAGTTGGAAGCTGGAAGAACATTTGGAAGAAGCATCAATCTTTCCATATAGTATGTCCAGATGAGAGAATGGAAATGGGTCACCTGGTTACCAGAACAGCCCCCACCGCACTCTTTCTGCCTATGCTGTGGATGGCCCAGGGCAGGAAGAATTGGAGGTCAGCAATAAAGTCCTCAGGACTTGATAGGGCTACAGATTGAGGAGAAGAATGGGAAGAGGGTTTAAAATGCCCTTGAACTACAGACACAGGTGGGTGCGCCTCTTGACACACAAATAAGAAAGCCCTATTACTGTACCTTGAAGACACCTCCGGGTCTAACATGCCTGCTTTTTGATCCCACTTGAGCACAGGACCTGGGGTGGAATTCACCTTCAGCTCTCCTCTCATACCAGAACTGCTTCACCTCTACCCAGAGGGGAGGAAAGGAAGTTGCAACACCCATCTTCCTCTTCGTCCTCCCCTTCAGATGAGGGTACTTTAAACTCAAGCAGCTTCCAGACCTACAGTGCAGCCAAACAGTTCCCTGAGTGAGGGCCATTCCTCTGTGCAGGAGCTTCCCAAACAGCCTGGCCTTGGACTGCTGCACCCTGCAGCCAGCTCAGTCCCACCCAGCTGGCCCCTCCTGCAGCATCTCCAGCACAACAACCAGGTGACTGGAGAAGCCTTTGACTCCTGCCTCAAGTTCTCTGGTATCTCGTGCTGCAGGAGTTAAGAGAAAGAAAGGGACAGACGGAAGGGGAGAGACGTGGAGCACCTTCAAAGTTTTATATAAGTGGAAGTACTGCCGATGAATGCCTTCAATTCCGTTTTGGTCAGATGTTTTGAACCCATTGTGGCTGAAGGGGTCCTGAAAGTCGCCAAACACATTCCCATTATCCCTAATTAAATTAGTTTATTGAGAACATCAATGAAAAACATTATACAATTAAAACATTTGCACTCAATCAATTTTAATTGTATTCACTACAATTGCCTGTGCCAAACCAGATGCCTTCTAGTCTTGAGATAAGTGAAGGGAAAGCAATTTTTAAAACTCTCATTTACTCAAGTTAGATCTGATGGCATAACACAAGAGCCGTCCCTCTCGGGAGAAGCCCACGGATGCCACTTTCCCCGCAACCCCTGCCCAGAGCGGCTCCCAGGTTCGCTCCGTGCCCCGGGCAGGCAGCGCCGGGCCGTCCGTCTGTGTACGGGCACCACCTAGCGCCGGCGGCAGCAAATGGCGGCGGCGGGTGGGAAATGGCGGCCGGCTGCGGCTGCGCGGGCTGCCTCGCGCCCTGCCTCAGCTGCCCTCACGCTGGGGCTGAGCTGCGGCTGCTCAGTGTGGGGATGGTCTGTCCTTCGGCTGCTCACGAAGCGGCTGTAAGCGGGGTTAAGCTGTCGAAATGTTACGCCGTGAAGGTGCGTGGAAGGATGTAGCAGAACCTGGGTGCAGAAACAGCACAGCTGAGATTCGTCTTCACCTTCTGAGAGAACCCATCCCGGCTCTCTCCCAAATTAGCTCGCATCACTCGAGATGAGGTCACGGATCAAAGCTGTTTCAGGACCGATCTCAAGCAACAGGTCAAATGCCCGTCAGCTTTAGCTGCTCTGGATGAGACTGAAACCAGCCATTTTGGCCCGTGTTCCCTTTGGGCCCAGCACATCAGTACATCTACAGACATACCATAACACACTCTCCTCCTGGAACTTCCAGGGGATGGGGAATCTGGCTACTACAGCCCAGCCCCGATGAGCAGCAACAATACAAGGATGCCTAGAACTTTTTTCCACTACTTGCGGCCCATTCCTCCCAGCTGAAGCTCAGGCAGGAGCAGCCTATGCCATAGCTCCCTCTCATAAGTGGTAGTGAGGTGTCTGCTTCTCATCCATCTGGTGTAACCAAAGAGCCCTCAGCAGTCTGCACAGGGTAGAGTTACGTCTCTGTGCACCAGGTCATGGTCCTGTTTTTTTCCCCCCGGCTCAGCAGGAGCGTGAAGCAAAAGGTAGTGAGAACCAAGCCTAGAAACCTTATAAGCTGTTTGTTAGGACCTTCTTGTGACAAACAGCTCTGAATCGGTCAGAAAAGGCTGTCGAGGCTCAGGGTCCAGCTGCCTGGGGGCATCAGGCCAGAACTTTGTCACCAGGCAGGTATGCCAACAAGGCTAGCAGAAGGCACTGCACTTACCGCATAGGCACTGACTCTAAGGAGGCACAGCCAGACTGCGAAGCCTGAGTAGGAAGCAGAACACAGCCTTAGCAGGAGCTCTGATCTCCTTCCTACTGTTTGCGTGAATGCTTTCACTGCTAGCTTGAATTCAAAAGTAGCAAGAGATCAGACTCTCTGGTATTTGTATACTGAAGGACAGTGGAAGTAGCCTGCCCAAACCTAGCTGTCAGACTGACATGCATTTACACATCCAGAAACAATTTTCACAAATCTATGAACTTCTTGAATTAAAGGCTGTGGCTCTTAGTGATTTTCAGTAACTACAAATTAGAGGAGAAGCTGTCAGGAGTCTGCACATGGAGGCATACTAGTCCTTTTTCTTTCCCAAGAAGTGACTAAGAAGAGCCTGTCTAAATCAAAGTTGGGGTAGAACACAGGAATTCTGTCTAATACTCAACAATAGAGTTGCAAGACTGGCTCTAAATCTGAGATCTTTGGGCTAGTTGTATATTAACATCCAATCTGTCTCTCATGTGAATGCTAATTTACCCTCAAGCTGTGTTTTCCCACTTGCAGTTGAAGATCTCTAATCACCTTTGCCCCTGTCTCCAAATCCGTTCTAGTGAAGTGATCACTAGTAATGGCAGTAATTGATAGCAGGTGCTTGAGATGTGCTTACTGATCTGTGGCACTGCTTGCCTTATAGCTTGCCATATCACTCTCTGCTCCAACACCGTGAACTTACTTGATCTTGAACTATTGTCCAAGAAGATTGATTTAGAGATGGGTTAGTTTGCAAGTATTTTCTGCTTCTTTTAATAATCAAAATAACTCAATAGATGTGAGCAGTGAGTGAGCCAATACTAATATATGGTTGTTGGTTTTTTTTTGCTAGAGTTCAGAGCAAGGTTTTTCTTTCCTCTCAATAGATTCTAAGGATTACAGTGCTTCAATTTCTCATTATCTTCTCATGCTCTGAACAAAACCATATATATTACAAAATAAAACTGTAGCTCAAATGTTCTAAAATCAGTTGTAAATTGTCCAAAATATTCCAAAATGTATAAGCTGTCTTGTTTCTCAGTGTGCTCTGTGCTGTATCCTCCTATACTTGGGGAAAAATAAAGCATACAGCAACAAAAGAATAAGAACCTCCAGGAAATGCACCTTGCCAGAAAGTGGAGGAATTTGAGTTGGATGGACATGAAGAAGGAGGAGTCTGGGGGGAGGCATTAAGTCTGCAATAGCTCTCCAGAAGCTTTGTGCAGCAAATGCAAGAAGGCGTAAGAGGGAGTTTCTATTGCTAGACCTGTTGCTAACAAGTCAAGTGTCTACCAGAGGGCTACTTTTGAATTCATCCAGAAACATTTGCAGTGTTCTTGTAGGGGCATGGGGCAGAGGGAGGATCCCTCCTGTACACTGCATGCTTCTCTAAAATTATAGACAGCACCATCCAGGTTGTAAATGTGCTGCATTTCAGAGTAAAATTGCCTCAGATTCATAGTATCTAATGTAGATTGCACAGCTCCATATCTGTGCTTCACTGTATACATGAACCCCATGCTTCTTTTATCTCCTGAAGCATGGGTTAATGCCTTGGCTCTTATGCAACTCCAGACTCTGTATGAAATCGTGTTGGTTTCACTCAACATCTCTCTTATTTACTTGCATAAATAGACAGTACTTCCTCCATGAGACGGAGAAGTACCATTACTCCTCTTCACAGGAAGGGAAGAGATTCCAAAATATTTGGAGAGGATCTCTGCAGAGAAGGACCTGGCATTCCTGGTGGATGACAGGCTGGCCATGAACCAGCAGTGTGCTCTGGTGGCCAGAAGGGCAAATGGGATCCTGGGGTGCATTACTGCACCCCAGGAGCACGGCTAGCAGGTCAAGAGAGGTGATCCTCCCCCTCTACTCTGCCCTGGTCAGGCCTCACCTGGAGTACTGTATCCAGCATTTAATTACCAGCATCATGCAAATGATCTAGAACTGTTCTTACACGAAGCTGTGTCAATAGCAAGCCTGTGGAAGCAGCTTGCAGAAATACTTGCTCTTTTTATTGTGGAGCCATCTAGGATTGCAAGGACAACAAATTCAGAAATTAAAACTCAGTTACTTTTCTGCCAATCTCTTCTGTGACCTCCATTCAGGTCATACAGTCTTCAATTCAGTCTTCATATTTTGGAAAAGGAACCCGGATAAACACACGGGAGCTCTGCCTTCTTAGGTTTCATGTCACCTACTGGCTCACATACACTGTAACAGGAGGCTTTCTGCATTCTGGTCTTGTTCAAATATATTCATCAGTGACCTGGATGAAGGGATAGAATGCCTCTCAGTAAGCTTTCTGGTGATATGGAGGTGGAAGGAGTGACTGATGCACCAGAAGCCTGTGCTCCCATTTAATGAGCCCTGAACAGGATGAAGAGTTGGGCAGAGAGAGATTTTATGAAGTTCATTAAGGGCAAGTGTAGAGTTCTACACCTGGGGAGAAATAACTGCATGCATCAGTACAGGTTAGAGGCTGACCTGCAGGAAAGAAGCTCTGCAGACACAGACCTGGGTGTCCCACTGGATAACAGGTTGGCCATTGAGCCAGAGTGTGCCCTTCTGGTTGAGAAAGCCAACATTGTCCTGGGGTGCATTCACAAAAATGTGGCCTCACCAGAGGAGGCATCCTCCCTTTCTGTTCTGCCCCAGTGAGGCCGTGCTTGCCCAGTTCTGGGCTCCACCATTCACGAGATACAAGAACAGAGTCCAGTGGAGGACCGTAGGGATGACTGGAGGCCTGGAGCGTCTCCCATATGAGGAAGGGCTGAGAGATGGGACTGGCTGTCAACTTGGAGAAAAGAAGACTTATCGCTGTTTATACAAGTTAATATCTAGTGGGCAGGAGTCAAGTGGGTAGGGCCACACTCTTTTCACCGATGTGCAGCAATGGAACAAGTGGCAACGGGCACAAACTGAAGCATAAAATGTTCTGTGTGAACATGATGAAAAACTTCTTTACTTTGAAGGTTACGGAGCAGTGGAACAGGATGATCAAGAGAGGTTGTGGAGTATCCCATGGAGCTATTCAAAACTCACCTGGATGCTTCTGTGTGCAGCCTACCTTAGGGAACCTGCTTTAGCAAGGGAGCTAACTAGATCAAGTCATTAGCTATGCATTTTCACTAGAGATGAACAGGAAACTGCAAGCTGCACTTCTAAAAACGTCTACTGGTGGAGGTGACCCACTGTTTCATAGCTCCTAAAAAAATGTTGCCCATACAGTCCAACCTTTACTGTGTTCACATCCACATCAGCAGGCAACGGTGAATGTCAATGAATGCCATTTATTCCATGTGCATGAGTTCTGTGACACACCTTTGCTTCAGACATGGCTGATACCATTTGGTCAAACTGTTCCTCTGCTGCCATCTGTCACATAGCAACAGAGTGTACTGGAATATTCGTGGGAAGCTTACACCTCTAAAGCCATACCACCAACATCTGCCTCTGATGTTGTGTGTGAACATAATAAAATAGGAGGCAGGAGACTTTTTGGATCAGCCTTTGTATTATTGATGTTGACTGTGCAGCTATTTAGAAAAGATTCCTAACGTCTGCCACACAAACTTCATCCCTGTGCTGAAAAAAGGACACTGTATGTAATGCATTAAGCTATTAGAGACTCTGAAATTATCCTCAGTACTAAATTATCCTGTACTAGAGGACAGATTGAGATAAAACTTCTCTTGAGATTAGATTCTGTAATGTTTTGGGAAGACAATACCAGGAACTGCATAGGATTGGTTGAAGAATGACCTGTTTGTAAAAGAACGCATGACCAGTAGATCAACAGAAGCTCAAAACAGAGTAGCAGCTTGTGTGGGGGCATGGAAACACACCTAGTATGTGAGGTCATTTCTGAGGCTTGCTCCTGACCTGGACAGGCAGAGATGAAGAGAGCAGTAGGGCTCATCCTTCTCACATTTTATCTGCCCTTCTATGGGCCCATCCCAGGGCCTGAGGACTGGGAAGGGCCCAGGGGACATGCATCCCAGGGCAGTGTGAGGGAGCTGCCTCTGCTTAGCTTTGAGAAGACTCAGGGAGAATCTGAGTGTTGACTACAGCTGCCTACTGGGAGCATGGGAGGTGCAACCTAATTTTTGTCACAGGTGCTCAGTGGTAGAAGGACGAGAGGCACTGGGCTCATGCTGGAGCATGGACAACTCCCAGTCAGGCAAAAGGAAAGGACTGACACCATGAGGGTGCTCAGATGTAGAACCAGCACCCAGAGAGGCTGCAGATCTCTGTCCTCTGGTATCCAAAATTAACTGAGCTTGACTGAATCAAACCCAAGGCACCAACAGTTTGTCCTCCGAATACGCAACAGAGGCCGTCACAAAAAAAACAATGAGCCAAAGGGAGAAACATTATGACTTATCTGAGAGGGGAAACCTGCCTGTATTTGTCCATTGGGCGGCTTAATAGTTGCTGCTGCCTCCTGCCATCTGTACAAGGCATGAAAGCAAAACAGTGCAAACGTCCAGGAGAAGAGGGCACATTGGGATCACCTGGTACATGTTAGCATAGGCACAGCAAGCCATACCTGACCTGTGAATACAACTGGTTTTGGTCTTGGTTCATCAACAATCTGTGTGTGTTCTTGGCACATTGTTTGCAATTCAGGCACTGCACAGGAAACCAACACTTCCCTTTTCTCTTCACCTGATGGTAGGGTCTGAACTCTTCCATGCTGTTTGAAGTACACTGGGGTTGATTGATGGGGGACAGCCAGCTACAGACCTGTGCCTCTGCCCCTAAGTACTCTAAGACCCTTAAAGATTGCAGACATTGAATCTGTCCAAACTGCTTATCTGGAAGCATGACTGATATCCAGCTATTTGCGTGCTGTCTTGGAGGGTCTGGCATCACCTTCAACCACCCATTCCAAGACAAGACCTTGTTGAGGACAGCAGCCCCTGATTGGGCTTCTCATCCTCCGGGTTCAAAACCCCAGCACCAGGCCCCAAGGACCTCACAGGCCCTCCAACGCACCCCCGCAGTCCCAGTGCAGCTGCCCAAAGGACACCAGGCCCTCTCCTCCACACCCCTCTCCTTTGGCATCAGGGCAGAAGAGATGCCACCTTCTCACGCTCCTGGGGCAGAGATAAGAATTGGGAAAGGACAAGCAATGCAACCCTTGAACCTCAACAGTTTATACTGACTGCATCTCCCACGACTGCCTGTGAGGTGCCAGCATGCTTTGCCCACTCTGCTACTGTCAGTGCCAGGACAGCTCTACTCCAGGCATCTGCAGGGTGCTTGAGAATGCCTTTCTCTGACCCTCTTGGTACATTCTTGCAGTCGCCTGACAGAAATGGCCACGGGCGAAAAAACCCAACTGCCATGTTTGGGCCAGCATGTGGCACTTGGAATCCTGTTGCCATGGCCACTGAGTCCTATAAACATGGGGACCCTGCATCCAGAACCCCAGACGCTGAGTGGACAGAGCTGGTGGCAGTTTGTCTCCAAGTGAGATAGACAAGAACTTTATCTTCCCTGGAGCAAGGATGGAGCAGCCATCTTTAAAGAAGAAGTGGCTGATAGAAATGGGCAGTGACATCGAGCCCATGGAGGTGGATCTGCCTGACAGTGATGGAGAGAGCCCATGGAGGTGGATCCACCTCTGGAGGACGACCTGATGGAAGTGGATCCACCTCCATCAGAGCAGATGGGTCACCACACCATCACTGTCAGGCCGACCAGAAAGAGATCTTACCCCAGAGGTCATTGCAGGGGCACCAGGGTCTGTCCATCTCCCTTCAAATGGCTGCTTCAATGCTGGTGCTGATCCTCTCATCCTGTAAGTTTACCCTTTCATGGGAGATCTCCAGTTCAGGGCCATCCTGCAGGCTCACATGGAGCCTCCATTTCCTTTTCCTTTGTTCTTTTCACAGCCGAGGCTTCTATGAGCCCATCGTTGCTGTTCCTCTCCCTTGTTCCTCCTCAAGACCTCTCATCTCTTCTTCTCCAAGTCCAGAGGAAGAGGGCAAGGCAGCAGGAGGAGTCCCACGGAGGGTCCTCATCTGCTGGGTGCCTTGAACATCGCCGAGGCACGAGATTCCCATAAGTTTACCCTTAGCCGGGAGAGCCCCAGCTCAGGGCTACCCCATGGGCTCACTTGGAGCCTCCATGTCTTAATAATTCTTCTTTTGACAGCCAAAGCTTCCATGAGCCCATCCTTCCTGTCTGCCTCCCTCACCCCTCCCCAGGAGAAAGGAAGAGTCAGAGAAGTGACAGAGGCAGCTGTTCCTGTGTTAAAGCAGACTTTGGTTTGGATAGAAAGAAGGGCTGAACTTCAGCAGGAAGATCCAGTCCAGATGCTCCACTTGGACTTTATTTTGAAGACTGGGCAGTGAAACAATTCAACAGTACAAAGAAAAATAACAACAAGCACGTTAGGAAAAAAATCCCCAAATACTTCTTCTAGTGTCACCAGGAGTATCTTCATGAATAACAGTGTGGTGTCCAGCCTGAAATAAGGAAAACCCTGTTTCAGCAGGAGCCAAATTCACCTCCAAGGTGGTACTGGAGCTGTCTGTGGTAATTGCCAGCTACAATCTCCACAGAATTACAGATTCTGAAGAATTTTGATTAGGAAATGTCAAAACAAAGCCTTGTAATATTTTGCAATTAAAAAAAAAGAAACATTTGAGTCTCAAATGTTGATTTTTTTTCACTGTTTTCAAAATGACAGTCAAAGCTGTCATGTTTGAAGTTTTCCCTTTCGAAAGAAATCCTGAATAAACAGTCAAAGCTAACATTTGCTGACAAAGGAAAAATAGTTCAGCTAGTCTAAGAGACGGTGTTTTGCATGGCCAGAATATTTCAACGACTTCTTCCTCTTTAGTGGAAACTGGAACAGCCTTCCTCTACCCTAGCCAGCCCAAAAGCACTGTGCAAACACAAATTAATTCATCTTTTTGGAAAAAAGAAAGGAAAAGGGGCAGAGGTGACTGAGTGATACGGTTACGAGAGCATAGGAGGTTTGCTGACAGAGCTAAGCAATGCTCCATTCCTTCACACCTAAACACGCCTGTCTGCACTGTGCAGGTGTCTGGCTATTGGTGCCAGTGATGCCCAGCAGCTGGACGAGTCCCTTAGGATCCTTTTCCCACTGCAAACCACGCTGGGCAAAGAAGTGCTGTCGCAGAGGGAGCAAAATACTCCGGATGCTGTCTGCCATTAAACACACATTAAAATCCCAGTCTGGAAAACCTGCCTGTTTGTGTGATCTGGTGAGAGCATCCTGACTGCATACTCCATGCTTCTTTTTTTTTTTTTTTTTTTTTTTTTTCCATTTTCCTCTTGAAAAAGGGAAAGAAAATTAAAAAAAAAAAAAAAAAAAAAGATGTCCATGAAAAATGTTTTCTTTATGAAGCCATCCAAACTTTTCATTATCTTTCTTTTTCAAGAAAAACTAATAACAGGAAACCACAGGAAGATACACTACATTGTCTCATCCTCCCCGATGTTACTGAGAGCAGAGGAACATGAAACTAAATAAAGATGTTTACTGACAGACTAATAAACAAATGGGCCCATTTTGATGTAACCTTGATGAATGGAGCATCCAGGTGTTTTCAATAATGGCAATAAGCACTACAACTCAAAGTATTTCTGATTCAAGTATAATGCATTATTAGGCCATTAGAGGCTGAGTATAGAGGGCCATTTGTGCTCAGCCCTATCAATAATGCTCCTTCCCAGCCTACATTAAGGCCAGGGGAATTAGTCATACGGATATTCTATTTAATAAAAACCTAAAGAAGACGCATCAAGAATCGCATTACATTTTAACAGGGTTACTGTAGTCCAGGAGGACCACAAGTTTAATTTTCATAAGAGCATTCATTCCTCAATTATGTCAAACATGAAAATGTAAATGGCAAATTTAATGCTAACAATATCCCTCAAAGCACATTGGCAGGTAGCAACCATTATGTTGAGTGAATGCTGACTGCATAACAAGCAGCCCCCAACTAGACGGCAGGGGATTAAAATTGCCAAGCTGAGCTCTGCTGATTACAGCTACACGCTGCTGAAAATACCCTTTGTAATATGCATGTGGACTAAGGGCGGCTTCTCTCCTTCTGAAGAATTTGCTGACCATGCAAGAGTCACTTTTAACACTGACCAAAAGCGGTAGCCATGAGATGCAACAGGATCTACCCTTTGGGTTCTTGGAAGCAAATGAAATGAGCCACATTCATTCCCGGTTGCAATTCCAATGGAGAAGAAGGAGGTGCATGCAGGAGTGCCTGCATGGGGAGGAGAAAGAGCACTTGCATCACACTTCAGTCTCCTAGGCAGTAGAAGGTAAAAAAGCAATTTGAACACTCTGTGACAGAGCTAGACTATAATCCTTCAAGGTACCTCTGCAACACCTGCCATCCAAACCACAGAGTGAAACATAAACAAGAGGGATAACATCATGGATCACATCCTGTTCCTCCTGAGCATGGCCCAGATTTCTACCTCTGCGCAAGTGTTTGATTTCACTGTTGTGCCAGGAGCAATCTGGGACTCCAGCCCTGTTCCACATGAAATAATGGAAGGAGTTGGACGTGCAGTGCACAAAGCACTGAGTTGCTGCCAGAGCCCTAAAAGGAAGATGTGCTGCCTAAAGTGCCCCCTGCTATTAGGCAGTGCTGCTGAACAAATGGAGCAATGCATTTCGGTGACATCTGCAGTACAAACCTGCAAGCTGCATTACGCTACAAAGGACGCCGAGCTCCCACCTGCTTACTTTGCTGCTGTTTGCTCAGCATGGAGCAGATTCACACCCCCTATCAAGGTCACTAAAGTATGTTTCTGCATTAAGGTCACCTTACATGTGTTCTTTTGCATCCTCTTGTAGGCATATCTGTCAGACCACATAAATGCACAGGTGTGTGCTTGTACAGCAGACAATTTTAATGAAAATATGAATGGAAATTTTCATACTCTCATTAATGCAGCCTCATTGTGCAGCAAAAAGGATCTTTTCTGAAGATTTGACAAACAAAAAATCTGTTTTGGTCAGACACTGTGTGAAATATTGTGTGATGGATGCACGGTTGGACTGGATAACCTTAGAGGTCTTTTCCAACCCTGGTGAACAGAAGTAAACTTTGATCATGTGTTTCAGTTCAGTTTTCAGGCTGAGGATAGGAAGTTATCATGAGGAAACTCAAAGTAACTGTCTTACAGTGGTTCTGGCTGCAAAACTGGTGGATTTTAAGTAACTAAAAACCTCAAGACTGGGTGTTGCAATATATCACACTCGTTCAGCACTTTAAATTAACTACATGATTTTAGGACTTCCACTGTGCTTGGTATTGGTGCCGTGTATGAGGGGGTTCAAGATGCTTCCGAAGTGATCAGTACTGAAACACAGCTCCTGCCAGTGCTGAACTGGATGCTTAAGGTTCCCTCCACCCATCATGCTACTGATGCCACTTGGAGTAAGTGGATTGTGCTGATTACACAACGAGCTCAAATGGGGAACCTCAGCCGTCCAGGAATCCTAGAGGTGATCATGGACTGGCCTGAAGGTAGAAAGTTTGGAACATCAGCAGCAGAAGAATCATGTGGTAAAGAGGCCCCACCATGCAGTGAACAACCAGAAAATGAAATTTGCCCTGTTCACTCATGGATCATGTTGTACTGGGGGGAAGCATCATAGATGGAAATCTGCTGTGTGGAGCCCTGCACAACAGTGCTCGAGGATCTATCAGTTGTGATGGTCCTGCCAGCTCCCTACATGCTACCAAGGGAGATAAGGTCCCTGTAGCACATGTAAAGAGCATGATGGGAAAAGTGGTTTGGGTCTTTCCAGCTTCTGGAAGGGCAAACCTCTTTGTGGAACTGTTTTTGACCAGGGACCTGGGTCCACTTTGTGGGTGATGCAGAAAAATGTGGATATTCAGTGTGTACCATAAGGGAATCTGATATTGGGGGAGTGCAGTCAGTAATTCCATGTATATATATATACCTCTGTGTGTGTTCTATGCTTGTTAATTATTGTTTTCTGTACGTACATATTAAGCATGATGTAGTGATATGGAATAAGGGGTGGAATGTCATGCTTTTATGATTTCTGGTTGGCGGTATTCCACATCATAACATCATGTAGTGCTCTGGGAGTTAAAGAGTTAATGCTCCAGTTCTGGGTACCTGGCCCAGAAGAGAAGAACTACATCCCCCAGAGGACTTTGCGTTCAGAGAGGAGATAAAATGCCTGGCAAAGTCATGGGACCTCACTCTCCTCCCTTTTGCTCATCCCGACCGCACGTCTTGCCTCAGCATTAGAGTGAGGCCTTTGGCTTTCAGACACTCATTATATTTGATTTCTGAGCTTCAATTCTAATTGTATTGCATGATAGTGTGTTATCCTGCATTCCAACATCTTATTTAGTAAAGTAGTTTATTTCTCCTTGGATCATTGCTGCTGTTTTGTTTTAGGCCCATCTCTCTATCCTTTTCCCTTATCTCTTTCCAAGGCACGGATCCATGTGTGTCCCTGCCCTGCTAGTCACAGAACCAGGCCAAAGCAGCTCATAAACCGTCAATTCTTGGATACCTTCCTGCTAACAGAAGGAATAATTCTGCATCTTGGCCAGAGTGACAACATTTGCCTTTGGATTTTACCAGTTAAGAAGGCAGTTTCCAACACGGTTTTCCATTTTCTAATCTAACAAGCAATCGTTTAGAAAATACTGAAGATCAGAGAGAGATCACAGAATGGTTGTAAGGGTGCTTTGGGGTCACCTGGGCCAAATCCTATTCAAGCAGCTCAAATTAGAGCTGGTAGCCCAAGACCATGTCCAGATGGTCTTTAAAGATCTTCAAAGTTATCAATCAAAGATGAGAGGCAAAAGAAAAAAAAAATTATATAACAGTCACAGGAAGCTACTTAGTGAATGGAAACATTATAGAAGCAATTATTATGTGATAATCCAGTCAAAGGCAGCTAAATTGTTTTGTATGGACATTTTTGTAGGTGTGAATAAAGTTCTGGGAGACGGTTCCTCAAATTTCTGTAGCCACAGAGAAATCCTTATTTTTTCTTGGCATAACTGAGTATTTCAAGGGATCTTGGTTTTCCAGCACCACAGAAGAGTTTGAGGTTTGCTTAATAGCCCGTAATAAGCAGTCATACTTTACACACACACTACAGACCCAGCAGATGTGCTTTCGCGATGATGGGTTCTTGTTATTTCAGCCTCTGTGCCCCTGCTTTCCTCCAAGGACCACTGTGGGGCCTGGCCCAGAAAAAGTGCTGCATGAGAGCTGCAGCATGAGAGCCAGCTGCAGCCATGTCATCACCAGCTTTCATCAGCCCCAGGTGAGGACTGGTTCTCATGCTGGTTCAGAATTTCAGGGGAAAAAAAAAGGGGGGGGGGGGGTTTACAGTCACTTCACAAAAGCCCTGAGGCCACCTATTAATCCCTAAGCAACGCAGGGACATCCCCACAAGCCCAGGTGCTGGACTTGCATCATCAAACGCAGGGTTTGCTGGTAGGTTAGGACCTCGACCTTGACTCCCAGCCAAAGGGGGAACACAAGCACTGACCTCCAAGCTTAGCTGCCAGGACTCCTTCACGTGTAGGCGGATGTGTTTTCTTTTCTGAGGTGGGTTATTTTAGGCCTATGTCAGATGCTGTCAGTCATCAGCCTAACAGAACTGCTCGGACCCCAGGCTTTGCTTCTGGTGCCCCACAAGGAACTTCACAAGCCGCCCACAGCCCTATTGGCATACGGCTATCGCCACTCCACTCCCCAGACATCTTAGGCTAATAAACTGGTAATTGAAAGGCCAGTTCAGCGCTGCTGTTTGCAGAGAGCCACGACCGCTGAATGATTACCCCAGCAGGCAATGCTACAGAGGTGTCGAAAGAGTCTATTAGTCTGCTTAGTCTGAAGCAGTACAGAGTGTTAGGGCAAGCTCTCTGCAAACAGAACTCCCTTGCATGTGACACAAGAAGAGCAGTATGCGGGGTGCTCTTTTCTGCATTGTCACCTGTTGGGTTGTGTTCAGGGAAGCATCACACATACGCAGAGCTAGGTGAAAAGGACTGGAAGTGCAGGCAAGGATGCAGCAATCCATCCACCTGGGTTTTAGTTCACATGACGGGGGAAAGGCACGGGAAGGGGAAGATTGCTGCCGTTTGCTAGCGAGGAGCTGCACCCATCCTGCAAAGACTTATTCCTATTGGCTAAAAGTCACCCAAGGACACAGGCCATCCTCAGGAAGAGATTAAGATCTCCATAAACATCCTCAAATATCTAGCCATCAAGCAATATTTTATAGAACACATTGGAAGCATTTAAAATAGCTTTAAATCAGCGTACAAGATGTCTTACCATATCCAGTTTACTGCATTCAAGTGGACTCTCCCTCCTCTCTCACCTCATCTTTTTTCTCATCAAGAGGCTGATCTGACATCATTCACAAGTTTGGAATTAACCTTGTTTCTGTTTTATCAGCTCTGCTGTCACCATGGTTCTGGAAGCGCTCAGGTCACCTCGCTCCCGGTTGCTTTGACACAAAAGCAACAAGACACCGAAGGCTGCTTTGAGAAAAAGAAGCTGAAACGGGAGAGCAGATAGCACAAAAGGTAATCCTTGCTGTCTGAAGGAAGCGATTTCACTGAAACTTTACCTCAGGTTAATATTTTAATTGGGAACCTCAGTTACTCAAATGGAAAATCTGGCTTTGGGAATGCTGGAGTCAAAGTTGTTCTGCTTCAGTCCAGCATCCCTCAGTGCAGAGAAACCTGGACAACCCAGACCAAGTCAGATCAGGCAAAATCAGGGATAATTCCTCATTATTCTCCTGCTGATCTCAGGTGCCACCCATGGAAGTTAACAGAGAGATACCAGTTGGTACTGTAAGAAGACCAGGACCTTGAAACTCAGCTGAGGGCAAAAATAAAAGCGAGCTCTGACCAAGGCTTTTAGAAGCAGCAGTCCAGCCATATGAGTGGGAGAGGCCAAGCTGGTGGCCCTGGAGGCAGCAGGCTTTTCCCCAGCCAGGAGCTACCTATGGGGAACCAGCATCACCTTTCTTCAGAGACCAAACCACCACAGGGGAGTCGGGTTGCTCAGATTCCATTTCTGAGCACGGGATCCATCTCTTTTCCCTTTCTCCTCCATGATTAGAAGCACAGACTGCTGCAGAACACTTCCCTCAACACAGCAGTGTGGCTCAGGAGTTGTTTCTTCACAGGGAGGCCCCCCCACTGCTGTCAACCCGTGTTAAGGCTCGACAGATCCTGCCTTGTGATTCTGCCCAGTGAGGATGCCCCATGGCATAAGCTCACCATATGACTGCATGCTGTGCACATTGAGGTAACCATGTGGAAGAGCTAATTACAAGACAGGAAATTAGAGCATGAGCTCAGAGGAAGCAATCTTTCAGCATGCAGCAAACCCAACCATGCAGTCCTTAGCAATTGTATCTCTGGAAAGAAAACTGCCTGCGTCAGAAGTACATGGGCTAAAAGTCTCCCTTCCTCTCTCAACTTCTGCTGTTGCACAGCTCAGTGGAAGTCTAAGCAACATTGTCTGAGATAAATAGGAGCCTCCCTCATTAACAGTTCAGCAGGATGCTCAAGCACACTCTTAAATTTAGGCTCACGGGTGATCATAACCACTTCATCAGGATGGCTTGCGTACTTTTTATTAGGCATGTGACTGAGAACCTTGCTGAGTCACATCCAGAAGGTTCATACTTTCTTCAAGATCAAAGGCAGCATGCTAGCTCCTACAGCCGAATCCACATGGCTGCACATTATTTGCTTTACACTGACTACATTTGAGTGGGATGAAGTCCAATCTGCAAGCCAAATTCAGCTCTCTCCCTCTTGTGTTCTTCTGTATTTATTTCTTTTTTTGTTGTTGAGCATGTCAGCAGAAGAAGCTGACTTTTGACAGTGCAAAGATTTGCAAATGAAATGCTGGAATAGTTTGCAAGTTGCTACAGCACTAAAATACTAAAAGGCAATCTGCAATACGGCTAAGTGAGATGTTAGGAGAGTTAGAATAATGTTTTCACTGGCACTAAGATACCTGTGATCTCCCACCCTGAGGTTTAGAAAGTTGAAAGTACAAACTGCCAGACAGCAATTCCTTTTGACTTGAGAGTCTACATTTACTACTGTTTGCTTTGAAATCTCTATAGCAGGAGAACAGAATAGCAAAACATCTTTGAAATCTTCCCCTTCTGACCTGCCCCCATCCAAATCATCACCAAAGCAAAGGCTGCAAGCACCACTCTCTCTAGCTCATGTAGGAGCTCAAACAATGTCACTGTCACATGAAAATGGGCTTGGATAGGGGCTGCAAGTAACAAAAGCTTGCTTTTGGCCTGCTAGCTTTGCAAACACAGCTCTAGGTCAAGGGGTGAAAATACGTAGAGCTGTCAGGTCATGTTGGGTTCTCAGTGGATCAGCTTCGACTTGGGGAGAGGATCAAATCGCTCCTAGCCTGCTCCATACCTCTGGGCTGGGCAGCAAATACACACAGTACAGCTCACCAGGAGGTACCTGTAGGAAAGGCAGGGAAACAGCTACAGCTCACAGGCAAGACCCGATCTCCCAGGAGCCATATAAGGAACCTGTAAGCTGTGAGATGTCACAAGGACAGAGGCATCACTCTGGACAGGACCAGACTGGGGACTGGCTGGGAGTCAGCTGAAGGCAGTGCAACAGCTGGCAACAACATCTGCTCTGGAAAGCTTGCTGGTACTACACACACAAATAGAAATGCATGCTTACATGCACACGTAGCTGTCTGCCCTTATATTACATTCTCGTGCTTTTTGGTACAGGTTGAAAAATAGGCAGTAGTCAGGTACAACTGATGTCCCAGAACATTTATGAGACATAAATGATGGTCTCGCTCAGAAATATGATTGATGAAGAAGAAATCCTTTGTGGGCTTCTTGCCATCTCAGCAATTCCTTGTTCAAATTGCCTTATTTAGCATACACCAGCCTTTGCTTTCGGATTTCTTATAGTTTGTACTGCTAAGTGAAACTTGAAGGCAGAAGCCAAACTCCTGTATTCTCAATGCATGTGCCATCTGCTTGGAAATCAAAAACCCTCAGATGCTTCAAATCAGACCCGAGATCACTGCCAGCTGAAGACAACAGATTAATACTGAGACAGCACAAACTGGGGCAGAGCGTGGGTTCATGTTAGTGCTTGCTATCTTGTCGCACTGCGGGTGCCAGAAGCATTGCAGGATCCAGCTAATCCCTGAACACAACCCTGCATTTTGGACAAACTATCAGCAAGGATCAGGTTTGTCCATTAAAAGGTTGTTGCACAGGAAGGTTGCTTTTTCAGTGCTGTTTCACTTTAACCTTTATCATCTGTGTTCACACAGACAGACTGAATAACCAGAACCAGGGAAAGTTTTCCACTAACACACCCATAAACGTATTTTTTCCTCTGAAGCAATGGAAAACTTTTAAGGCACTTAGATGCCACGATGATGAGCATGGCATTAAAAAATGTAGATAGATAAGATAAGGCAGAAGGGATTGTCTGGCAGGAGTCAGCAGCTCTAATTTGACATGATGATAATTCCCCTTGTGAAGGCTGGGGCAGGGCAATGTGGCTCTCACATCTTCCATTAGCAGGGCAACAAATACAGAATACTCATCAAAGACTCCTGTAAAAATCACCCTATCTCTCCAGCCAATGTCTAGAGCCACCAATAGAGTCAGATGCTCTTAAATGGGAAGCTAAGGAGTGTATGGGGCCAGCATGAAGCACCGACAGCTCATCACAGCTGAGACACTATGTGAAAGCAGGGTCACTGCTTGAATTAGGATGTTGGTGTTAGAAACACGACACGGACGAAAACAAGAGATTGTTAATAAGCGCAAACTTTACAGGAAGTTAAAGCAAAATTGAACTTTGCTTGTATGTTAACTTCCTTCCCTCTAGCTATGAAGTTTCAGAGGGAAAAAAAAGTTATCATAAGGCATCTACTGAAAGCAATGGGCCAGTCCCACCTATATCATGGGTGGGACAATGAACCCTCCTGTCCCAGCCCTGTGTATCCCACCAGCTTCAGTGGGTTATATCCGGAAATATCCCCCCAGGAAAAGAAGTGTCCTATAGTGGAGGAGAGTGCACAAAGATTGCACAAAGCCACATGTTTGGGGTGTTTTTTTGTTTCGTTTTGTTTTGTTTTTCTGGAGTAACGATTCCAGCAGACCTTGTGCTTTACTCTTAGGCAGAATGTCTATGGACCTTTCAAGTTTTGCCAGCCACAGACAACTAGGACACAGTATAAACTGCTGAAGGTCTTGACACAATTTATCATTACTGCAATTAATAAATAATGCTATGAACCCCTCTGCAAAAGACTACATCCTCCTCTGATCCTTGCACCAGCATTTCTCTGAATGTTTCAGAAAACTTGGACCCATTTATTCTTACAGTGTTTCTTTACTGACACCTCTGCAGCCACAGTCACAGTCCATGCAGGAACACAACTCAGGAAACTAAAACTAGGGAACGTTTGTCTCTCAGCTCAGCCAAGGATCTTCATTGCTTATGAGGTGAAGTGACTGAACTCACCTCCTCCTGAGCCTCAGCAAGGTCTGTTTCTCTTCTAGTCCCAGTGGAGACTAGAAGAGTTTCCCTTTGCGAGGCTGAGGTGGATTGGCAGCACAGCTCAGCAACCCAGCAGCCCCCAGACTCCTCTCATCTGTAAACCTTCAGTCCTGTTACTCTATCCGCATTTGAGCTGGAGCTCCTTGCTGGCCTGCAGAAGGCATGCAGTGTGAGGGGACTGCAACCACAAGACAAGTGGGAAGGCCAAGGGCCAATGCAGCTGTTGCTCGGGTAAATTGGTTGGAAGAAACAAAGCAGAACTCCAAAATACTGATATTAATAAAGCCCCAAACCAAACCATAACAGCACCTTGACAGAGTGATCCCCTTTCTCCATTTTACACCAAAACCCACAGTACCTGCCTCCTTGTCCAAAGCCAGTACTCTTGTTCCAAGGGAAAGCCCAGGTTCTGCCCCATAAGTGCACCATCTGGGAAAGCCATATGCAGGGAGTTTAATATTTAAGAGTGAGCTGAGCTCAAGGTCTTCAAATAAAAGACCACAGAATCCCTGCTGGCTGGCATTGGCATCCTAGTGCACAGCAGCAGATGCTGTTCAAAGCCCCAACTTAATTTCTGCAAAAATAAATGTAGATACAACATATAAATCCTTCCAAAGCAAAACTGAGACAGAATTTACTGTAGAGGCACAGCAGAATGTTGCAAGAAAGACATAAGAGTTTTATTTGTATTTGTATGCATTTTATTTATTTTATATATATGTATAAATGCATACATATAAACATTTTACATGAGCAAGAGGTTTTGATATGGAAAAGAAATCTTATCTTCCTGGGGTAGAAAGGTCAAGGTATTTTAAACTAATTTTTCCACAATTTGTGTCTGACAGAAACTGATGCTGTCTAGGTAAGTACCACTATCTTGGGATGAGCTCAGGGCCAGCAAAACAAGGTGATAAGGAAGGGACATCATCTCAAAACCAATAAATCTCCTTCCCAGATGGCATTTTTATCTGAGAGTGCCAAAAGAAGCTAGACAGGAAATTTGTGGACCTATGTAATGGTAAACTTGTTAAGAGTAAGTGAGTTTCTGAAAGACTAACAGCGAGTTAATCTGGTGCCCCTGATTAAAAAAGAACCTCAGCACTTCAGCTAATGTTTACAGCACATAAAATAATTTAATCCAGAGCATCAGCCTCCCAAATATCTATGAAGGAGATAGCGTAACTAGCTTGCATTTTAGAGAGGCCCCCAGACAATGAGCTAAAACTAGGGAGCACAGCAGTGCAAGCACTGAGGCTTTCCTGCATGGATTGAGAGGGTTCCTGTGCCAAGGATCTCAGAGTTTAGTTTTAAAGCAAGAACATGAAAGCATGGCGTGAGCACTGAAGCTCGGGAGCTTTTCTTCTAAAGCAGACCTTCTGCTGCGTTTCAAGAGATGAGACCTTGGGTCTGTGGTGGAGACTGTCTCGTTTCATTAGGATAATGGACACCAGGAACCCACATGTGACAGCAGTGCCCTGGGACAGCAGGCTGTGGGAATGCAGGAGGGACAATATCAGCTTGGGCTCTACGATTGGTGCCCGTAAGCCTGCAGCAGAGCACAGCTATTGCTCTGCTCAGACCTAAATTTCAAGAGGACCGCGCTGTAGCCACAGGTCACATAGCTCAAACAAGGAGCTCACCCCTCAGTTCTCATAGAAAAACAATCCCAAGCATGTTTCAGAATGACCAGTATTACTGTTGGACAGATTCAAGCAGTCATGACGACCGCCTATCAAACTTGCAATGTTGATATTCCTTAGCAGTAGGAGAGAGTAAACAATTGTTTACATGGCTATATTTTTCTGAAGACAATAGAAGCCTTTTTCATGTACTTCTGCAATTGAAGTGATAAACTATTTGTACAAGAAGAAGCACACCATTGGCAGAGATAGCCTATTTTGTTCTTAAAACTGATATTTAACTAATGCTCAGAAATGCTTTTATGTAATCTGTGCTCTCTTATGCTGATGTATTAATAATGAAATTGCAGCTCTCCAAGAAAGTAATGAACATTAACAATAGAAGTGGAATCAGAATCCTATAATGCAAGAAATACTGCTGGGTCAGCTGGACACAGAAGGTGCATCAGTGATTTCAGTAAGAACACGAAAGGACCATAATGATAATGACTCTGGTTGTATTTGCATTGTTAGTGTCTCTCAGACAGAAAGTGCTCTCTGGACTTTATAAACTCCCAGGCCAGGAGCTGTCAAGCTCTGGCACGAGGGTGCTTCTGAGGGGCCTCTCTAAATAGGGTGTTAACTGGGTGCAGGATGCTCTGTAAGGCTGTTGTCTGGGACTTCCATGGGTATGACACAGCAGCAGATCTTCCTCCCAGAAGGTGCTAATCCTTTTGGCTCCTGTGTAGTACCCTCAGAGTCTGGCAGCAGCTACTATGCACCTCCAAGCATGCGAGAACACGGTAGGCTAAACACACAGACAGAAGTGCAGAAAGTCATTAAGAAAAAAAGGCAACTATATCCTATACAGTCTTATGCACTCAGTTGTAACGCTGTGTGTAGTTTTATAGGCTTGGGAGCTTATTAATGTTTGCAATATTAATACTGGAAGTGCTGGGAAAAGGTGGGTTTTCCCACTTTGAAGCGGTTCTGTGGTCACCAGTAATTATAGATCAACGACCATCAATATTTCTATAAACCATTACTGACTTAGAACTCAAATTGTGAAACTCAGATATAAATATTCCTAATTTCAGGCTGAAAGGGGTGAGCAGACCTTCTGTATCACAGAACATTAGCAGATCACAATCTTCCTCTACTACACACGTTTCATTGAGGAGAGTTTTCTGGTAGCCTGCAGTTTACTGAGGCTTTTTTAATCCTTTCTCTGTCTCTAAACAGATCCTAATCTTCTTTGATTTTCCATGCATGAGTGGTCAGGCTGAATGAGCAGATCTGTTATCAGCTGCAAGGAGTCTGGGCTCACAGCTGTTGACTGATAAGTCCCTCTGCAAAACCCCCACTCGGTGCACCGAGTCTTGCTTCCTTTTGCTTATCCCCCCACAGGAACCCAGGCCCAGGCTGTGTGTGAAGGAGCCTCTACTTAGCCTCTTGTTCCTCTCACCAGCTTCTCTGTGCCTGTCCAGCAGACGTGGGTGTGATAACGCACCAAGCACTGGGCTGCAGTGCTGGATTTTGTTGAAGAGTTTTGTGTTCTAGGGTGGAAATATGAGATGCTTGCTAGCAAACAACATCCATGATTTTGATTCTTGTGCCATTTTTTTTAAATTATTATTATTATTTAATTTTTTTTTTAATGAGAAGAGCACCAGCTGCATGCAACTAATAAAGCAAACAAGTAAGCAAGAATACAGCTTACACTGCAGCTTTCTCTAGCAAAGTTCTCTGTTTCAGATGTACAGACCGTGACTTGAGACAATGCGCTGCCTTGGTGGTTTGATTTCCCAGATTCAAAAGGCAGTATTTCCTGAACAAAGAGCAGCTGAGTGACATCCCAGGAGAAAGTGCAGTGGTAGGAAGAATCTTGCACACATACACAAAGCAAATCCATGTTTTGCATCAAGGGAATAATTGTCAGCCAAGACCCTAGAGATGGTAAATTGTTTCACATGTACTAATGGGAACTCAAACATGAAGTCAAATAACGCCCCGAGATGATGCAATGTTGAAAAGCAAGTTGTTAACAAAGAGAGGGGCTGAGGATGCTTCTCCATTTGAAGCATGCTTCTGTGTTTTCCTTCCAGACTCAGAGGATTAGGGTGATAAAGGGACAGGATTTGCCAGGAGTATTTTAGCCAACTAACACATGGAAACGATGCAGATTGCTTGTACCCTGTTTGCAGATTAATCATTATGGCTCCTCTTTTGTTTGCCTGTTGGTGGGAACTGTGCTGTTCAAGAAATCTTCCCAGATGTTATCTCTATAAACTTTGTACCTAATTTCTATGTAGGAGAAAGAAGGGTAAATGCCCATTTGCCTTTACTAAGCTTGAAAACTTAATATTTCATTGCAGCCTTTTTAACTACCTTTGTTGGAATTCAAAGTGACTGTGAAAACTGAAGTTACAAACTTGTACTGTCTTTTGTCATGTAGACAGCAAATCCAGTAAATCCCTCTGTGAAGTGAAGGTGGTAAGCCTAGGAGATGAAGAGATTTAAAACATAGTAAGTGCAGTATTAAAGGTAGAAAGTTTCCACTGTAAAACCTTTTTTGGACCTAGTAAAATTTTCATAAGATTCAGTAGGAACAAAAGGATTTGCTTAGCTTTTCCTCTGTACATATTTGTCTTTGATCACTGGAAGTGAATTGATTTGCACTTTGTTTCTCCTCTGCTTCAGATATCAGCTCTGAAGCACAAGGACACTCCTGCTTTATTGGAGACCAGTTACTGTCTTCATAACAAACAACACACCAATCCAAACCATCCAAAATGGAAATGAGGTAAATCTTGCATAAATCTATTCATCCTGAAATGAGCTCAGATGAAAAAAATACATATACATATAAATATATAAATCAATGAGCTGGTGTGATGTATTAACCTAATGTTAATTTTGATCTTGGAACATACTTTCATATTTTTCTGACTGCATACTCGTGTTTACGGTATATATACACAGATTAAAGATCTTTGCAAAATCTAAGAGGCTCCACAGCAGGATGCTGACCTTTGAGCCCACGCTCCAATACAGGCCTGGACCCATGATCAGCTCACTCTACTCACCCTTCGTCCATTTGCACTTCAGGCCATCACTATGCACTTCTTTCATATCTTTGTCATTTCAAACACTACGATGAACAGGTCCTGCTGAGACGGCAGCCACCACAGGACATCTAGATTTCATCCTTGCCCCTCTATGCATCAGGGTAAAAATACAGCAGACACCAGCCTAAACCCTTAAGAGGGGATTGGAAATGGAGGCATCACTGCCACAGCACCTCCCTTCTTCCTCAGCACTCTGACTGACTTTGAAGGGTGCCACAAGAGAGTAGCTCTGCTGGATGCTGCCACTGAGACTAGGAGGAGCAAGCCAGGTCCTGTCACATGGTGGACATGGGGTGGGAAACAGCTGCTTCCAAAGCTGCAGCCAGAGCTCCTCAGCACCAAATATCTGCTTTGTTCCTTGGATGATTACACCCCGCGGAAAGCTTCCCCACTGCTTTAATAGAGCTTTTGGGCCATTCTCCCAACATAAATCCATGCCTTACTTGTCAGGAGGAGGAAAGCAACTAGAGACAGAGGAACAATGAGAGTTTCAGACCACCTACTCTGAGATCAGCTACCCTTGTGTGTTCCAGGGAGACAACCACTGCTGAGGCCCAACGCAGGCACTGATGCTAGTGAGAAAGGTTTCTGATTTATAGCCTTTGTTTCTGTGCTGAAGCTCCGCCAACAGCCATCTCACCTGAGGCTTTTCTTCTAGCCAGGTGCTCATTTCACAGCTCCCCTGCATTCCAAGAACTGTCCAGTTTAGGTTGGCAGCGTTGACTATGCATTTTTATTTTTGCTCTGTTAAAGGTAAGGTTTCTCGCTCCAGCAATATTTACATCATGATCTTGCTTTTCCATTGACAGCCCTGTGCATACATAATTCTTTCACAGCATCTGTAAGGCATTGATATCCAGAGCTTTGCACAGGAAAGCTTTCTCATGATCGATCTGTCTCTTGGGTGCTCTCTTGCTTCACTTAAGCTCAGTGGGCCCTTTGCTGGTAACATCAGCTTAGAGTCTACAAGCAAAGCCTCAATAAAGGACAGCTGGTGGTGGGGAGCCTGTTGCCAAGGTTTCCTTGCTTCAGCTCCGGGAAGCATTGCACTCACAGGTTCTCATCCTGATGGAGGATTTCAATCACCTGAATATCCACTGGGAAAACATCACGGCAAGCTGCAAGCAATCTAGGAGACTTCTGGAGTCCATCGATGATAACATTCTTGTTCAGGTATTGGAGAGACTGGCCAGGGGTGAAGTGTTGCTGGACCTGGTCAGAGGAGATTAAAGACACCAAGATTGGAGGTAGCCTGGGGCTGCAATGACCATGCTCTGGTTGAGTTTGTGACCTTGAGGAATGTGGGTCTGGCAAAGAGTGGGGTCAGGACACTGAACTTCAGGAGAGTGAACTTCAGCTGCTAAAGGAATTGTTGGACAAGATCTCCTGGGAATCTGTCCTTAGAGACAAGGAGTGAAACAAAGCTGACTACTCTTTAAGGATGCCTTTCTGAGAGCACAAGAGTTCTCTACCCCTCAGAATAAGAAAGCAGGCTTGGCATGGCTTGGCAAGGCCCTGCTGGTCAAACTGATGGGAAAGAATGGCTTATATAGACAGTGGAAACAAGGGCATGTAATCTCGTTACAGCCTTCCAGTATTTAAAGGGAGATTATAAACAGGAAGGAAATCGATACTTCTGAACTGAGAGAGGTAAGATTTGTATTAGATGTCAGGGGAAGCTTTTCACTGAGAGGATGGTGAGGTGCTGGAACAGGTTGCCTAGAGAGTTGGAGACGCCCTGTCCCTAGAGGTGTTCAAGACCAGGTAGGATGGGGCCCTGGGCAGCCTGATCTAGTACTTGAAATAGCAGTTGGCAACCCTGCCTATGGAAGGAGGGTAAGAACTTGATGATCCTAACTCAAGCTATTCTGTCATTCTGTGAAACTATGATTTATAATTCTACAAATCAAAGAGACTAACACAGCACAGACCAGAGGGTTTTAGTTCACCCTTAAGTCAGTTCCTCACTGAAAGGGTAGAAGTTGCAAATACATCTGATGGGCTACACTCAATCTACAAGCAGCATCACAGACAGCAAGTTAGCAAATAAGAGATACATTAAATCTCACAATGCTACGGTTAGATTTCATAAACAAGTAACTATAAGCAGTTTCCTTCACTTTGCTCTATTTCCTATGCAAGACCCATTTCCTTTTTGCTTTGACCACTGTTTCATCAACTAAATCTCTGCGAAGTAAGGTATACCACGCTATTTTTTTTATTATTATTATTATTATTTTTAACATACACATACTGTACCGGTGTAAGTAAAGAGATACAGGGCCGGAAAGTCATGCCCTTCAGAGAATATCTTTTCTTCATGCATCAGACTGTCCAAACTGTTCCCCAGTCTCTCCCATCTGTGCGTTCTGCAGGTGCTGCATGACAGCTGCATGACAGCCATTTTTCACAGCAGAGGTCAGCACCGCTCCTAAATCTTTCCAGAGGAGATTGCTGATAACTGAAAACCACGATTTTAAAGATGACCAAGAACTAGGATAGTCGCCTTTGGATCCCCCAGGCTCAAGTAAAAGGAGATCTGCAGTCTGTGGGAAAGTCTTACAACCCTCTGTCTGCACAGGTTTCAGAAAGTGAAACAGGTTTCAGTCTCTCCAAAGGGAAGTGTAAGCATGTAGCTGGCACTTAGGGCCTCCGTGCTATTACTGCACCCCAAGAACCTGCCACAGATCACTCAGCATTTCCATTCCCTGTAAATTCTGACATTTCAATAGTGATGACTTCCTCCTGCATAAAAGTTTACCACCTTGATATACTGTGCTCAAAGGAAGACCCTGATTTGTTGGTTTTCTTTTGTTGTTCTTTTCTCCACTTATTTCAGCAGCCTGATGGACAGTGGAAAACTTGGTGACACCAGTGGCAGGACAGAGATGAAGTACCAGTATTTATCAAGTACTTTCATTAGCTGAGGCAAAGACCATGTGTCCCATTTCCCAAACATAGCACCAAACATCCTGGATCTCCACGTGTCAGTCAAATGGAAAAAACAAGTAAGAACCTTTTAGCTGACTAACTGAGAAGTTTTTTCTTAATAAAAATATGCTAAGTACCTAGGTAAGTAGAAGAAGTCTTTCCAGACCAAACACTGTGCATTTATCTCATTGTCAAATTGTCTTTTTTTTTTTTAAACAAGACAGACAATTTAAAAGAGGTTACCCCATTATAGAGCAGCATCTAACAGAGGAGCTTCATCCCCAGCCTATCACTGATCTCAGCTGCACATCCTTACAACTCTGTCATCAGTCACAGTGATGGTGACTGCAGCATCAGCACACTTGGCACAGCCTTCCTCCTGGCTCACACCCTGCTCTGCACTCATGTTTTCCTCTTGCCAGGAAAGGTGCATTATCACAAGCAGAGCGTGCTAGGCCTGCAGTGCCTACGGATCCCATGGGACTTCATTAGGGAATGCCAACTGCTTTCAAGAGCACAAGGATGCTTTCGCTCAACAGTGCAAAGGCCGAAGTTGTGCTTACTGAAGAACAAATGTTTTTAGGCAGGGCGGAGGGGCCAGAAAACAGATTTTCTTGTATGAGTCAAGAAGTCACATTTTTCCTGGCACAAATAGGCTGCGGGGCAGCAAGGAGCAGCGTGCTCCAGGTGGAGACCTTGTTACCACACACAAGACAGCTTTGCACGTGCCTTGCACAGAGGCATTTTGATTTGCTCTTTGCTACTGTTTTTAAAATCATATTCCCCTTTCACATTTTACCATGGATGCTGCTGAAATCAGCATCACCACACATATGCCATACACAGCAAGGGACCCCTTCTTCTTCTCTGCTATGTAAGAAGCTAAGTGATTTGGAAGGTACAGAAGACAAAACCTTGCAGTTGTGCTGGTTTTCATCACAACCTCAGAAGGATCCTTCAGATATTACCTTATCCTTGGTGAAGGAGCTAACAGGATGCAGGAAAACATCACTTCAGGAGCCTGATCCTTTAATTTAAATACCTAAAATCTACATGTAGACATACAGGCAAGTAATAAGAACTTAATATTATTCTAAAATGAGACAAGTTCTCTAGTTAAATCACAGCAACATCCTAAAAAGAAAAAAAGAAAAAGGAAAGTTGCCACAAAATGCTAATAGCCTAGAAAACACTAATGAGAAACTTTCAGACACCAGTTTATACTGCATACTGCTGCTCTTCTGTGCTCAGGATATGTGAGGGTACCCATGGAATGCAACCCAGATATTCTTTTCAGTGTAAGCCTTTCTAAAACATCAAAACTGGTGAGATGAATAGATTATTTTTTTTCAGCCACCAATCTGTTAATTACAAATGAGTTTGTCTGGCTGAGTTGGAAAAGGAGAGAGAGCAGCCACTCCTGCCAATGAATACTGAAACAGATCCAACTGGTAGTTGTATTTGTCAGTATTAATCTTCCATTCTTGATTTTTAATAGAACCATAATTCTGTATCGTCCCATCCAGGGAAGACTTACTCTGAAGTTAATTTGAGGAAGGTAACGTCTGCAGCTCCCAACTCATGAGGTCCAATACCAAAACCACAATATACATCGGTTACTGGATCCAACCTGTTGCCAAAGAGAAGGTGGTTAATCTGAAATCCAAACTCCAACACATTTTCCAGATCTGACTTGCCTCCAGGCTCACAGATGTGGGCATGCCAAAGAAAAGAGAGAGCCAGTGAAAATAATTACTGTCATTATTTCTCGGCAACAACTTTAACATGTATACCACTTAATATATTTTTCTATCTTACATGTCTGTAGATAGCTTTATAGGTATTACTGGTGTTTGGACATTTGGAAGCAAACCAGATGCCTTGGCTTGGCACCGCCTTAAGGTTTTTCTGCCAATTTGCCCACTTCCAGTAAAAGCTGTGACCAAATGGATGTTTGTGATGGTACTATCAGAAGAGAAGTAGACTACACTCTGAAGTGCAGGAATTCCCTTAGTATGATGTTCTTCGCTGATCAAAGCTGGATGGCGCTTTCCCTCAGCACTGCTTTTGACCTGTTTCTCTGGTAGGATCAAACCATCAGCATGGGGGCAGGAATACCTCCAAGCACGGACTCATCCCCTGTTCCTTCAGGAAAATGCAGTCAAGCTGAGGACTGCAAGTCCAAAGTCTTGCTTTACAGTGCAAAATTGACCTTCGAGCTACTGAGCAACAGGGATACCCACACTGCTTCTCTGTTTCCCCAGTTTTCCTTCCCAGCTTCCATCTGAGCCTTCTATTCCTCCAAAAAGCTTTTGACAGATTATAGTTTCTGTCAGAGGCTCTATTTTCTTTGGTAACATAAAGATCTATCAGTCACCCACAGAACAGATTGGGATTTTTACTCCATTGCCTTTGTTGCTGGGTTTGGGGAAGGAAAGTCTTACTCTGTTAGGCTGGTATTGCATAGCAAGGTAACTTTTCCCTCAAAGTACAAACTCTTAACGCATACAATTGCTACACAGTGAGGTGGGTTTTCAGTTTGATTGGTTTATTTTTGTTAGTTTGCTTTATCTCCAAATGCTAAAACCACACCAATTATGTGGTTTTGTTTCCCTCTCTTCTCACCCCCCCCCCCCCCCCCTTTCTTTTTCATAACAGTCACAGTAATAAGAACACAGCTTGGAAAACACTGAATTGGTATTTCTAAAGTCTCTTGGCCACATAATTTTGCTCTAGAATAACTATCATTTTGGCACTGCCCTACAAAAACATAGAATGTGTTGCATCACATGCTAATAGTCAGAAGAGCAACATTTATATTACTTTGTATGAATGAGACACAAAGAAAAATAAAATGTCTTATGGATAACTCAACAAGCTATTAATTTAACTGGGACTTAATTTATTTGATCTATAATAACAAAATATTTCCTCCTCTAATTTCATTCTTTAAATTCAACAGATGACAGGAGAATACTGTAAGCAGAAATTCTGTACTAGAAACCACATTCCAGTGGTATTGAGAAATCACTTTCTTGTGGTGCAACTAGAACCCTGCTCTTCGAGATGCAAGGATTTCTTTTTCCCTGCAACAGTTTTCAACATGGTTGAGATGTAGCATACATTACAGAACAGATCTTATTTTGGATTCCAATGAAGTTCATGGGCAGTAAATCTTTTTTCTTAAGCAATTAAATTTCTGGCTTTAATCTTTCATTCCTTTGATAGAAGTGGTTTCTTGGATCAGGCTGGAAGCCAGAAAATAATCTGCAAAACAAAGATTCCCCCAGTTCCAAACTACATTCAATATTTCTTTTTTACTGCAATCATCCCTGCTGTTTTCTTTTTAAATCTCTTTCTTTCTCCACTATATTGTAAGAGACTAACTCTCATAGCTGGGAAAAATGAGTGAATTTTGGGGCACATCGCCTTCAAAGGCACAAAGCATTTAGACTCCAAATCTTTCCCCTTCTGTTACTATTCCTTAGGGAAAGCAGTGAACCTGGAAAGGGATATTTGCCGCTCTCTCGCCTTACTCTTGCCTTCAGAACCTTCATCACAACACTAAGCTAGAAGAAACAAATCCATCATTGTCTCTCCCTTCACAGACAGAGAAACCTCACTCAATCCTGGCACAGTAGCTGATCTCTTCTACCTGTAAATGAAAGAATACTAAAAATAAAAGCCTGAAAAGGTAGCAGCAACCATTATGAAACCCAGAGTCCCAACATATTTTACATAAGCAGTTAAATAAACTAGAAAACATTCATTAATTATGCTTTGCATCAACCCTACGCTTTCTGCTCTGTGGCCACACTGAAGAAAATCACATCAGCAGACACTGAGACTCGTAGTACCAGTGGTCTCACCTCTCCCAGAGAGGTCTCCTTCTGCCAGACATCACCACAGGCCATATGTCACAGTCATCAGATTGATTCGAGACACCCCAAAAAACAGAAAACACCCAAGAAACATGAACCTGAAACCTCCTGCGTGACACCTCGTGTTGGGTGGCACATCCAGCATCCTCACAGTTTTCTCTGTGCGTCCTTTCTGATTTTGAGTATCCATTCTTAGCTGGTAGCTTCAGAGAGAGCAACGGCGTTTAATGGAATTCTTCAGAGCACTTGAATTCTCTACTGGAAGGTGATGAGAAATATCACAACCCACACTAAAAAAAAACCCAAAACATTCTCTACACGACAATCCTGAACTATTCAAATATTCATTTCTTAATTAAAAAAAAAATCCCACTTCATTACAATCTTATAAGTATTTAGAACATTCTGAGGCTTGGCTTTTAGAGACAAGTTTTTATTACCAACACTACCTGTGGATACAACAACTCTCGAGCTACACTGCAGCTCTCAGCTTTCTAGACTTTTCTGTGTGGCTCCTTCATAAATAAATTACTCCTTCAGGTAATTTTTTTTTTTCCCAGATGGGACCCACTGAGCTGCTGAGGTCGTTCCCTGCCTTTCTGCTTCAATAGTGCAGTAAGTTCAGCCTAATTTCTGGATATCTAGCACTTCAGCTCTGATCCTGCACACCTTTAAGCTCTTGAATGAACCTTTAACCTTTGTGATGTTAAAGCAAGATGCCTGGGATTTGTTTAGTCCATATAAAATACCTGCATTTGCCTTAATGATCCCTCGCTCAATTGCACAAAATACAGAACTGTATTTCAAGTAGTAGCATAGAAGGACTTTAAAGAGAGATGGTGATGCATATTATGCAGGCTAACAAAAACCCTTCAACATATTTCATACCAGTTAGTGACTAAAACCCATGTCTTCAATGCCTTTTCCAAATTCTCCAGCATCAGCTGCTGTCTTAAAGTCTTTCTCTTCCAGGCATCAACTCATGCAAAACATTTTCATAGAAGAAAACAACTAGGAAGGTGCTGAAGTCATTTCCTAAATCAGAGCCAGATGACATCCCTTCACACTTATTTAAAGTCAGTGAAGGTACCTGCACAGCTGTTGAGTGGATTTGCTCTTGAATGAGGTGACAAGATTTGTAGCCTTTATTTGTCAAGATGAATAGCTTACTGCCTTGAGAAGTTTGGCCACTGACAGTAGGATAATTACCTTATTTGCTTACTGATTTCAGGAAAATAAATAGCTGCCTTCAGTCCTCTAGGACTAGAGCAAGCACTTGCAAGCATCAGTTAGAGGGACTCTTCCTCTAGCACACACCATGCCTTGCACATTGCCAGCCTCCTAAAGACAGAGGCCAGAAGGACAATGCAATACTTGAGTTTATCTATCAATTTGCTGAGCACAGAAGATGCTGAGAGGACAGTCAGAACTGCAGACCATGTGCATTTTTTAAGGGAAGCATAGCTTTAAAGAGGTCAAAAAAGTAATTGAGCAGTAATACAATTGTGTGAGATTCTATTCAAGCCTACAGTTATTCAATTTATTACATTTTGCTGTAAGCCACTGAACTGATGATCTATCTAGGTTGAAGTTTATTTGGTTAAGTTTAGAAATGCACAGAAAATGAACATTGCAGTGCCACCATTGTCTTCTCCTACCTAAGGCATTTGTCAGGATACTCTAGGCTAGATTTCAAAGCTACCTAGCCTTCAGGATGCAGTAGGCACTTAGATACCCCAAAAGCCTAAGGAAGGGCTGCTCCAGTTAAGCGCTGGTTTAAATATAGACTCTTTCTACACATCCCTAAGAGGGCTGTTGTGCTTTTACAAAAGCACCCACTCTCTCAGGGAGCTGCTATGTTATGTTGCAGCAAGATTTAAGCCTATGCTCCTATGCTGCATTTTTACTGGGAGAAAATTAACTCCTATAAAGGCTCCACAAAGATCATCATCCAGCCCAAATCAAGATTGCTGACATCAAATCAGATATTTCATCCTAAACAGCTGGACTGTTTCATGGCTAGTACAAGCAACCCATTCTATTACTATAATACAGCCTTTCCCTGAAGATTTAACTGGAGATTTATTCAGTATTTGGTGTTCATGCTGCTTAGCTTTAATAAACTTTCAACTTATTTCTAAGTGGCCCAGCAAAAAGCAAAGTTTAACTTAATTTCACCAATATTTCTGAAAGCTTACCGTGAGATTAACCCAAACTTCCATTTTTGAGCTAGCATGCACCTGGTATTCATTTACAGTTGCATGTCAAAACCGTAGGTTTGGAAGAAAGGGTCAGATGAAGTATGAATTGTTTCAACTGAACATGCTTTTGGGCACTGCATTCACTAAGAGTTAATGAAGGTAAATCAGTTATTGACTATGCAGTTGACCTGGTAGCAACTTGAACCCCTAAGGAAAAGAGAATCTACTCTTAACTGACTTTCCTGAGAGTTGGACACACTATTATTTCTTCTCATGACAGGAGGTTCATCTCAGCAAGTCTCTGCCCACACGAGGAAAAGAACATTAGCTAGTCACCACCTGGAATGGCTTATGCTAGAGATGCCTGCCTTCAGCCCAACACCCAGCTATGTGGAACCATTTTACCCTACATACTTGACTTTAGCAGAATGCACTGGGACAACGTCTTCTATTTTTACAAGTCTCTCATCTCCAGCTATTCAGAAGAAGCTGGAAGACAGAGTTCTTGCCAGGATTAGACCATCCTTATGCTGTTCAGCAGTGCCACAGTTCTCATTTCACAATGGGTACTCAGAGTGGGCAGCACAGAAGATACAGCAGCTCCCAGGCATCTTACTAGCCTGCTATAACAGCAAGGGGCTGTGAACTGCTCCGCAAATACCCACTGCTTGGTGCAACCAACACGTGTACATGTACTTCACTGAGATAGTCAAGAGTTACTTTCCGTATGAAGCTGCAAACATTCCAGCATATTTGCAAAGGATGCCTAGTTTGTTGTGCTACTTCTGTATTATGTAATTATATAATTCCTATGGGAACCCCTAACAAAGGTAACAAAGGTAAAAGTTTAGTTAAAAATCACTTGGCACGGATTTCCCTGAGTGGCCCTGTCCTTTACTTTTCAGTGTAGCGTGTTCCCCAGACAAAGGCTGCAGAATATTTTATCTGTGTGCAAGAAGTAGCATGGAAGTAGCTTTCATAGCTTTCATTCATAGTAGCTTTGCCAGCTTTCATGCTCCCTGCTCCTGGTTACAACAGACTACGTACATTTTTCTTTCACATCACTTTCCCAAAGGCGAGAACCTTAGGCTTGAGCTGTGGTTCAGTACTGCAGAACTCAAGAACAACGTTTGAGTTAGAGCAGCTTCTATAAGGCAGCGCTCTTCTTTATGGATACTGCCTAGAGCATGGCACTGGTCATGCTGCCCATCAGACATCTAAAATTGTCACTAAGCAGTGGGAAGTAGATAGTGAAAACTGTTTGCCAGAATTAGAGCCAGCAGCTCCTCTCTGATCTCCTCACTAAAAAGGAGGAGGTAATTCTGAGATAGTCTGAAAACCGTCTCTACTCACTATATACCTTGTCTTCTAATGCAATACTAATGTTTTTACCATGTGAAAAGTTTGGGGAAAAACAAAAGAAAAAGCAACAACAAATATAGACGAAGAACTGCAAGAGTTTAAGGGAGGTGTTAAGCACTGTAATGAAAACATTTTATCTCTTTTTCCAGTCATACCGTTTCATTTAGTCATGCAGAGCCATATATTAACAAGTGCCCTGTTCATCCGCAGATGCTGCTTCTCTTACTCCAGTGCTTGGAAAATGAGTAATCAGAAATTGTTGCTGCTTCAAATGAAGATGTACAAATCATTGATGTGTATCTGGCATAGTTGCAACATTGTTTAGGAAACAAATGCTAAAGAACACGCTCAGCAAATTCACAGGCATGCATAATCAGCAAACACACATACAAAGAAGTAAACCAAGCATGTCTGTGATGTCCTCTCTCATCACTCAGGAGGGAGACGCGAAAACTTCACTCTCAGTCTTTGCCACAACGATGACAGGAGCATTCACCTTTTGTCCCTGACCGCTGGTGATTTACAAGCCCGGAGCAGCAGCCCCGTTACCGCACAGGGAGATGGGCTCAGCACTTCAGCTTGTGCCAGACCAAGCTGCAGCACCCCAGAGGGCTCTAAGTTCCCTGCACAACTGGAGGTCAGAAACCAAACCACGGCTGTTTCTGGCAAGGTACCACTGAACCACGCTCGGGAAACAGGTTAAAAACTTGATATATCATTTTAAGCGTTTAACATTTTAAATATGTTGTTCTTTGAACCTCGAGGTCAACCTGAAACAGAAGTACAAGCTGAGCAACACTCTGCAAATAGCTTTGGGCTTCATAACACAAGCCACCCAACCCTTGTCACCAAACCATCAAAATTTAAGCTCTGGGAATAAGAGCCAGGCAAGAATCGTGCACCACAAGCCCTGCCTCACTTGTCTGCTGGCTTAAAGACAATGAGAAGCAAATGTAAGTAAGCCTCCTCAACTCCAACACTGCTATGCAGGAGTGCACTATTAGTGAAGTTTTTATGCATGTGCTGCATACATTTGATGTATGTGCTACATACACTATTGAAAAATAGCAGCATGTCTATGGAAAGAGTTGTTCCTAAGGTAGGATCTTTTCTCTGAGGTCAGTCTCCCACTCTCCTCTCCCCAAGCAGCCAACTGTTTGGTGTGAAAACAAATTCTCCCAGTGTGGCCACAAGCTGAGCTAACACAAGAAACATTTCCTCTTGCCCAACTTCTGCAATGATGGGACTTGGTCCCAGGCCTTTGTATTTAGTTTCAGTCTAGAGCTGCAGATCAGCCTGAGGCTGGGAATCCCACCCTTACCCTGGTATGAAGGAAATAGTGTTGAAAGGAAAGCATTTGGCTCCGAGAGGGAGGATTATTTTTAAGAACTAAACTTTTAGCTGTTTAGGGTATAAACTGCGTAGAGGAACTTAGCCAGAAGTAGTTATTAAACTAGAGGAGCAACACATAAATTCACTGAGTAGATTTTAATTGCTTCTGTTAACAGAAGTTAAAGAAGAGGAGTAATTTAGTGGCATTTCAGAAAAAAGAGAGAGAAGGACAGAGAGAGAGAGAGAGAGAAGGACAGAGAGAGAGAGAGAGAGAGAAGGACAGAGAGAGAGAGAGAGAGAAGGACAGAGAGAGAGAGAGAGAGAAGGACAGAGAGAGAGAGCCCTGTATTTTAACAGAGAAATGCAAATCTGATGAAGCATATATGCATTTATTTACTTTTGTCTGGGTACAAAACTCAAATCCATCTAAGCAGCTATCCTGGATAGGAGTTCTGCTGCGAAACACACCTACACAAATTCATCCTGAATTTACAAAACAGGCACCAAATTTTGGCCAGACATAAGCCATACTCAAAGACAACTGGTTTAATGCCCTTACTCCAAAACCAAAGACAGTTCCCAGGTGAGATTATCCATGTTGCATCCTGTGGTACCTCCATGGCATTGCCATGCAGAGACACATACATCCTTGGTGTCGTGCAGTCGCAGCCAGATATTCTCACTCACTGTATGATCACTACCACAAAGTTACAGAAGCGAGATGAGCATTTGATGTTCTTCCTTCACATACAGAGTATTTTTGTGGAAGCTCCCAATTACGGGGGAAAAAAGTACTAGAAATGCAGAAGGTACCTCAAAATACCAAACCCTCCTATACTGAGGGCCAACCACCAGCAAAGCAGCTCTGATGAAGAGGACCTAGCAGTTCTAGTGAACAGCCAGCTGAACATCAGTCAGCAGAGTGCCCTTCTACTAAAAAGGCTCTTGGCTGCATTAGGCAAAGTATCATCAGCAGATCGACTGGGGTGATCCTTCTCCTCAACATTACCAAGTCCACGTATGAACTGCTGGGTCCAGTTCTGGGCCCCCCAGTACAAGAGAGATATGGATGAACTGAAGAGAGCCCAAAAGAAGGCCACCAGGATGATGAAGGGCCCGATGCACCTCTGCAATGAGAAGAGGATGAGAGAGCTGGGCCTGGTCAGCCTGGAGCAGAGGAGGCTTACGGGGTTCTCATCAACGAATATTAATAGCTGACAGGAGGCTGCAAAGACAACGGAGCCAGGCCCTATCCAGTGGTGCCCAGTGCAAGAGGCAGTAGGCACAAATGAGCACTGGAGCTTCCCTCTGAACACCAGCAAGTACTGTGCTGTGTAGGTGCTGGAGCCCAGCCACAGGCTGCACAGAGACTGTGGGGCCTCATCATTGGAGATCTCCAAAAGCACCTGGACATGGCCCTTAGCATTCTGCAGTGGGTAGCCCTGCTTGAGAGGGGTTGATCCAGATGGATGGACCCAGAATGCCCTCCCCATCACAGCCATTCTGTGATTTACTGCCTTTTCTAGTTAGAAGCAGAGCATGTACTGAGCGTGAAGACTTACAGCCCTGGAAAGCTTTGGGGGGAGGACTTCAAAGCACCACAGCTGTAACACAGAAAGCACCCAGATGACTTAAATGTAGAATTTGCACAGTATTAGGTGCCTAATGGGATATTCAGTTATATCTAATTGTGTCACGGCCAAACTGCAGTCACTACTATAATTGCAGCTCAGTGCGGAGTACTCTAATACAAAATTCAGCTCAGTAACAGGATTTCAGCATTCAGCCTTCGCTGAGATCAGACCCAATTTCTGCACGTACCTGGGTAGGCAGTTTACAGTCCAAGTACAGCTATAGAGTACTTGAAATACAGCAGCAGTTACGAGAACACTGGTCTCAGTTTCCAATTTCTATGGATTTTAGAGGCCCAGCTTGGAGATTCAACTGGGAGATGAACAGACACTACAGGGACAATTCTCTGCACTATGCATTTAGCTGCTAAGAATATGAACTATACAGCAATCCAGCCAGCTGTACATGCTAAACCAGGGGAATAACACCAGGATGTACCACACAACTTCAGTACCTATCTGTTTAATAAAACATTAGGACTATAAGCAATATACATTAGGGAAGTCTACATTAAAAGTATCTGAGAATCAGTCACCAAGCTGCATGGTTCTTAGTTTTCCCTCGCGTTAACAAAGCCAAGCAAACAAACAAAGTATGGGCTGAAGGAAGAACAGCAGAACTTGTAATTCCATTAAATCTACACCCTTCTGTTTTTTCTTCTTCAAATAGCGAAGATTTCTTCTCCCAGTGTCCAGAGACACATGATGGGAGAAGCAGAACATATAATGTTCCATATAATATATGAAAAGCTCCCACCATCCCAACACCCATCTACACAGACTCACCGGACCAAAGTGAGAGGCGCTGCTCACGCTGGGATCTGCAGGCAAAATCCTTCATCACTCATTCTCCTGGCACCAGCCAGGAGCCTACAGCTTCCAGAAGTTTATTATTCTTGCTCCCCAGCACACAGTGTCTCACGGATGTAGTTAAACAGCTTCCAGCTCAAAAAGAAAGCAGGCACGTGCTCTTCGCTGCCAAGGTGTGATGTCAAAATAACACCAGTCAGCCCAGGGGGAAAGTCCATGCCTGCAAGAGCTGAGAGGAAGGAGGAAGGGAGCATCACACAGCTCTCAGGGAAAGGAGCAGCCCAAACAGAGCTTGCTAAAGGCACATTTTAGCAGCCTGTTCTGCTGAACCAAATGGAACAACCTAAAACATGGCTTTATCCGCTCCCCCTTTCCTCTTTGGTTCTGTTCAGTCTGAATGCTTACAGCATTTTCTAGCTACACAAGGCATTCTGGTGTGATAGGAGCTAGATGCCCAGGTGCCTGAGAGAGGCCTTAAAACAAGGCAAGTTCAATCTTAGGATTGCTGCCTTAGTTCTTTGCGCTGTGCAGTTCCCTGCCTCAAAGCTGCTAGCTGCACATAGCTTTTACACCTTTCTGTATCAGGAAAGCACTTACCCCCTCTCTCAACAGCCTCCGTCAGAACTGATCAGCTTCCCACACACCTCACAGCCTCAGCTGACACCTGCTGCCAACCCCAAGCCAAAGGTCCGCACCCACCACAAAATGGCACCCAGCATTCCTCCCCCACCCCTCCCTCCCTCCCTCCCTCCCACACTTCGGGATGCCCCTGGTCCACAGCCCTCCTGCACAGCACCACTGCTAGGTCTTTAACACTCTTGCAAGTAGAATTGATGAACTTACTCTTCGAGGACAAGGGCCCTTCTAGCTGTTCACAGTTCTACCTCAGGCTAAGCTGGCCCAACTACCTCACCAACCCCAACTGCCACAATCCCCCACAGATCCAGCAACATTAAATCCCTTGCTGCCAGCTGTCCAAAATCACAGCTTCTGGACTTCCCCCAAGCTCCTGCCAGGCCTGCTAATTTGTACCAGCTGTGGCAGGGACCCAGCTTTCTCCCAGCTGGTGCTTTTTCAAGTCATCTCATCCAGCGATAAGGGAGCTCAGTAGATACTATTTGTACGTTCAATTAGGATGTTTCTTCCTACAAGGCAAAACATAAGGTGTCAGCCTTATTGAAGAGTTTCCCTGGTTTACTAGTAGCTACCTGGCACTGCAGGATTTTTAGACAGGGAATCAAAGTTTCGGCTCCTTGGCTTAAAGGAACCACAGCAAGCACTAATTCCTGTCCTAGGAGTACACAGTGTTCCTCTTAGAAGGAACAGAAAGGATAGCCTTCCCCCAAAAGAACAGTTTTGTCTTGTTAAACAAATGGGCAGGAACCAGAATACAGGAAGTTCCGTAAAACACAAGAATGAACTTCACTGTCAGAGTAACAGAGCACTGGAACAGGCTGCCCAGAGAGGTTGTGGAGTCTCCTTCTCTGGAGATATTCAAGACCTATCTAGATGCCTGCCTGCTGTGTGACCTACTGTAGGGAACCTGCTTTAGCAGGGAGTTGGACTCAATGATCTCCAGAGGTTCCTGCCAGCCCCTACAGTTTTGTGAAATACTCCAAGGTGGGGACATATCAGTTTCCTCATTTGGGATGGATTTTGATAAGCCTGCACCAAAGGAGATGCTCTTTCTCACCGAAGCCAACAGGATCAAAGCGTGCAAGTTTCCCTGAAGCAGATTGTTGGGCCCATAAATGCAGAACTTTGCACATCCAGCGGAAGAATTTGGATCTGTGTAAAGCAACAAATACACTTGGGTCAAAATAGGGCCAGAGCTAAAGGAAAATCCTCAGAAGGGTCTCTCAGAAAGGGCCTGGATGATTGAGATTTAATAATGGATGAGGAGAAAAACAACACAGCTCTTCAGCAACTAGAACAGTGCCATTACGGTCCCAGTCACATTTGTGTGAGCCAGTACTAAAGGAAAACCATTTTCCCAAATTAAGACTCATTCAGTTACTTTCATGTGCAGGATTAAGCTTTACATTTGCTATGACAAACTGTGAATGATAAAAGAACTGTTTTGTGCTAGGATCCCTGCACTGCAAAGTTAGTTTTCACCTATGTTTTTTTAATAATTATGTTTATCCAAGGTCATTCACAGGGAAAAAAACGTATGGTTAATCAAACACATTACTTAGCTGCAAAAATAATAAGGATTTTTGAAAATGACTCAAATTTATTTGACTTGAATTTTTTCCTCACATGGGAAAACAAATGAGTATTTACATACTGTAAATTCAAGTGTCTAGCCACCAAAATAATGTCATCAAAAAGTCATCAGGAGAAAAAGGTTTTATTATTTGTAGTGATTTTTTTTTCCTTCTCCTTGAAACCTAAATAAACAGTAAGACTGCAAGCACATTCCACCTAGTAGACGTCTGGGGAGATTGTAAGCCCCAAAGTTCTCCTAGGTGAGCACTATGAGAAGGGTCACAGAGAAGCAAGGGAGAGACTTCTCAGCCCCAATTATCTACTTGGTCTGATTAAGATGAGACACTGTGGGAAGACATATTTCCAGTCATCTCTGACTGCAGCTGGAAAAGACTAAGCAGTTTTGTGTCCGTGACCAGAAGGAATAGACACATCCATCTCTTGCCCTTATTCAATGTGCACCATAATAGAAATACATGGCTGGGCTGCAACTACAGCAAGATGCCTGTGATACCACCCAGGAGATGCCCCTGGCTAGTCACACCTTTAGCAAATCAGATACAACTGCATTTTCTTCTTTCTGATTCAGGATTCAACCAGATGATACTTATCATGCCAGCAAAACCTTGCAGTGGCCCAGCATAGTTTCCAGGTGAGAAAGGACGTGATGACTTGGAATTGCTATTGATTTTTATGCAAGACGAGGCTTGGGGATTGTAGGACAAATGGCAAATGCCTTACTGAAATGACTTCTTAATTAGAAAATTTCAATAGGAATTTTCCCTCCCAGTGTCAGCTACACATAGACATTGTGAAACAAACCCTTCCAAACATCAAAGCAAGAGCAATTGTTTCTCAGTTTCAGGCCAAGCCTGAAACTGGATCCAGATCAGTACTTAGACACATTTTCTTTCATTTTTAAGAGCCGTTGCCCAATGTAATTCTCAGGGCCTCAAATCTAGGTTCATATGAGCTTCATCTCCCATTTTCCTCCTGGTGGCCAATCCATTGTTTGTGAACATCTCCAGCAAGCTGTTGTAAATAATCTACATAGCCCTCAGCCACAGCAGAGATGGTACCACCATGGCCATGTGAACGGCCATCTTGAGTTAGCTGGGTTACACTGCACGTGATATGAAATGAAAAATAAAGCCATGAGCATTCCAGTCATACCAAGCACTCTCCCAACAGTGCTTTAAAACAAATCTCCACTGTTCGGGGGACAGAGCAGAACTGGAGTCTGTCTGCTTCAACTTAAATCTGTCCCTGAATGATGTCCATGAGTTAAAAGGGAGAATGACAAGGAAAGGAACAAATAAACATTACAAAAAGAAAAAGAGAACCAGACTTTTAAACACTCAGAGTCCTGGACAGTTCCCAGGCTAGAATCCATGTGTTATATAAAAACAGTGTTAGCTGTACAGCCTTGTCAGACTGTGTATCAGATATAGATTTACCAGGGGGAAAGAGAAGGCTAATCCTTGCCATGTTGCTATGAGCAGTGCCTTGCAAGGTACACAGTTTCATGTGACAGGACACTGTTCCTTGTGGGCACACAACCCCTCCTGTTAGACACAGGTTGTATTTTCCAGGTTTTCTGTCACTATGGGCAGTACACATAGAAGTTTGGTCAATTGCAAAGAGCTTGAGCTGCTGCATGCAAAGGAGAGGTCTATCTGCTGCTGGTGCCTGGGAACATTTCTGTCCTTCCTTTATACTTCCTTTATACTGCAGCAAGGCAAAGACAGCTAACTTTATTCTGGATGTACCTCAGCTAAAGCTTTGTTGATTTTAAGGGAACAACCCCATGGTTCTCAGATTGTGCCTATAGTTAAGCTACTACAGGCCAAGAAGAAAAGCTATATAGTCCCATATGCCTCTCTCCAGGAGACATTAGGGATCCAGGCTTGGAAACGCAGACAAGGAGCCACCAATCACTGGTTGGTGTTAATATGCAATGCTTAAATACTGCAACTCTTCACCTAAGTGGTCACTTAAATGGTGTCTAGCTGATTCCACAAAAAGCCATCTAGGTTTTCATTTGGCCTAGATTTTGTATTTATGGGTTCAAATATACACCCACACTCAATGCAGAAATTTTAGGCCTCAGCTGCAATTTCTGCTTATACATCTAATAACTCTCTAGAAAATACTAGACAAAGCCAATAAAATGAAAAGCTTTCCTCTGTCTCTCTCCTAAAGCGCCTCTTCAGCTTAACAAAATTTTCCAAGTCACTTAGAGGCCTTTAAATAAAATGAAATCCTAATGATGTCGCTGCCATGAATAATTAATTGTACTACTATCTCTCAAACAAAATCCATTCTCATTAGATTAGAGGTTTTCTCAAGACACATGAGTTCATTATAGCATTTTTACATCCTTCTTGTCTTCTACATTTCTTTGTCTTTCCTTATTCTGTGTCTTTTCTCATTTGCATCTGAGATGTAGGACTCCATCACCTCAGTAGCCTCCAAAGCCAACATGCCAATGGCTGCAGAAGAGATCTCCTGTACAACCATAGGCATACAGTGGCAGGATTGTGACAGCAATTGTGACTGTAGCTTATGAACAGCCTAACTGCGCAGGCAGTTCACTGGACACCCCTGTTTCCAGAGTTTAAAAACTCATTTCAAGAGGTTTACCCTCTGCTAAGAGCTCTAACTCTGAATTTTCAGCCTTTTAAGTGATAGTGAGCTGAAGAACATTGCCATACTAATATTAATAACCATATATCAAGCATTTTTATCTAGCTCTGTACTTAGATTAATAAGGATAGCAGGTGAGTTAAAGATAGAGTCAAATCTACTGCACACAGGAACTAATTTGTCTACCACCATTTTAATAGGCAGAAACTTCAAGGACAGTCAGAGCTACATTTATCTATAAACAAAATAAATTGTTTAAAAACATAATACCAGTCATTCACAGTATTCTTAATAATAGGCTTCATGAGGTGCACGCACACCGAAATCCATCCAGACACAATCCAACTTAAACTGATGGGATCTGGTATTTATTTATTTTTTTTCTATCTAGTGCCAGTCCAAAGTCTTCTTTTGACTGTAACATTAGCATAAGAAATAAGAGATCCCCAAAGATCCCATAATAACTATTATTAACCTTTCAGAAGATGCATAAAAATAAAATCCATTCACTGAACATCTTCAAGATTCTAATTTCATTTTCCACATAAGCAAGTATTACTTCTGGTACTGAGGACAGATTCCAAATCTGAAAATTAAATTTCAGCTCTCGTGTGCTGTGATGTATCAGTGAGATATGGTACAGCTGGTACAATTTCTCAAAAACTGCAAACTGTGCAAGCACACATTGGTAGGAAGACAGCAGAACAGAGAACTCAAAGGGTCTTGTACCCCATGACAAGATTTCTCAAGCATCATGTTATACCTCCCTGCAACTTTCACCACTACGTTCTTCTTGGGATGATACACTTCATAGTTAGAAATAATCTCCTGGTCCAGATTTACGCCTTGGAGCTTACATTCATTCTTCTTGATGCCAGTTTTGTTCTTGTCAAGGTTCTGGCCCAGTTCCATGACTAATGGGGTGAAGAGACCCACAGACCCACATCCTAGGAAAGGAGTAAGGGAGAAAAAGGAGAAAGGGTAAGGAGATGGGCCAAAAAACAAAACAGCGGCAACAAGCTAAAGGAGAGAACTAACTTACTAAATACGATAACAGAATGCAGGATAACACACTATAATACAATATAATTGGAACTGAAGCTAATAAATGAGTGCCCAAAAACCAAAGGCCGTACTCTAATGCTGAAGGCAACACAGCTAAGGAGCACACACCCACAGAGATGAGCAGAAAAAAAGGGCAATCTCGTGACTCTCACTTTTATCTTTCCCTCTGAATGAAAACAGAAATGGAACAGTGAAGTCTTCCAGGATCTGTAGTTCTCCTCTGAGAAAGATATATACCCAAGAACTATCAACAATCCATGGAACTGGAGCACTAAGTTTTTAACTCCCAGTGTACTACCTGATGGTTATGATGTGGAATACTGATAACAGAAATCATAAAACCATGACAGTTCTTTATACTAAAGAGCTACTTTCCCTGCTGGATTTTATTCCCTTGACATATTCACAGGCAACAATCGTGTCATCTCTCAGCCTCCATCTTATCAGATGATTTAAGCTTCTTTAGTCTCCCATGAATAGTTCTCAAAATTCTCCTAATCATCCAAGTGTCTTTTCCTCGATGCTCCCTCCAGCTTTGAGATAACCTATGGTGAAAATGGGTAAGTGAAATTGTACGTGTCATTGTATATTAACAGCCTGAACAAATACTTTTTTTCATTGTTACTTCAACCTGTGACTCCTTGTGAACCTTTGGTCATCCATTAAATTCAGCATACTTTGCTGAATTATGTGTTTTTGGCTCATTAAGACTAATTCCTGAAATTAGCCACGGATTTTTTTCATTCAACATTTTGCATTGCTGTGTTTCACCTTATTTTCATTAGTTCAGAAGGTTCATTAGTTCATTAGTTCAGAAGGACACCACCGATTTTTTGATATTGCTCATGATCATAACAACCTAGGAGCAAATTTCTTTGGCACTCCAGAGCATGGCTGTGTTCTGGTGAGAACAGCTGTAAGTACAACATATAACGCAGCACTGGAAAAGACAAAGGGAAATGGCTGTTACCCCCATCATCCTCTGATTGCCCATGGTAATCTGTCCTTGAAGATGCTGGTTTTTATGCAAGATCATGAGCTGAACTATTCAATATAAATTTCTTCCTCAAGGCTATATATCAAAACATGCCTTCAGCCCTGAAATCCCCCCCATCAACAGAACTTCTTGTTTCCTCTTCTTTCTTTATCTAGCTTGTGGACCCCTCCCTATCTTATCTAAACTAATAAATTCTCTTAAAGCATGACAAAAATCCCCTCTTTTAGACATGACATTTCATGTTCCTGTTGTCTCTACAGCACTTTCCAATAAAACTTTTGCCTTTGTTCAAAGTTAAGACAGGTCCTGCACTTCTGCTGTCAACAGTTTCAAAACTCCTCTGCAGCCCAGCCCTAGGGCCCAATAGTCCCCCTTACTCCACTCATTATTACCCATCATCTCACAAAGTTTTTCCTTCTCTTTACCTGCCATTTGGCTTAAAGGGATTTGTACGGCATTCAGTCAATTCAAGGACTATGGCTGAGTTTTGATGATCCCTTCTTTGGCAACATCCTTGCTGCTGAACATGAATGAGTTCACAATTCCACGGACTCCCCTTAGGCCAATGCCTCGTGGAAGAAATCTGCCACCTAAAGGACACAGGAATACCTAGATCTTAGTAATTCTAGCTACTGTATTCCCCCAGCTAGACTATTCAGCTCTAATTTAATCATAGAAGTCTACCCATTTCTTAATCTAAGTCAGGGGATCTATCAGATTCCCAACACTACACCAGTAAGTTTCTATTTTAACCATTCTTGTCATAAAAATTTAATGCAAAACAGGCCTTCTTGACCACACTTACCTTTATTTGTTTCTTTATCATACCACAAATACCGATACCTTTGGCTTTACTAATCTTTCCTGAACATTCAGATATTATCCCATAGAACTCCATTCTTTTATAATCTGTTCTCAAAATGTATTTTCAGTATCACGAGATTATTCACTACTAATTCATATGCCTATATTGCAATAATGCTAATTACATGTTTGTGTTAATACTATCAAGCCTTGACTGGATATCTATTAAGAACTGAGATGTTTCTGTAATTATACAAGTGCCATGATCTTTAACTGAGATTATTCCTTTTTAATAGTCCCCTGATTCTGGTCTCAATTTTCCTGACTCTAGTCTCAGTACCTACCACTACTGTACCCACTATATCTCAGTTTCTTCTGAGCTCAGACACCACCCAGCCTCCCAAAGGCTGCAATGACTAGTTCAGTTCTGCCGCTCACTACTATCTCCTTCAGCTAGCTGCACTGTTCCTCCAAGCAGTGCCCCACATGCAGATCTGTAGTGGTGGCCATCACTCAGAGCCTATGAAAGTTTTCCCATAGTCGGGTACTCCCAACACATGTACACCACTGGGCCACCAGCAACAACAACAGCTTGCTTTGCCCATCCCTCCTGAGTTACGCACACACACTGCAGACCACCAGTGCTGTAACTTACAGCCATTTTATCAGTCTGTCAGTCACTTTGGTTCATTCCACTGAGGAATGGACATCAAATGCTACCTTCAAATTCTGAGCGCTTGCTACCTTATCCAATCCATGACTAAACTACACCATTACGTCCAGCTATGCTTACAGGCCATCAATTGTCTACCATCTCAAGCCTGACATGACATACAACTTTAGTAAAAATGCATCACCCTCACACCAACTTCATGGCTCTAGTTGCTGCGCTCCCCTGGTTTGTCATGATTTGGGTTTATTGCTGAGATCAGCTCCATATCTACATGAAAACCCAGCAGTTCATTTACTGCAATTAAGGCAGAAAATCACTCATCCTTTTGTATACAAAAGAACAACAGAACAACACAATGGAAACTGAGTAGATTATGCTGATGGGAACACCAGCCCCTTAGATATATGTGTAATTGAATGTGAGTGAGTGCATGTGTGTCTATGTGACTATACAGAGTGAGTCAGTCTGTTATCCTTACAAGGAAGGTCACTGTAGCTATTAAATTACAACAGGGAGAAACATTAATGTAGCTACTAAAATCAAAATCAAATTGATTTTAGAAATGATCGGTACCCACATTTGCAATTACAATTTTTCCTCTTAAAAATGGAAAAATTCTTCAGAGGCAGATGTAGTGAAGTAAACTGGAGTTCTTCCTGTTGAACTTAAAAAAAAAAACAAAAAAAAACAAGAACAAGATAATTCACCCTTAATGTTCCTTGACCTAATTTCTTTGTCTTTTAACATCAAAAAAGCCAGTTAATGTTAAGTATTATCATCTGTGATGTGGGTACCAAGGAAACAGGCTCTCAGATTAAGGACAAAGTTTCCCAGTACTAGGGCAGCCAACAGAGTTCTCCAGAACTTATTTCAACAATGCTACTTCTTGCTCTCAAATACTAGATCTAAAAGACACATTTCTATCTGTGATCTTGCTATTCTTTGGGCTGTTGGGACACTACAGGCCCTCAGCGATGGGTAATTATACCATGCAAACTGAAATATCCTCCCCAAGAACCACAGAGGGAGTTTGACCCGATATCTTATGGGAAGTGCTTTCCCAATCTCCATCTCAATCAGTGGTATTTCATATTGCCAAATTCTCCATAATTGCCACGATAAAATTTGAAATCATTTGTAAGCCCAGATATTCAGCTCACACAGAATTGCTAGGAGAGGAGAGAAGGGCAGAGGGAGAAGAACAGACTTTCCCAAGAGATCATTTGGTGCCTTCATACATCACAAGAGCCAACTCCCAAATTTTCCAACAGCAGCTCTGAATGCACAAACGAGGCCGGGATCTTTGTCTATGTTAAAAGATACCTCAACAGCAGCAGAAAGAATTGCACTACCCAAAGAGAAATCATCCTAGATACGTGCAATAGAGCAGACAAACAATGAAAAAGACAGCCACTGATAATTTCTTATTTGTCATGAAAGAAATCACTCACAATTGCCCTGAGCAACCAGATGCAGTGGGTGGCAACCCTGTCCACAGCACGGGCTTGGAACTGGATGGGCTTTAAGGCCCCTTCCAATTCAAGCCATTCTGTGGTTCTAAATGATTCCATGATAACAGTTTCTTGCATAACTTTCTCAGCTTGGTTCTCAAAAAAAAGAAAGTCTCATGTTATTCTGCTTGGATATTACAGTCCTATTTCTTAAATAGACATCAGACATCTCAGAATGCTTACAAACACGTAGCAAAAAGTGACTCCCTCAAGAAAGGGTTCCTCCTCACAACACAGTCCCTCAGCTTAGCCTTCTGAAACTGTTTTTCACAGCTGCCAATTTCATGCTGCACCAATCTAACCAAGAGAGCAAACCAAGAACAAGGAAAACAAACCTTAATCATACAGTTGTCATTATAATCTGCCTTGCATTTCACATATGGAAATGTCCCTGAACTGCAGTCAAAAGAGGAAGATGAAGCCAGTACAGAGGGAGACAGAAGAAAATTGAGATCTATTCCCCATCAAAATTCTTTCAAGTGGTTTTAGTCACCTATAAAGGAACAGAAGACCAACTGTACACATGCAAACACTCCAAGGTAGAAAGAAATTGAAGCATTATATATTTAATGTACATGCAAAGTCATGTATCTCTGTGATGCTTGAAGAGTATTGGATCAAATAACCTTGGGGCCAGAATTTTGTACAGTGCAAGCAGACCCAAGTCCACACTGCTTATTTAGCCAGTGCCATATGATGCACAGACAGCAGATGAGGAGTAAGGCCAACAGCTTCAGGGTTCTGCCTCGTTCACTCATCTGCATTTTGTTTGAAATACAAAACCAAGATGTTGTGCAGATCAACCCAGTGCTTTGGTTCCTTTAGTGCTTCAGAACAGCAGCTTTGGTCTCATGAGAAAGTATATTTCATAGCAACAGTATCTTAAGATATTTCTGTCACTGAGTGATGCTCATGTTGTGCCATGCCATGCAGCCACTCCATTAGACCAAAAGATCTGCTGGGTGTCCCCACTGGAAACTGGATCAGGTAACTGACTCAGCCTTTTTAAGCACCATAAGAATGACAACCTCTACAGACCAGTGCCACGTTGTAATGCTGCATGTGTCACCAGTATTACATGGTACAAAACTGGATGTCTTAAATGCTGTCACCTTGCCTTGCAATGGACCTCAAGTGCTCTGACTAAATTCCATCCCTCACCAAATAAATGCAGTTGGCAAAACAACATCACGAAGGTGACAGCTGTCCTCCACCAGCTGCAGTTTATTTAGGGGGAAGTTACTTGGATGACTTGAGACAAATGTTTGCTTCAGCAATTAAAAACATTAGTTGCTCTGAAGTGTCATATATCATCATAGATGGTTGCTAGGAAGACACATGCCATCCTTTGCATTATAATTAAGACGTAGGAAATGTAAGTCAAGAGAAATCAAGACCAAGTCAGACATAATCATCCTAATTAATGACATTCATGCTGCAACTTGTGTTCCACCTACCCCTGTAGCAAGAAGAAAAAAAAACAGTATTATCAACAGCATACAAACAAAAAAACCCCAAGGATTCCACATTTCCCAGAGCCAGCTCTGTGTCACAATCTGGAAGCTGTTTTTCTTTTTCAGCCAGATGAAGACAGCAGGGTGCCTAACATGTTGCAGCAATACTTCACCAAGCAGGAGCATTACCATATGCTTCTGAATGGGAAAGTCTAACTGCTACAAATAGGGCTGCTCAGAGAGCCTTGACTACGAAGCTCTCAAGCCAGAAAGGAGATACAGCAATGGGAGCAATTTCACACCTCCCTCACCATACCTCATGCTCTTATTTCTAGTAGGAGTCGAGACCAAGAAGGGTTTAGTTGGTGGTTCTTTTGTCAAGGGAAAATTCTCTGGCCTTCCCTCCAAGCACCAGCTATCTCAGGAAGATGACTGCCATGCATGGGAAGATATTTTAAATGTACAATGTCCACTCAGTATATTCACTACCATGTGTGACTCGCTGATGCAAGAGGAGCGTAAATGCTTGCTAATAATTTATGACTGAGTTTTAATTGCATAGAATACATTGCTGTTTCTCAGGTTTTACTCTTGAGATCTGACTTGTAATATTGGATGATTATAGAAAGGAAGAGCTGCAAGTGTCTGCAGAACTTCCATACCAGTAAAACAGCTATTAGTTCCTAAAATTGGCACTGTCGATCTTTAAATGAAATTAATCATTTACCAGTTTTTTTTTCTAAAATAATATGTAGTTATGCTGAACCTGGGACGTGGATGTGTACACAGAACATATGCTTCCAGCACAAAATACCTAAGCCCTCAGTATTCAAAAAAAAAAACAACAAACAAACCAAAAAACTTCTCCCCAGGCAAGTTTCACCTTTTGCAAGTTGAAACATTAGGCCAGTAGGACCCTGCATCACTTTGCTCCAAAACACTGCTTCCTCTACCCATATTATGACCACTCTTGAATAGCTGACTGCCACCCAAGGCCAGACTCAGGTTGCCATGTTGTACCTTCCTGTTACCAAGAGCACCACTCGCACAGGCTAAGGTCTTTCTTAAGAGACAAGATCGAAAAACAACAATAAAAAGCTTTCCAAGGACCACACTGGTCTGGTACCAGGCAGCTGCGGTAGCAGAGGCTGTGTTGTGCCACCATCTAGTGGGGAATTTTAGAAGTGCTGCTGTCTTCAATCGGTGCACTTCCACCTCAGACAGATTTCTTCTGCAAGGTTTTGTTGCATGAAACCAGAAATGAGTGGGGTGACCTCAGCACCTCGCTCAGGAAAGGCTCACAAGAGTTACTCCATCACACACAGTGTGTTTTCTTATTTTGTCTATTACTCATTTCCCTAATTATCTCAGATTAATTAGAGCATCAAGCTTGTGCTGGCTAAGCAAATTGCTCATTTATTTTCACAGCAACGTATTTTCACATTAATGCGGTTATTTTATCACTACAATTTAACCTTGCACCAAGTTACTAACCAAAGCATTTCAGAAAAGCCCTCTGCTCTAAAAAATGACTTCTGCTTCTGCATTTTTTCCTGCAAGGACAACTAAAACTAAGTTAGGGTAAGAACAACAGTTAACAGTTAATATCATGCAGCTGAAAAGAATGCCTGGGATTGTAATTCCTCCTTCCCTTTTGCTCCTCCTGCAGCCATGAAAAAACTTTATTACAGTAAGGTTCACAGGCCAGAACACTAAACCTAAGCTTAAACAAAGATGAGCAGAATGACTTCAGCTTCCTCAGCCCTTAAAATAAATCTAATAAAATCACATCAGTTTATCAGTATCGCAAATATGGTTTCTTCACATTAAACAGACAAAAGAATATTGCACATTCTGCCCATTCTGCCATGGGACACTGCTTGCTTCTTTAACTTCTAAGGGGGATAAAATGCTAACCAGCTTAATTTTTTTTTTTTTTTTTAATGGATAGTTCTTCCAGGTCCAGGTTTGCACTTCCCTCTACTCCAACAAGCACTACTGAGCAAACTGCCCTTCAAGTACACTTGAACTGCTAAGCATTCCAATAGTTTCCCTCTCCTCTTTCAAAAGCAAGGGCTTCTGTAAACAGCAGCCAGTGAACAAAACCAGCTGACAGCATGAGGCTGCCTCTCACATTACAGGCACCCTAGAGGCCAGAACTCACACAGAACCACTGCCACACAGAATAGTGGAATTTTTTCTTCTTTTTTTTGGAATGAAAATCTTGATTTTTATTACCTCACATTATCATATTACTCGGATGAGCAGTGGCTTTGAAACAAACAAGAATTATGGAATGGCAACTCACATCCCATTCCACACTGTCCTGCCTGTATTTCTACTGCAATGTGAAAGAAATCATCCACGTGTAAGACCACAGTGACATTAATTAAATTAACTCCAATACTTAATACATCAAAGCTTTCCAATCACAAGGAATACAGTATCAGCCTGGGTACTTTGGCTAGTCTGTGCAAAAGAAAATGCATTCCAACCTGGTGCACATGCACATCTACTTTAGCTAGACTTAGACAGTCTATCTGGACATGCCCAAAAAATTCAAGTAGGTCCACAGTCATGATGCTGGCATAAATTCTGGACTTCCTTGCAGTAGCAAAGGTTGCTGACGAAAAGCCTTATGTTAGAAAGCTTTCAGATTGCATGGGAAACAAGCAGCAGAAACACATCATTATTCACATCATATGCCCCCAAAGTGCTTTCACATCACCTATTACCATTATGAACTTCACTTCATGAAGTATTTTCCCTCTGCTGTAGTAAGATGACAGCAGAGGACATGTGAGGCAGAAGTTGCCTTTTCCTAAAGTTGCTCTAAAGTTGGCATAAGCCACAGTACAACAGGAAGCAGCAGAATGTAAAGGCTGCCCAAAGTCTCTACAGCAAGGGGTAACACCAGGAAGAGCTTGTAAGCTCTTAAATTAACAGGAGAAAAACAATCCCTTTAAACACTCATTATCTGAAACTAGAAAAAGCTTGGGTATATACTACATTTGTTTGTTAAACAGTGGCATTGCTAAATACAGTGTAAATTGTGATCAAAAAGCCACTGTAAGTCCAGAGACACATCTCAGTTCTAAAGTGTTGTTGGAGAAGGCACAATACCTTTCTTGCTCTATTTCCTCAGTACTGCATACGCTCCTTTCATATACCTCCCACATCAGAACTGTGGATCTCATCTGCCTCTTCACACCAAGTGTTATGGATGGATGGAGCACTTTCCATCTCTACCTTACCACACTACGAAGCTCCTGAACAAGCTGGCATAGATCTGCTAGTTGGTGCACAGGCTTCCTCTAAACATCAAGTATCTGCCATTTCATGCCCTCCTGTAAGGTGAAAGAAAGATAAATTTCAACCACTTCTTCCTATTGAAAAATGGCAAGTGATGCATAGCCACATTACAGAAACATTAACACCAAGGTACATCTTATGCTGCCTTAATTCTTATGCTTCTCATTCCATCCCATGATGAAGATTTGCTACCATTCAGAATCTAGCTTTGCATACAGCCACACACTACATAATTTGTTTTGTTCTGTAAGACAATTCCTACAAAGATATAGAGAACTGTTTTCCTAGGCTTTTCTCTATCCTATCACCACATGTCATGCTGCTCAATTCCATGGCTAAATTACTCAAAATCCCATAAACACAAGTGTCTGAACTTACCAATTTTTGATCAAGCAAGTCCAATGGCAGCCAAGACTGTCACTGCATGTCACTCCTTAAAAAGAAGTCTTTATAATTAGTTCTTCTCAACTGAAAGCAGCTGTCCACAGTAATGGGAGTAAAACATCACATTTAATGTGATTTATTCATCATTGCTATCTATACAGAAAATGATTGATGCTTTAAAGACACATCTTTTTCTCCTTTACTGAAAGATTCATTATAGAGAATGTTTTATGAGCTACAAAAAACTCTTAAGCTGTTTAAATTAAAAATCATAGTTCACATTTATTTTTTCCCCAGATTGAAATTCAACTCTCCACAAGGCCTAGAAAACCTGACAAAAGTTTTAAGAATATTAAACCAAACAAGATGCAAGCTTAAATCTTCACTGCACAGCTTCAGTAGTTTGTCATGAGCAAGGAGAAAACAAAACCTTCATTGTTCAGACCTTTAAGATCCTTGCTTTGTAACCGAAAAATAGACATCTGGTTTATATTTGGTCACAGATTAACAGGATCCCAGCAGTCATTCTGAAGTTAGGTAATACATGATAATTTCAAAATTAAGGACAAATATAAGCAAACAGTCTAAAATCTGAAGTAAACTGAAAACTGACAGCAGCACTGTCATTCTCTTACGTAAAACTTTCTTTGTTTCAGTTTTATTTTAAACAGAACACAAAGAGAATATAGATACCATGATGCTGAGCTCCTATCTGTAGTGGTATAGCACTGCTACAAACACATCACTGTAGACAGTATCAGTAATGCCACCGTGATCAACTTTATTCCACTCTCAATCATATCCTCCTCCTTAACAATGCACTATTTAGTTGTCTGCATTCAAATATTCATATAAACATCCAAAAGAGTTGCCATAATAGTTTTTATTAAAAAAACTAATTTACATGTTCCCCCCCCCAGTACAGCTATGTTTTTTAAAAAGTACTGTATGTATCAAACATTTAAGGTTTATCCCATCACTTCTGATTCTCTTTGAAGAGCTGTCAGCCCTCTATAAGTTTAATGAACTTCACTGCAGCCTCTATAAAAAGCTTTCGGTTTTCTGAAGATACAAAATGAGGCTCTGTATTTTGCGGCATGAAGACAACATGCCTTTAGCAAGTAAACCTTGTGTTTACACCATTCTTCTGGGAACGATGCAAACTCCAAATCCCAATTCATATCTGCATGGAACTAGGTCAAGATACACTGAAGTTACTCAGTCAGCATTCAGGAAAATCTGTCAACATTCATAATTTTTAACAGCTCTTTAAAGAGGTAATGGTGCAGATTAAGTACAAGCTTTTCGCCTCAGTGTAATACACATCTGAAATTAAAATAAAACATGGAAGACCAGTATCTTTACATTTCATTCTTCAGAAAAAGAAGAATCTTAAGGAAAACATTTAGTAGTCCACTTGTGCTTAAAATACATAATGCATGAGAAAGCCAAAAGAAAAAAAACAACACATTTTTGTACACCGTGATCAAAAAGATAACATTATAAATTTTATGAAATTGCACTGCGTTTAAAACACTCTCTAGAATCTGCTCCACTTCTATGTATGGCTACTGAGACTGTCTGATGCAGTTCCTCTTTTGTTTTAATTGCCAACCTGTGGAGGCCCTTCAGGGATGAGTGATGTGAAGAAGGTTGTGATAAAGGACCAAGCAGAAGCCATGAATCCAGGCTGCTGCTCTATATTGGCATCTTCACCAGCATCTTCTCCACTGTCTTCATCAATCCCATCATCCATAAGTCGTTCCTTCAAAAAACAGAAATTAAAGCAGTTCAGCTCCTTCCTTTCAGAGCTCCAAAGGCCAACAGTAATATTGTACTGCATTAAGAAAGTGAAGATATGCAACTGAAGTAGACACAAACAGTCAGACTGAAAAGATAGAATCACAGAATGGCCTGGGTTGAAAAGGACCACAAAGGTCATCTAGTTTCAACCCCCTGCTGTGTGCAGGGTCGCCAACCAGCAGACCAGGCTGCCCAGAGCCACATCCAGCCTGGCCTTGAATGCCTCCAGGGATGGGGTGTCCACAGCCTCCTTAAGGCAACCTGTTCCAGTGTGAACAGGTTTAATAGATTTAAGCACCTCCCACAGTATTTCCATCTTACACATTCTCAATTCAAGATAGTTTGTTCTGTTATCAACAGGTACTTGCATATACCTTGTAAGACTTTCAGGTATTATACTATCAGCTATGTATGTTTCTACTCACCATCTCTTCAAGATCAGGATTGTTTGCATTTTGCCCATCACGGTTCCCTTCCACGTTATTGGCTGCTTGTTGCTGGCCACCCTCTTGCCTAAAGGGGAACCATCCAGCCTGGTGTCTATGTAAGAAAATGGAGCAGCTGAGAATCTCTTTCAAAAGAAAGGATAACTTTCTCTTTGCCTTGCATTAATTTGTACAAGTGCTTTCAAATGAACAAGTTGTACACACTTTTCCAGAAGTCTTTCTTCAAGATAGAATGGCTATTCCTTGATTTCTGGGTTAAGAAAAATCTTGCTAGGTTCCCAGCCACCAGAGCCAGAAGATGTACTTTCTTTCAGTAGGGGAACTGACAACAACAGTACTGATACATCTTAACAAACGGGGCAGAGTGTAGGTCTGTATGACACACTATGAAAGCAAAAGTGTCAAGCCCTTATTTCTGCCTGACAATTTGCTCCATAGATTTCACACATTTTTTGATGTACAAATAAGCTTAGCTCCACAGTTCTCTCTTCAAATAGAAGCAGTAAAGCTTTTAAATTTACACAAGAATACTTCTGAGTTATTACACGAACTTCCCTCCCCAACACCTGCTTTCATAATTTCCATCCCCAAATCCTACATTTCTACTATACCACTCTGTCAGTATCACTGATATTTAAAAGCACTGTGTTTCAAGTGTTGTTTCCAAGTTACTGTAAAAACATTTCATGAACATGTTCCCCCACCCCTCAAATCAGCTCTTGACCTCAATTGATATTTAAATTTGACAAACCTTACAATGAAGGAACAGTAACTAAACTTTTGTATTTGAAGCATTACTCACAGTTTAAAGACTGTACACTAGCACTATATTCCCTATATCTAATCTGTGGTTATACTTAAGCTTTGTACTCACAAGTAAACCAGTAGCATGGCTCCCATTACCATGACAAACCGACTGAAGGAAGAATAGAAGTATACAATGCTCAGAAGAATAGCTGCTCTAGAGAATGTGTACATCCAGTCCAGCCAATCCCGGTTGAAGTCCTCCTCATTCACCACAGGGCCTCCCTGGGCATTCATCTGAACATTTGGGTTCACAGGCCTGTTCTCCTGGATGGCTACATTCGGCACTGCCGCAGGCTCATTTGCAGGAGCACGTTGGGAATTTACAGCCTGAGCGCCTGCAGATCTCACTGATTCAGTGCTGGATGTCACTTGGGCTGAAACAGCAGCTTGGCTAAAGATTCAAATACAAAACTGTCAAAAAGCATGAAATAGTTTCTAAGCCTACTCTTGTCTTCTCCCCTGCACTGCTGAACACACAATTTCAGATATAATACAGGTCAAAACATTTTTCCTTTAAATCTTTACTTATTAATAAAATAATTTAATTCCAATCCAAAGCTGGATTTTGTAATTCTTTTTAATGAAGTTTGTCCATGTAAAAACAGCACATCCAGACAAAGCAAGCACAAACATTTTGATGCTGCAAGTAGTATTTAAGATCTTCATTTCATTAGTATAACACAGCACCACGTAATATAACGTAAACTTACTATTGCATGTAGTACTGACGTGCATACATCTGTTGCCACCATATCATCTGTAAGGGACTGAATGCAGGATATACAGGAAATCCAGCAGGAATAGCCTGGCCTGGAAATTGGTTACCTATATTGCTGTGGAAGGATTAAAAGAAAAATATTCAGTTTTCTATTTCCACATTTATAAAGTGTCCCAGTACAAAAAACCTGTTAAAGTAACACTTCTCATTTCATTTGTCCTTCTGAAGTAACGCACTGAAATAACATTGAAACAAGGTAAGATCATCCAGACTATTCCAAAAGAGCTCTTCACTTTCATGCAATAAATTAGTGAGTTATTTCCATATGTAGAGAACTAGCATTTCTGCACTTAAGATTTCTGTCACTAGCCCCATCTCTGGGACAAAAAGAACAAGCTGACAGTTAATTAAAATTGTGTGTAACTGCAGAAATTCATCCATGTAATTCCTTTTAAGTTCTTACGGGATACGTAAAACTTACATAAAAGCTTTTGTAGCTTTCTTTTAGAAATAATACCATCATGATTGCTGACAAAGGACTGAACATAAGCAAAGAGATCAAAATTCATCTTTCAGATAGTCTGCAGACCACAACCGGTAGAACACTGTAAATGCATTATTCTTCCCACTTCATACTTAACAGCATAAAGGATTCTCCTCCCTACAGGTTTTTAACTCTGATTCACATGCAAGAAATAAGAACTTACATATAGGAACTTCATAAGTTTGTCTGCTTTTAAACTTCCTGGCCACTCTTACTTCCTCGATCACACAGTGTGTCTTGGCAAGATTTCTAACACTTTCCCCCAAAGATTTTGATGCACTGAACTGTAGTAAACACAGACATCTTTCAGGATAGCATGAGAGTATAAGGCGTGAAGTTCATTCAAACTGCAGGCAGCAAGCTGAAGGTTGTTAGAGTTAAGGTAGTATGGTTAGATTGCAGTTGGACTTGATCTTGAAGGCCTTTTCCAACCTGAGCAATTCTGTGATTCTATAATTCTAATAGTTCCACAAACTACACCTATTCCCTAAGTTAGGCACTCCCCACAAAGGTATCAGCAAGAGACTTCCTTAGTATATCAGACACACACAGAAAGGAAGGTGGGAGGAAGGCACCCAAACCTTTTTCCATCTCATATGTGAGAAAGTATTTCATGGTCATTCTGGATGAGAGCCTGCCAAGCAACCCTGCTAAAACTCAGCTTGTTGTTCTTGGATTTAGTCATTACTTATTCTGTTAAAAGTCTCTCTCTTCTCACATCACTGACAAGAAATGCATTTGTTCAACACCCTTGGCTAAAGACATTTACTAGTAATTTCATATGAGACTTGATATTAACTTCAAGTGCTATTTTAACATCCTTCGAAGTATACTTGCTACTTTATGACAACGCAGCAAGCAAATGCTACCATTTGCTTACGAAGCAAAGCTGATATTTGTGTTCTGGAACATTCTGTTTGCTGTCTGTATGTCATTCTGTCACAAACATTAGCATGTACACAATGCAAAAACATTCCTTTAGGTGGGCTGCCCACACTTCACAAACAATCCCACCACCTTCACGTTTCTCATCTGTTCACTGCTTCCAAGTAGTCTCCAATCTGAAATGCAAGCCATTTCAGAACTGAATCCATCTGTTCTGCTTGTTGTGCTCACACTGGGGCCCTGATCTAAGTCCACAGAAGCAGACAACGCTGCTCTTGCTCTCCACAGAGAAAGACTGACTCGGTAGACAAGCAGACTGCTTGTCCAAACCCATCTCAAATCTAGCTTTTTAGACAATGCAAATTATAAAAACTTCAAAGCAAGAGAAAATGTTGAAATATTACAGAGAACGAAATTGAAAAATCTGACTTAACTGTTTTCTCAAACAGGATTTGATTTGTACACTGAAGTTTTGTGCCAGGAACTGAAAAAAAACCACCAAAAATCAACACTTCATTGACAAGTATTTCTGCTATTTATTTGTACTAATTGCTCTACTAATTAAAAGGTTGCAAAATGCTCAAGTGAATGGACCCTCGTGAATGCAGACCTTTTCTCATCAGTAGAGTCTATAGTTCATCATGCAGCTAGAATAAAGCTGTGTTTGGTCATGAAACAACAGGAAAAATTCACAGAGCAACATAAGTTTCAGCTACAAATCTCCACTGTTGGTAACAAGTCAATGTCTATATAAGAATTACATTAATACCAGATTTCACTGAATTGAAAGACGTGTTTCAGAAGCACTGCTAATGCACTTGAGCAACAAATCACAGAATCACAGAATGGCCTGGGTTGAAAAGGACCACAATGATCATCTAGTTTCAAACCCCCCTGCTATGTGCAGGGTCACCAACCACCAGACCAGGCTGCCCAGAGCCACATCCAGCCTGGTATGCACACATGCTGGCTGATCACAGTAGATGTAATCCAAATAAGACAGAAAGCCCTGAAATATGCGAGTGTTGATGCCAAGTCCTCAGTACCTCTTTCAGTCTACAAATCCCCTCCTCTCGATCCACATTAACTGCTAATACAGATACAGTCTTAGAATAACTTAAAATCATTTTCTGAACACTAATGACTTCTAAACTGACTCTTCCTAAGTGTATCTTAATTATTTCACCTAGCATAACAAACAGTTCTGCTGTTTTGAAGAAGCACAATGACAGAAAAAAAAAAATACCATGTTCAGGGTATGTTTATGTGAAAAGTTAATTTTAAGAGAAAAATAAACATCTTACAGATGAGTAACACAATACGCAAGAATTGCTCCTGGAATTAATTTACAGCAGTCCTGCCAGTCAACCTACTGTCATCTAGCTTTGTCATAAAGGCAAGTATAACCACTTCCACAGAGTGGTTCTGATGTGGTCAGAATAACGTGAATGCTCCACTGAATGCAAAAAGCAATCTCTTCTCAGGAGAGATCACATTTCTGATGGATAATAAAATGGACTTGAAAGAACTCAGGATGAAAACAGAACAGTTGAGGTTAACTCTAACAGAACAGTAACTAATTGAAGCAAATCTAAATACATTTTTAACAGTTCTTGACATGTTTTCCTCAATGGGGAAAATAAGCATTATCATTGGTAGATTCATAGGTTGTTTTAGTGGGCCTCCCCCCAGTATTCACAGAAATACCTGCAAACTAAACACAGCACTATTGGAGAACACCTTGTAAAAAAATAATAATTCTTGAAAGCATTCCCTGATGAGCTAACATATAAGAAAACATTATCCTTCTACCTTCCTGTTGGAAGAAAACTAAGCAAGCCAGCATTAATAAGAAGCTGTAAAGACCACGCAGGATAAGATTTCTGAAACATACTTTGTAAGTGCAAAAAAGAAAAAGGTGGGGTTTTGAAAGTTAATAGATCAATAAATGTACAAATGGGTTATGTTTTTGACACAGGAAAATAAGATACTGTAGGTTCAGAAACACATACTCAAAACACCTCATTTCTAAAATTGAATCCAGTATGAACAAGTGAAGAGCTGAATTTTGTATGTGTCAAAAAAATCAAGAATCATCATATTCTGGTAAAAATTTAGTCTTGTTGATTCCAATAAAGGACAAGAAAGAGCAACCAGACAATAATTTGATCAGCTACATCCATTAACTACAACCACTAAATAAACACTCGCTTCCATCAACAGAGCAGCAAGAGCAGAAACCACTCCTGGCTTAAAAACATCAATGCTCATATGAAAAAATGCTTCTAAATGTGACTTATGCTTTGAGACAAAACAGCAGAGTCATTCTGAAGACTGCTAAAGAAGCATAATTGTAAGGGAACATTTAAGAGTATTCTAAAGAGTATAAAGCAATCCTCAGCTCTTTCAGTCTCACTTACCCCTGCATTAAATAAGGAAACTGGTGGCTCGGTATGGGATCACTCTGTGCTTGTGGGAGGTTACGATGTCTCATTCCATCTGCACCAGTGTTCAAAGATGGAGATGAAGCTTCTTGGTTTGTGGGTGAGGCAGCAGTTGATCCAGAATGGTCCAAACTCTTCATAATAAATAAAACTGAAGTTAGGGATATTTTTACCACAATAACAAAAGTTACAACCGTGTCCTAAAAAAATTATTTGCTTTAATGTTTTGGTTTATAACTGTTCTATTGTGTATGAGTAACAAGCAAGACTACTGGGGTTGTATATACTCTGGCAAGGTTTTCGTTAAAAACAGAAAAAAAAAATCAAAATTGCACTCAGGTGCACATAAAATAAAGTTTTCAGAAGCACACAGTATTTGACAGCTCCAAGGGAAATCCATAAATCACTGGGAAACAAGGTTTTGAAAAGCTGAAACAAAGCTTAATTAAAAAAATATTTAGCAGCAGTGAATTCTAGAGGCTACTGCTAACACATTGGTAACAGACGTAATTATGAACTCAGGTTGTGGCTTTACACTCAGAGACAAGAGGTGCCTGCTGTAGAAAATACTCTTCTGTCCTTGTCTTCAGTTTCCCATTCTACTCTTCTAAACTAACCATCATATTCAACCTGACAATTACCAATCCAAATCACTGTGCCAGCTGCTGGGGTAGGGAAAGGGAATAACAAGAAAGTACCTACAAACTCTGTAGGCTCTCATGGTCACACCTACATAGGGGCTCAGGCCTTCAACACATTCCAGGACAAAAACTTAATCCTGGAAGCAGGACAACAGGTGGGTCTCCTTTATCATTTGTCACCACAACAAGACTGTAATTTGGTTACCAAGATGCATTGTTTTAGTTTTATTGTATCCCCAAATCCGATCGCTAAGCATTATTGTGATGTTTACTCGTAAAAAAAACCCCTCTTCAAATCTGACAACTCAGTAACTGAGAAGCTGCAACTATTTAAGACATCTTTATCATACTTGCCCTGCAAAGGAAAACAAGAAAAAAATATATCACTACACAGTAGGGAAAACAAAAAAAAGAAAAACAAATGGAAGAACAATGGCCATTTAAGCCTTGGAATTTGGTTGCTTCCTTCCAAGTATCATAAATTTAACAATGCACACACTGACTGCTTTAAGTACTCATTAATTAATACAGTCATTAACATCACTTGTAACCAATCTTGGTAGCAATAAAACAAAAGACCCCTTTGTACTTATATTGCTGCTCACAAGTACAACAGTCTTTGGAAAGATGTTGCACTGACTATCCACTCTTCTACCACTGAACTGTCAATTTTTACGTCACAGAGCAGTCAGAAACAGCACGGCATCAATCAGAGAATCAAGACAGAAAGCTTATTACTGAAAGGGTATTTCACGTGTTGATAATCAACACATCACAGATGAAGGGTAACAGTTTTGTATACTCCCTTTCTGACTAACCTTTGTGGATCACTTCATACCACCAGCTCTGGAAAAGCCAAGAAGATTACAGTGACAACCAGCACATCAGCAGCAGAAACGTTACTTTCCCTTCTGTTAAAGCTGAGTACAACTAAAGAACAACATCACTTGCAGTGTAGGAGATGAGAAGGGTAAAGAACAGAACTCAAAATGTACCAAAAAAAAAAAAAAAAAACCTATGAACAACTTACTAATACAACATTACAAATGCTTTCTATTCCTCATCTCCTGACAGCCTACCAACACTACTGATTGCTTTGGAACTGCCTAAGTACAGGCCAGTTCTTGTCAGGCAGAACGAACACTGGCCAAGTTCCCCCATTCTCAAAAGAAATGCACTATTTTGATTGCTCTCTTCAACAGAAGGTATTCACAAAACTAATCAGAACTGCAAGGATATGGGAAGATGGAAGGAAAGGGAGTCATACTGTTCCATAAAGTGGGGAAGAAATAACAGGTTAGAGGAAGCGGTGCATCTGAAACACATAACATGTTACAGTTTGTTTAATTAAATAAAGTGGCACCTTTAAAAGTATAATTCTACACATCCATAAGATGCTTTCACCACACACTTTTACAGTAACATTTTAGAAATGAGAAGATAGCTTGCTGGAAAGCTTCCTCAGTGTAGAAGAACTTCATGTCCTCATATTAAAAAAAACCAACTCACTGAGCTACTGCTGGAGGTTGAAGCTCCATGACCACCTCTACTGGTGCTTGGTTTTGGAGAGCTTGGGGGTGTCCGGGAAGTACACACCAGATGAACCATATGATATTCATCTTGCTAAAAATCAAAGAGATGGAAGAGCTAAAGCAACAATATTTGCAAAATTTACATGCAAAAACTCTGTTTAAAAATCCACTTTCAAAATGTCCTTTTTAATCAATAATGATACATTACACAAAATAGAGATCACAAAACAAAAACCAAGCCTAGAACAAGAGATACTTATTATTTCAGGACTTTTTCTTCATAGCTGACCACAATCACATGCTAAGCATTCACTTACCCACAGTTTCCCCTAACAACACACAAGAAAAATGTAAGGAAGCACAGCTCAGGCTTTGACTTTTATTTTGGGGGAAAAAAAAAAAAACAGCACCAAAAAAACCACACTCTTTACAGTGCTCAGTTTCCCAAATGCTAAGAATGTTTTTGTTTATGTTAAGATCTAATGAAGAGAGTTATTCAGTAACAGGAAAAACAAAGAATGGAGCTAGAATTCCACAAGCAGGACAAGATAAGAAAAACATAATAGCCACTGCAGTTTAAGCTTAACTCAAGTCTACCCTGCAGATACCACCCAGCTAAGACACTCCACACTCTGAAAATGCTACGCAGAACACCAAACCAGATTTGAGTACTCCTAAATACTTCTAAGTGAGGAAGTGAACCAACAGGAGCACTCATAGCCATGTCAGTAATGAAAGCAATCAGCTTACACCAGTTCTTTGGGAACACGCTCCCCTACAAAACACAGATGTCATAACAAAATTCAATCTGAATCTGTTCTACTATACCAAATGAAAACATTTGGCCACAGCAACAAAAATAGCTATGCATACTTAAGTTGCACACCACAGCTTCCCTGTAATCAAATTTTATATGCAAATACACTTAGAAAAAAAAAGCTATCAACTACTGAAATCAGTGCAGTCAGGCTACAGCATACAATGTAATGACATTTCGAAATACTGTTTCTTTTAAAGTATAAAAAATTGTAAAAAAGCATTTACTCATTTCTCAGCTTTGACCTTTAGGAATAAAAAAAACCTGCATAACTGCTTTTTCTGCACCACTGTGCATTCTGGCTAGCATAGCCTGTCTCTATGCACGCTTTCTGCAACTCCTCTGCATAAATCAGTTTCAAGTCAGAAGCACAGCCCCACTGTTACACTCTCACTTCCTACTAGTTGGTGACAGCAAGCGATAATGAGCTAGCACTGAACACAAGCCATCAGCATTCTACCAAGTCAAAAGCCTTGAACCTAACTACTACTTAACCTTCTTTCTACAAAAGAGCTTAAGTGACTCAGAGAGGTAAAGAAAGGCAGAAAGTAACTGTTTATTAAAACATGTTATTCATATATAGCACTTTGAAGATCGCTATGCTTGAAGCCATCCAGCCTCCAGGTGTTTCTTATCAGCAAAATGACATTGTTCTGTATCAAATAAAGCAAAGATCACAGAGCTAGTCTAGAAGACTCAGTAAATCCTCTCAGAATAACAGGAACTTATTGTTAAATGAATAGGAAAAATACAGATTGAAACTGAAATCAAGAATAATCATATCTTTCAAAAGCTCAAGCAAAAAGTAAGCAGCTTCCCCCCATCCCCCCTTGAAAGCCTTTGTACTTACAGCTGATGGATATTTTTCTGAATTCAGTAAATTTCCATAATTGAACCTAAGGTCTATAACAATTAAAACACTCTTAAAAATATCCCTTGAATACTGAAGGAAGACAATTTATCATATTAACAAGGCTCGACATAGTTTGTATCTACTGTGAGAGTTTGCTGTAGGCAGATCAAGTGAACTGAAGGGGCTTAGACTTGATTTCGCCCATCACCATCTTTGCTTTGAGCAAAATTAGATAAATATTTTTACAAACCTTTAAAGTTTCCTGTTGGCAATAATTCAGTTCAGTAGTAAACTTACACACAGTAAATATAATCACATTTTTGTTAAGTAGGTAAATCCAACTCTGTAATATTTCCTACAGAATCAAGATGGTGAAGGAGTAGCAGCAGCCTATTTAAGCAACACTCAGGACTCCATCACTTTCTCCATATCTGACATGCAAGTTCACTTATTATTATTCTCCTGTGGAAGAGACTTTACTCTGCACAAAATGGAAAAGTGTAATTCAACTTCACAGTTTTTACACTGAATTTAACTTCAGTACTTTACTAAGAAGTGTCACTACCAACACTCATGAACTGTAATACTGACCTTACATATTTGATGCTTGCAAGATGTAACAGCTGTTAGTGACTTAAAACATTTCCTAAATACAGCTTATTGATGCACCCAGGTCTGCTTACTGGAAGTTTAAAGAATAGTTAACAGTGCACTGTTAGCATCAAAATCCAAACACAGAAAGCTCTTGATACTCTGCCCTCCTTAGGGTATTTCTTTGTCTATACATAAGGAACTTTGCTAACATAATGAAGTCTCCATTACTCAATAGCATCCACTTAAGCTACGCAAATCCAAACTGAGAAGCAAGCACCTGTATTTCAAGATGTCATACATCAGATGTCAGGAGTATTCAGGATTTGGATTTAATCTACACGTTGCCTAAGGAACACAAAGTCACATAAGCCAGCAAAATAAAGAAATTTCTTGGTTCTTGCATTTTTTTAAAACATCAGGAACAGCTAATTCCTGAAGAATAAAGCCAGGACAACAGAGGGCTTTCCCAGCAAAACCATCAGTGAATTTGAAAGTCTTTACTTGCATGTAAAACATTACCCTTAGCTTGATCACAAGTCCCTTTTGGTTTCTGTGTTTTAAGCATAAGTTCTTGGATTTAAGTAAATACAGGAAATGAAATGATGTCCAAGACTTTGAGTTCTTTTAAATAATTCTGCTTGAGTCAAAGCAGGAAGTGTCCAAGAAGTCATTCTCCATTACACATCACTTGTTTGGGACTTAGGCACGCTCATCAATCTCTCATCAATCACAAACATCCCTCAATCCACAAGCGTTACAATCATACAAACATGGGATACTTGAAAATACATCTTCCAAAATACAACAACATTATTCAGTTCGTCACATGTTGTGCCTTAATATTTAAATGTGAAGTTAAACAATGCAAACTAAATTCCTATTTCCTAAAATGTGTTTTTGCTCAGCAATCATACGGTGTTGATATAAAGCTTACTTTTCTGAGAACATCTTTCAGCTGCAGGTGATCGGGAAGCAGTCTGCCAGAATACACCAGTCTCTGATCCTTTGTGGACTAGGAGATGGGACAAAGAAAGGAATTTAGCTTTTTCCAGCTGTACAGACATACAGCTGGTGATAACATTTGCAGATGCACCCCTTAGCATTCCAACCACCAATGGACAGTCTTTAAAACATTTCAGAGGTCTTCCAAGTCCAACTGGCTCTTTACTTCTGAAAAAAAGGTGTGCTGTTACACACTCACCAAGTGCCCTAACATTTAACAACACTTAACTGGTAAATGCTGCTCAGGACAACCATTAAGTACATTTCAAAATTCCCTTCATTTCAAGAAGATTCACTCTTTTCCCTGCTCCCATTCCCACACAATTGCTGGGAAGGCAGACAGAGAAGTGGTTGGAGCAAGGGGAAAAAATATTAGTACAATGATGGAATGGTCATTAAAATATACAGGAGAAGGACAGGTTTCAATTTTTTTTCTGTAAGGAATCTGTTATTACTCTGTCCGTTACCAACTCCATCTCCCACCACCCATCAGCCCTCCAAAGAAAACATAAAACAGAAAGAAGAAACACAGGCAAAGGTAGCAAAGAACATTTAGAAGCAAAAGGACTTTCCTTTTTTACAAGGAGCCTTCAAACGTGAGTAAATTTCTTTGCCTGTTCTTAATACTTCCACACTTTAGAACTGTTTAATAATACAGATTTACTTAAAAATACATTGTGCTCAAATTATAAGGCAGTAACATTCAAATACTCTCAGCTGAGATCACGATGATTACATTTGAGGTACCCTGTTGATACAGTTGTCTAGTAAAGCATGTAACTCCAGCTGCTGTAACTTTGTGAATACACAGTTCCTTTCCTGAGAAAAGCTTCTAAACGTTCACCCATGTAGAAACAAGTGTTTTGTTCTTTAAAAGAGAGCCCAACTGTTACCAACTTCAGTTTAGCTATCTGCTTGTACTGTAAATTAATCCAAAGCTTTTATCACTGGAAAGAATGCTAACCTAACCAAATGCTAGATGAAGAAATCTAGCCTAACACCAGCGGAACTGACACACATTATCAGCATGAAATATTTGAAGAATCTTCCCACCATCCTAACAGCCAGCCTTACACCACTTCTCTCTCTCTTTCTGCCCTCCCCCAGCCTCCCCAACTGTTTTCTCTGCAGGCACAGTCACACTAAGGCCCAAACAGCTGAAATTCACACAAAGGTAAATCTCTCACAGAAGCCCTGACAATCTCTTTCCTGGCAATAACCTTTGTGTGACATCCAGAGACCAGGAGAAAACAGAAGAGCTACAGAACTTCACTCTTTCCCCAGATATTCCAGTCACAAGATTTAGGAATACTTTAAGCCAAGAATTTTAAGTATGCATTAAATCTGAGTAGTTTCTGCTTTAAAAATTAAATAGCCATCTCAAGTCATACTAGTTGTACACAATTAAGTACACGGGTTTAAATTACGAGTGGCTAACCTGCCACACGTAGCTCAGAACTGTTTCTGTCACTTATGCTGAAGAAGCATTTTCTATACTCTTTTTCATCCTACATTTTTAATTAGTGACACAGCAAACCACTTTTCTAAGCCTGACAACACAGAGCTATCAAGTTCCAGCTCCACTGGCTAAACAGTGCCACGAACTGAAAGTCATCGCTGCATATTTCTACTGACCTGTTCTTTTAAAACAGCAACAAGAAGCCAGTCTCTCAAAGTGAAGTAAATTCTTTTGCACCACTGTTTCACTGACTGCTTGTTTCAGCGGGACAAAAGTTGACTTGCATTTTACATCTGGGAAAGGCCTTCTCAGAACATCAACAATTTGCAGCACAGCATTAAGATGGCAGAAAGCTGTCATCTCCTAAGTAAGAAACCTGTCGCTTTCAAATCACGAGCAGAACCAGGAAGAAGTCTCAGATAACACTGCTAGGTCCTGAGATGGGCTCAGTTAAAACAAAGCAAAAACTAACAAGCAGCAGCCCTAAGCCAAGGATTTTGTACCACCACCCAACAGCAGCTCAGGAGCACAGCATCTGGCCCGTAACACCATATCCCACATGCTCCAATTCAGATCCTTTCCTTCAATATCACAGATATAGACTTCCCCATATAACAAAGTACCTTCACAAGCACGATACAAGTACTTTAATAAATAAATCCTTTACAGATAATAAACAGATGGATTAAAATGACCCCTCCAATCTGACTGCTAAATCATCCCTTGTAATTCTCAGGGTTAAACCCATCCTAGAATCCTGAAACCTAAGATTTTTGTTTCTTTCTTTCTTTTTTTTTTTTTTTAATACCTGGAGATGGAAGAAATTGCTGTGTTTTCATCTTTATCAATTCATATATATGCCAAAGCAAACTGAACAGGCATTCAACTCATCCTCTGCCAGAGAGGATTCATCAGCCCAGCTCCTGCCTGAAAGAACAACGCGTTTGCTGCCGGACCAAACACTGAACTGCAATGGAAAAGGACTTCAAAATGCTAACTGCTGCCTCAGTTTGAGAAGCAAATTCAAAACACGAGATAAAACAATTCAAGGACTCAAAAGCTAAAGCTCAAACTTGGGATGGAAGAGACAGTTTTCTGATCATACTCCAAAAGTTATGAATTTTAAATGAGCAATTTATCAGCTTTTCTTCTTACGTTTTTCAAGCAAGACTCCTACAGTGCTTGATTCAAGTTAAATATGCCAAGAAAGTTTCCAAAACCATTCGAGTGAAGATAATGAAGAAAGGTCTGTTAGAAACATACAGTCTCTGACCTATCCCCAGCTTCAGTTACAAGACATCTGGTTTGCAGGTCATTCAACCTCTCTGCCACTCTTCCATCGGAAATAAAAACCCAAAGAACCACACATGGTTAGAACTGTGGGAAAAATACATGCTAGGTGACAGGTAGTACAGGAAATGAGAAACAGGAGTTTTAAATTAACGTTTACGGGCATAACTGATAACAGTGACTAAGACTCAGAATGCAAGATCCATCAGGTTTGAGATGCACAGATGACTTTCCAAGTACTCTTTTCTTCAATAAACATTTATTTTAGGGAAGTTATAACCTCCTGTGAGGAAAGGTTGAGGGAACTGGGCTTGTTTAGCCTGGAGAAGAGAAGGCTCCAGGGAGAGCTCATTGTGGCCTTCCAGTACTTGAAGGGAGCGTATGAACAGGAGGGGAACAGCTGTTTGTGAGGGTGGACGGTGACAGGACAAGGAGGAATGGTTTTAAACTGAGACAGGGGAGGTTTAGGTTGGATATTAGGAGGAAGTTTTTCACCCAGAGGGTGGTGAGGCACTGGAACAGGTTGCCCAAGGAGGCTGTGGATGCCCCATCCCTGGAGGCATTCAAGGCCAGGCTGGATGTGGCTCTGAGCAGTCTGGTCTGCTGGCTGGTGACCCTGCACATAGCAGGGGGTTGAAACTGGATGAGCACTGTGGTCCTTTTCAAACCAGGCCATTCTATTCTATGATAACTATATGGGGAAGTTATAACTCCCTATAACAAACAAAAAATTGGCCCAGCTGGGAAAAAAGTTGATAAATACGAACCTTAGTATTGATCCACAAACAAATTTAAAGCCAATTTAAACCTCTAGCTTATTCACTGACTTACTAAAGAAGACTTACTGGAGAAGAGGAGGCTCAGAGGAGACCTTATTGCTCTCTGTAACTACCTGAAGGGAAGTTGTAGTGAGCTGGGGGTCGGCCTCTTCTCTCATATAACTGGTGATAGAACTAGAGGGAACACTGATAGAACTAGATAGAACCAGAGGCTGCACCAGGGGAGATTTAGGCTGGTCATTAGGAAATACTACTTCTCTGAAAGAGTGATCAGACACTGGAATGGGCTGCCCACCTCCGACCACATTCATCATTAGTTTACCAATTAGAAAAGAAACTAAATGTAGATATATGTAGGAGAACAAGGTACAAGTAACACATGGAAACTTGCAGGCTTGTACTGCAGCGATAGCAGCTGATTTATTTTGCATCCTTTGCTTTGAGAACACTGCAATACTTGCATGCAGCAGCTGTGTTCTGCTGTACCCTCGCACTTCTAAAATAGCGTGGAGAAGTTATTTCCAGGGCATACCACATCCATGGAAGGTAGGCATTGTACTGACAAGTTTTTGATGCTCCTCTGTTTCAAAAATAAAAGAAATAGAGGATCTTAAAAGCACAAATGTGTAAATAAATGTTAAATTAAAGCTATAAAAGCAGCAAGACTACATCAAAACCAGACAAAAGATAAGCTTTCCAATTTGACCATACAGAGGAGATCCTTTCCTTACATTCCAGTGTTGTTAATTTGAAAGGCTCTATGAAGTAACAATATTGTGTTTAATGTCAAACAAGTCAGTAAGTACATTAAAGCCAAATTAAATTGAAATATTGAGATAATTTTCACTAAAGAAACTGCCATTATCTAACTCAGAACAGTTCTGGGGATTCTAAACCATTCATTTTAATACCGAGCAGTAAATTCTGAACTACATTTTAGTAAGGTAAGACACACTGAGGAATCAATTTTTAACAGGAGACAGACACTTTGGGCAACTGAAATGTAACATCATAGTAGCGGTTAATGCAACTCTTGATCATCAGGGATTCCTCCTAGAAGATCATTTCAGCAAGTTCATTGGGTGAATCAGAAAATGAGTGTTTGAATACAAATGCCCCACAAGAGGATATTCTAGCAAGGAAGAGGCAGCAACCAACTGAGGCAGTGCCTTTGTCTTCTTTGCAGTGGGCAGCCTCTCAGAAGGGAGCTAACAAAAGTAATATCTAAGTCCACAAGTTCTTAAATACACAGCATCAGTGATGCAACTTCTGACTGCTTTTCTTTAGAAGAAATCCCTTTTGGACACAATGCTACTATTTTAGGCATGTTTTCCTCTCCCCACTCCCACAAAAATAACAAAAAAAGCTGTCAATAATTACTTTATTGACTTAGGTGAACACTAATCATTTACAATATAAAGGCAACCTTTGTCAGGCATTTTGCACAGCAAAGTCCAGGCCCTACATGTCACTGTACTGCAGAGACAAAGTCAGTCACTGTCTTTGTTCAGTTTTCTGGAACAGGTTTTCAGAAGAATCAAATACGCTATTCTACACAACTGCCATTCTAAGCAGGTGTTATGTTTCCATTACCAGGATGGTTTTTCATAACCTCTTTCATTAGCCAAATTCAGAATTTAAGACTGCAAGGAGAGACTGAAGGAACTGGGGCTGTTTAGTCTGGGGAAAAGGAGGCTGAGGGAAGACCTTATTGATCTCTTCAAATGCCTGAAAGGTGACAGCAGCGAGAATGGGGCTGGTCTCTTCTCACTGGTAACAGGTGACAGGATGAGGGGAAATGGCCTCAAGCTGTGCCAGGGGAGGTTTAGGTTGGATATCAGGAAAAACTTCTTTACAGAAAGGGTTGTTAAGCACTGGAATGGGCTCCCCAGGGGGGTGGTTGAGTCACCATCCCTGGATGTGTTTAAAAACTGTTTGGATGTGGTGCTCAGGGACACGATTTAGCAGTGGGTTATTAGAGTTAGAGGTAGTATGGTTAGGTTGTGGTTGGACTCAATGATCTTTAAGGTCTCTTCCAACCCGAGGAATTCTACGATTCTACGAAAACAGCTGATGGCAGTTTCCAGCCCCACCTCAAAAAATGGCACCCCAGAAGAAAAGAGGAAAGAATTCTCAACAGGCTGCTCAACCCCACGTTTCAGATGCCACTCCAAATGCTCACCTACCTGTCCCACCCCTGAGTACCCTGGCTACGGCCAGGAGTGCTGCGATCACTGCAGACAGAACGCTCACGTTTACAGAGATCAGCCCTAGGTGTGATCAATAGATACAAACTCCGCTCTAGGGAAGTTAAGTAGAGCGAGACTGGCGGCCTTCAGCAGCACGCCGAGCTGCCATCTCCTTAAAGCACCCAGAAGAGCAGCTGTTTACGCTCGGACTCCCCTGTTAGCAGGGAGCCAATCCAGCTAGCTACGGAAACGGGACCCCTCCTTGTTTCTTTCGCCCAGCGCAGGCCGTGAGCCGCGCACGGCCACCTCCCCAGCTCAGAAGCCACAGAGGCCACCTCGACAACTCACCGGTTTGCTGGGGTAAACGTCGGAGAGGTGCGACTTCAGCCTGCCCACGGTCCAGTGCAGAAAGCAACTGACGGTCTGGTCGGTGTACTTCTGGTTGGGCGCCTTGATGATCAGGGTCACCGGGTGGCCCACCACGCCCTGCTCCATGCTCCCCATCCCGCCCGGCACACGGAGCCGCTCGGAGCCGAGGGCGCTCGGGACGGACTCAGCGAGCGGGGCGGAACTTCCGCAGGCAGCGGGGGGCGCCCATCACCGCGCCGGGCGGGAAGGGAAGGGCAGCGCAGGGCGGGGAGGGGCGGCGCGGCGCCAACGGGAGCGCGCCCACCTCAGAAAGCCACCGCCCTCCCGCAGCCACAGGAAAGCCCGAGCTGAGGCGTGCAGCCTCGACCTCCGTCCCGCTGCTGTTTGTGTAAAATGGAGGCCGGAAGCGCGGCCTCCCTCCTCATCCGCCCACTCCTCCTCCTCCTCTTCCTCCTCCTCCTCGCCGCTTCCCGCGCCGGACGCTGAGAGGCGCCCGCAGGCCGCGCGGGAAGCTGGCACTGCGCATGCCGGGCGGCGGGAGCGGGAAGCGGGGGGGGGGGAAGGTGTGACGTGACGTGACGTGACGGCTGTGTGGGCGGGAGGATCTGTGTGGGCGGAGGCGCCCCGTTGAGGTGATCGCCTCCGTCAGCGCGATGTGGCGGCGGTGTCTTCGTGTGATTCTTTTTGCAGTCACGGGCGTTGTCGCTATCTAGAGCAGAGCAATAAATGGCCTGTTAAAACGCTTTAAAACACCCCTGATGGCGGTAAACAGCGCTTTCCCTGCACTTCTTGCAGTCTTCACGTCCTTGTGCTTCTTCACGTGCAGCTACGCAAGGCGCTGCGGTTTCAGACACGTTTGGTTGTGTCGCTAACAAAGAGTGCTAGTTAATCAGCACGAACAAGAGGCACAGCAAAGGCTGCTGGGGAAAGGAGGATCCCGAGGAACCCCAGTGTCCCAAGGGAAAGATGAACGCAGGATTCTGCAAGAAAACCATTAGCACTCAGCACCTGATTTTTTTTCTATTAAATAAACCCAGGGTGCCAATGTAACAACTTGCAAAGGCAGAGAAAACGCTCTGGGATGTTATGTTTATGGACGCATAATTATCTGCCTCTACAAGCTCTCCTTTGCAAACCTCGTGCCCGCTGTGTTTCTACAGCACCTGCTCTCCTTGAGAGGGCTTATCGAACCGTATGTGTGGACAACTGGTACTTGACATTGTCAAACGTAATATTTCACACACTCGTATCGGTTTCCCAGTTCTCTCCCTTGTTAAGGAACAATTATTTTGCACTTGGAATTCTGAATGTGCTGTCAGTACCAGGGCACACAACTAAAATGCCCGAGAATTTCTAAGAATAGAATAGAATTTCCAAGCGTTGGTCAAATATTTGTACACACAGTGATGCGCCAAAATGGATCGGCTAGAGAAGCAATTGCAAGGGTTAATACACAAGAACCTAGGCAAATTATAAGACTAAAACCTTGCATGTTGGATGGTTCCAATTTCATTGTCTGACAATTCACAACACACATAGGCTACTATGAAACATTCTACACTTGGGATGAACAAGTGATCTCCTGAGTCATGACCTCACTTATGTGGTGTCATTTTAGAAACTGTATGCCAGCTCTCAGCATAAATCCCTGTACTGTGCACAGGCTCTCGAGGCCAGAAGTACTGTTATAATCTCATTGTAGGAATAAAACTTTAAAATCAGTTAAAAAAAAAAAAAAAGTCTGACATTAATTGACATTCCAGAAAACTTTTAATGAATATGCACTGCATGGTATTATCAATGACTGTTCTTAATGAAGGAATTCATAGCTAGAAATGTTATGAGAGGCTGAGGGGATCAGCTTCCAATTGCAAGTGCCTAACGCAGGTACGTGATTTGAGAGTTTAGGCTTCTCCTACAGCCATTAGTCTACACAAAGGGCAACTCCTAGCATCTAAGATCCGGTATCTCTAGACACTTAAGTTAGCCATAGAAGTTAAGACTGTATTTATAATCTGTGTTGATATCCATTTGTCAAGTTGGAATAGGTCAAAACCCCCAGTTATTGCCACCGAAATATAGTCTCAATTCCCTTACATATATATATATATATATATATATATATTCTGATAGGATTGTGAGCATGCAGTCTAAAAACTCTAGACTGACTTTTTCCTTCATTACCTTACACAAACCAGCAGGGTTCAGTCTAGGAGCTGTAACATCATAGCAGTTACAAGCTGCAGTGTCACGAACAAATTCAGCCTCTTCTGCTATTTATACTAATGGCTGGGGTCATGTGAAATTACTGACCTGCAGGCGGGATCACAACCAGAACGAACTTGAGAATCTGAATGCTTAGAAACATTAGTTTCTTCCAAGACACTTTTAAAATGTCTGCCTGACCATGAAAAAAATGACAAGGATTCCCACATTTCCCTCTTTAGCACAAGCAGATCAGAGAAAATCATTATTTCAGACCCTTCCAGGACTTTCTGTTCTAAATCACAGATTTTACATTTGTTTAATTGTCTGGAAAACCTGAGGTACAAGAAGGAAGGAGTGGGTTTGCCCTGGTTTTGCTTCTTTCACTTGTATACATGAAGCCTGAGTGGTTTATTCCTGAAGAACACTAAGGGAAAGGTCATGTTCACATGGGTTTTGTCACTCTGGAAAGTGAAGAGCACCTCCTCCGAATGAGAAATTTTGCTAATTCCCAGCAGCACTGTCGGAATTTCCATAATGGATTTCCATGAGCAAAAATGTCTCTGGAAATCCTGTAGCTATATTAGCAGCACTGACAGACAGGTTTGACTGCATGCCTCAGTCTTTCAGCAAGGGGCATATGATTTGTCAGTCCTGATACTTCCGTAAGTAAACAAGCTGAAATGCACATATATTTAAATATAATAATGGGTTCTTGGTTGTTTCTCAGGACTCTACATGCACCAGTCAATCCTCCCACTAACTTTTGAGCCCAGTGACCAATTTCCATTAAATTTCATGAGGGTTAGCAGCAGAAGCTAGTACCATACGGAAGGTTTTGAGGACTTAGTGGCTAATAAGAGAATAAGAGACCTTACAAACTCTCTGTTGTTGAGAAAGTTAATGAGCTTTCTCTTCTAGCCATCAGAGAATTCAAATGAAGCAGGATGAGAGGGAAATAGGGAGCTTCCCTTGCGTTCACATGCAAATCACCGGTAGAGAACAGGACAGGTTAAGGCCCCACTAATTTGCAAGCAGTTGCTCGTGGGTGAACTGCAACATGGATGTGGACTTCAATGAATTCAGCCAAAATATGGTTTCAACAATTAGCTCAGGGAAGAAAATGTTGCAAGACCAATTACCTGGTTTCCAGCATAGGCATGAAGTGATTTTCATTGACTAATCCCGAAAACACGTATTACCGGGTGCAGTGGTCCTAGCACAGGTGGTTCATTTGGCAACAAATGTATAAGGAATAACTTCTTGAAATAAAAACGTGATTCATCCATGGATATTCCTGCCCTGGTAATAGCTTGAAGATTTGAAGAAGAGTAGCAGTTATCTGTAGTCTTTCCCTCACTCCTATGCAGTTCCTGTGCTTCAGAAGACACATATAGGTAAGAAAGTGTCTTGGTGTTTTACTGTTTTAAGGAAAATCAAACAGCAAAGATGCCAGTTAAACCTAAGGGTTAGAAAACATTTGAGTGAGCAGTAGCTTCTTGGTACAGAGCTTGAATGGACCCTTCTTCATATTTCAGTATTGCGGAATGGAAGAGCTAGGGTGCTGTGCTATGCCTTCTCAGACCTGATCTATGATTTCATTTCATCTCAGACGTGGACTGTGGTGTGGAATGGCTTTTTGCTTACAAATCTAGTGGGGAATTTTATTTGGCTTTTGTTTTCACATTAATTCTACCTCCTGCCTGTGCTCAAATGACACCTGCTTTTCAATAATTTCTCACCTGTTCTAAATGTTATGAGAACCATCAAAGTGCTATTACCTACAAATTGTTTCATTGTAAAATGCTAAAGAAACACAATTTCAAACATTTAATTGGAAACAAATTGTTAAAATGGCTATGCAGGAAAATGAGGCACTTCCATGAATTGTTTCAAAAGAGCATTTGTCTTTGCAAGAAAAAGTAGCGTTTCTGTTTACAAATTATTTGTCTTTTTAAATTCCAAATATTCTGAGCCAGTCCCAAGAAAAACTGGAGGCAAATCAGCATGGGTACAAAGGATGATTTCTTCTGCAAGGCAGTGAATTAAAAAATAATAATGATCTTGTAATATAACTAATTTTTAACTTTAAAAAAAGCCTTTGACCTTATTGCCCAAAAGAGGCTTCTCAGGAGATCATTGCTGTGATCCAATGTCTTCTTTCATCCTCATCTTTCTTTATTCATGTGATTCCCCATTAACACTGAGGAACCTAGCAGGCTGCCCACATGAAAGCAATTGCACTCAGTTGCTACACAGATTCTGATAGGGTAATATCTGATAAAGCGATACTGAAACTTGGGATGCTACTCCCAGCTCTGAATGATTCCTTGTTTTCTGTCATTTGCTTGACTTTCTTTTGAGGTTAGAAGCCCTCTGGGGCAGTGACCTCTGCACAGTGCCTAGGTGCAGGCTAGGTGCCTACCGCATTGTGCTCTGCAGACAAGGATGAAATGAGGTAGATGCAAACAGTCTGCAGACAGGGGATTTATCTGTGCACGACATCCTGGTACGGTACTTGCTGTCCCAGGGCTCTGGGTCCTATAACCATAGAAATAATAAATCCTAAGGGATATCTCATAAACTGAGAATAAACCGAGAAACAAAGTTAAAAACAATGTGACCCTTTTTCTTAGTTCTTTTTACAATAGCCTGTAGTTAGTCCATGAAACTTGTTAACTCAAGATGCTGCCAAGCCCCAGTGCTGGGGCAAAGTAAGGAAGAAATTGGTTAGGAAAAACACAGCTTACAGGGGGAATGAAATGAAACAGCTTCTCTCCTGTCTCAAAACAGCCCAATGGAAAAGACACCAGTTTCAAGGAAGGAAAGTAAGCAACTTGATGGTAGCCAGTACTTTTCATGAAAAACTTCTGCAACTTGTACATCAAGTCACTGATGTGCATTACAAGGTATCTGTGATATGTTCTAAAAGCATTTTATCTTATCTTGCATAAAGTTTGTGCTGGCACAAACTCAGATAAGTAGCATCTGTGCACTAAGTGTGACATGCTACAGATACCTCAGATATACATTCATTTTTAGCATGGCTGAGCAGTGAATGAGCAGTGGCTGTTTATCGAGACAGGCACCATTTGATCTGCACTACCGCAGATCCAGTCAGACTGTTAGCTACCCAGAGGTCCCAGACATGGGGCCAAATTCCTGTTTTTCAGTTTGAACAAAATTTAGAGGGTGAGAGCAAAAAAGGACATGCATGGAAAGAATTAAGATATGCAAGTGACTACTCAGCATTTTATTACAGAAAGGATTGCTCTTCCATGAACTGCTACAGCACTGTTAGTCCCCAGAAGCCCCCCTATCTCCTGAGATGTTGCATAAAGGAAATGGAAAGGGCAGAACAGAGCAGCGTTGCTCATATGCTCAATGCACAGCATGACAGCATCCCTCCCAGCTCTGCTGTTTGCATTTCTCTCTCCTGTGCTTCTCTATGCCATGTGTCAGTGCTCTACTGATGGAAAACAGCCCCATAAAAATTCATAAATTGCTGAAAAAGCATGCAAAGCTGAGAAGGTACCATAGTGAGGGGAAGAGGAGAAACTTCTAAGAACTGCCAGTCCAATGACTATGAAATGCCTTGTCTTTTCTCAGCCTTTGCTTAATCGCTTTGTATACATGGCTCATCATTTATATATGTGGCTCATTCTTTATAGCAGAAATGACCAAATGTTTGCCAAGTGCTATCTAGACCATAGCAAGAGAACCATGGCTCTTCAGAGGAATTAATCATTTTTGAACTTCCCATCCTACAAGTCTGCAGATGTCACTGCACAAGACTTACCGTTTTACAGAATCAATCAAATAACATTGCAGTCCCAGGAAATTCAGTACATCCACTTGTGCATAAATATCTACAAAATCAAGATCCAATTGTTCTGGAAACTCATGTAATTTGCATATTTATAATTTGTTCTGCCTGAGCCATTGTCTCCTGTCTTTTGTGATAACATTCTCATTATTTTTGAGTGAAAACGAGGTGTTTTAGGTCCTGCTTCTAAATGCTTCCAACGCTTTGCTTCCAAATGCTTCTCTTTGCTTGTTTGTCTTTTTAGGCATCGTCCTGACAATTGTCCTCTGAAAAGTATAACATCCTCAGCCTGAAATGTTGTAGCTAATCTTGTAGCTGTAAGATTTTATAATAGCATGATATTTATCTCTGTCCATTAAGCACCACACCCTTATTTAAAGAAAGTTTCACAAGTTCTTCAGAATCAAAGGAAAAGTCTCAGCTTCCAGTTTGAAGTCTCAAATACTTGCTATTTGTATGTATGGAGCTTTGCAGTGTGCTCTGAGAGTCTAGAATAACATGTCACCTGTGATTGGAAGATAAAATAACCTGGAAGTGATATTTTGGCTGTTGTTCTTGCTGCCTTAGCTTTTGGTTGTTCTAGAAATTGTGATGGGGATTCCAGCCTATACGTTGTGTAAGGGATTAAACACAGTTAAAATTTCCTTATAGTGACACTTCAAAGAGAAGCGTTAGTCGCATAAATCTGGATGCTCCAGTAAGGGCAGGAGCTATATGTGCCTATGTAGGTCAACTAGCTCCAACAGTTGCAATCAGCCTTCTTTCTGCCTACAGAGTGCTTAGAGCTTGCACAGCAGCACTGCAGGTTACACGGCTCCTCCTGTAAGGAGGATGTGGGAGCATTGTGGAACTTCATTCACCATTTGTAAGAACCACGTCCTATAAACTGCTGTGAGTTTCATTCTGCAGGCTTGGGTCAGTTTTGATCCCAACAGTCATTTCACTGCAATGTAAGATTGTTTTTATATTTACACATAGTGTGCTGTCTTACCGTGTTTTCTGGAGTGCCTTTTGGACTGCTCAACCAGCTACTCACACACCAACTATGTCAGGTATTTTTTTTCAGTTTGCTGACATACACTGTTCCTGCTGAGCATTACATGATTGTAAACCAGCACTTCATTTTACTTTAAGGATTAGAAAAGTCTTCTGCTGAAGGAGAACTTCCTGACATCCATCCAAGATCTAGGTGCAGTACAAACCATCATCAAAAGTAGTATTTTATCCACTTACATTGTTTCTATTTCTGCATCTTTCATTACTGCTGTGCGAACTCAAAATGCTTTGCAGTAGTTGTTTGTTTTAATGAAAGTCTGCAAGACATGGACTTCATGCAAGTTTTCAGGGTCTTAGGACACAAGAAGCCCCAGGACAAGTACCATACAGGGTAAATAGGTACCATATGACATCAGTCTCCAGTTTCAAACACTTGCAACATCAGGCAGCCTACAACCAGCTATCAGAGAAACACAGTTAAATAACACGCATAACTCCCAAGTCAAACACTCCCACCACCTTACCAGGTGCTCCATCAATGAGAAGTTGGCCTTTCTCAGTCACCAGCCTCTGGAGTATTTATTGATATCTGCAGTTGTTGACATCGGTGTTCATCAAAATCATCCTGCCATATCGAAAGGGGAACAGGGTAGCCACAGACATCGGGGAGTCGTGTCTCATTCGACCATGGAAGGCTGTGATTTTCTCTTAGTGCTAAAGAGCAATGGGGATAGTGGGCAAGGATGTCCTTGCATGTCAGCTGCATGATAATGCCATCTTAGGCTTAATCAGAGGTGCCTATGCATGCAACTACCTGACCAGATGTCAGAGCAATGAGTAATAAAGAGAGCCAGCAAGTTACTAATCAGCTATTAATTGCGTGCTTCAGTAATTAGCTTCTGCTGAAAACCAGTTTTCCACAGGTGACAATTTTGAGGTGAAAATAAGAGGCTGAGTTAAAAGACAAGCACATAAACATGCTGTGGTTAACTGTGTCAGTCAGTAGATGGCTGTATTGCTTCTAGCTATCTTCAGAGAAGAAATTCCACACCCGTGGTCAGGAAAGAGGGCTTTTTCCCAGAGATTTAAGGAGCCACTGATAGTGCATGAGGACTTCTGCACTTTGTTGTTTGAAAATGGTTTAACTTGCACAGGATATTGTTCCTCCATTTACTTGTATCTAATTACTTGTTAGTTGCACAAAGCCTTCTTAATGTTCTGATTGAGCAGTCTATGTGTTGCTGTTCTGTACGCCCTAGCTGAAGTAATTATGATCTGCTCTTGACATTCCACAGCAGCAGGTTGTGAAATCACAAATTGGCCCTTATGGAGGAACTGGGTATTTCAACTGTTTGAGAATAGTCTGCGCAGTTCTTCAGCTATGCTGTGAGTTCAGATCTGGTCCGTGTTTATTAGGCACTGTTCTGGATCCTGCTTTTCACCTGCTGGCTTACTGATACAACATACGAGTGGTTTCCTAGCAGTTTAAATGCACAGCCGGTGCTCACACCACCAAAAGTACAATTGTTTCATTGATTAACCCCAGCAATGAGAGTGAATAGCACAGAGTTCTAGCTATTTTTTCCTTCCAAAAAAAGCAGCCGCACCAAATTGGAGTTGCAGGAGACTGCCAGGGCAGCAGGAGGAAGCTTGCAGTGTTAGGCTGTCTCTATTCTGCAGATAAAAACAGCATTTCAGTTACCAAGAAAGTCTATTCATGAGTTTTCTCATGCATTAAATGACCGCACAAAAAAGTTTCCTCTCTGTCCCCAAAAAAATGTAAGCCAGCATGATGCCAGAAGAGCTCAGTGGTAGAAGAATTTGCAACAGGCACAAGGAGATCGGATTTGCCACAACTGAAAGAAAGGAAAAAAGAGACAACTTTATTCTTTGTCAGTTGTGAGCAACAGCAAATGTAAAAAGCTTGTGAATGAAGGAACCAAACAATTGCAGATGCAGGTGGATTTACATTCAGAAGGTGGTGGCATTATCGGAGTTGTTGGGGTGCTGTCATGGCACAGTGGAAAGCAACACGGGAGATGAACCCACAGTACTGGTAGCATTGTTATGTGTCTCAATAGCCCGTAGAGCAATGGAGCTACCAAATGTCACACATTTTATTGAGGCTAGCGGAGACCTTCTCAGCTGGCCTGGCTCTCAGCTGAGTTCTCAGACACTCAGGCGGTGGGAAAATGCGTCAGGCTTTTGGCTTGCAGTGCTGTCCTGGGGCTGTGAGGGGCCCCGTGGCTCTGTTCTTCAGGCAGGGAATCCAGTCCTGCCTGTAATGCATTATGCCCAGAAGCAGTGGACCTGATCCATGCCAGAGGATCCAGGATAAAGGTTCCCAAGCCGATATCTGCAGGCAGTTACATCAGGATCCCCTCCAACATTTTGCTTCACAGGTCAAGTAGCTTTTACCTGTACGGAGTGCACAATTCAGAGCGTCCACTACTGCCCTGACACAGTGATTGAAATCACCTGCATACCTGGGGCCAGTGCCTCTCTCCTTCCCTGCTGATGGTTCTGGCAGCCTCAGCACCCGTATCCCTTCATCAGTCCCTGTGTTAGTGCCTGGCAGCACCCATCTTAGAGGCCCTCCAGCACATCACCGTCCTGCTCCACTGCTCTGCCATGGCTCACCCTAATGCGTCCTGCTGGCTAATCTGAAAATTGTTTGCAGGCATGCGTGTGAGTGCAGAAGTTATTTGCATAAGGCAGCATTCAGGGAGGGGAGCACATTTTGGAAATACTTTTTTAGTTCCAGACTGGGCCAATGTGGAGAAGAATAACACCAAAAAAATCAAAGGAAACATGGTAAATGATGCACATCAAATATTTCAGCTCGTGGAAAATGCCTTCAGTCAAGGAGTGACTGCACAGCATGTGGAAGGGAATGGCGAAAGTTTGGAACAAGGTAGAAGGATTAATTTTACCACACTGGATGGCAAAAATATTCAAAGAGACTGAAATAGTAGTTTTACCTGCAAAATTACCACCTTACACAGCTGTAGGAACATGACAAGTTAAAAATTCACAGAGTTCAAGTTAAAAATGAGAGGTCAAGAAAGATATTTAACCTTCCTCGGACTGTACACATGAAAAACTTGTGCTAGACGGTTACCAGCCTTACAGGGATCTGACTCATTTTTCTGGTTAAAACATTCTGAAACTTCTATGGAGACTTCTCTGATGCCACCTATATATAATGACCTAGATTTTAAAAACAGTTGGGAAGCAGACGTCTGGAAATCTGCTGTGAATTTTAACGTTTTCCATACAAAGATCAAGTGTTAACCTGCAGTTTATTTTTCCCTTAGGAAAGACAGAAATGCTTTTAGGACTTCTCAGCTGTATAACGAGGATCATCTTGTTTGGGATATGACCACGGTGTAACAGCTGGGTCATGCTTTCTCTGTCAGATTCCTGTCTCAGAGGAGATCCAGGTAAGCACAACTCTAAAGTCGTTAATACCTGGCAACTGCATGTGGTCTGGATGGCATTATCTTCTCTGTTTATTTGCATACGGGTGTCAGTGTCACCAAATCCACTGGCACCATTAGTGCCTGCTGGCTGAGTTATCACAGTGACCAACAAATTAAGTGGCAAAGAGAATGAATTGCTTTGGCAAGAGGAAGCAGTCAAAGTAAAGAAGACATGATGATTAGGATCGAGCACTCTGGAGGTCCCCTCTCCTCGGATTAAAAGGCTGCAGTCGGCAGGTTTGTCTTCCCAGCTCTATTCCCTGGAACTCATTCAACCATCCAAAGCGTGGACTATGTGAAGTGGCATTTCTAGAGTTCAGCAGGCAGGCTGCCAAAAGAATCTCTTCTACTCCCACTTTAACATAAATTTCTATGAGTCGGGGAAACCAAATTAAGCAATTGTATCAAAGGGAACTGCTGGCAGAAAATATTTGGGAGGGGGGGGGGGGGGGGAAGAAATTGAGTAGGAAAAATATCCCAGAGCCTCAGAGCCTCACAGGTCAGTAGAACAATAAGGAGTAAAACTTCAAAAAATAAATAATCTAGTAGGGGAAAAAAAGGAAATTTGTAAAAATAAGCAAAGCAAGTCAAAGAGTAATTAGTGAGATAAATAATACTGAATTCCAAAAAAACATTTCAGATGACAGCAAAGGCACACTAATATGTTTCTAGTGGAAGCAAACCAAAGATAACTAAAAATTGGTCCATGGGAGCATAATTGGCTTGATTGTCACAGCTATTTAAAGAAAAGCTTTGAGATTATGAAAACAGCTGTGTGATACTACTACAAAGGCTCATTACATTAAAACAGGCATTTCTGCACACTGCTAATGAGAGTTTTCAAGGAAAAAAGTTTGATTCTCCAATTAGTTCTTGAAAACCTGTCTGCAGAGCGTATGGAAACCGATGTATACATGCAGCAGAGGGAAGTGGGATTCACTATCTGTACTCTTCTCCCACTGTTTCACTGAAACCATAGTGAATCTCAGCCTCATTGTGAAATCAGAGCTCATTCTCATTCTTGCAAAGCTATCAAGTGCAGTCCCCATTACACAAACAAGCACGACTTCAGACACAACAATTATGTCTTGAGAAATATCAAACTAGATAATCTTTCACCAGGACAAATGAAGGCCAGAAAAGGTAAAATGCTATAAATAGAGTAGCCACATTAGCAGATGCTGAGGAACAATCTGCATTGATAGCAGAAATCTTGGATATAGCCTGGAGAAACCTTGAAGTGATTACTGTTGTGCAGAATTATCCACTAGCAGGCCCATGCTATGGATCAGAACATAGTGGGTGCTTGTTCAGATGCATCTTTGCAAAACTGCAGCCTAGCACTGTGAATTTTACAGCTCCAGTTTCTCAGAAGAACACGCTTTGAACCGCTGCCCATAAATATTTGGTGGTTACTCTTGCAACACTTTGTATTTCCTGGCAACTGTCTTCTTAGCATGGGCTGGTGTTCTTCCAGTCTGTTCAAGTCCAGCATCAGAGGGGACTTCCACTTGATTTATTGTGGTCTTGTGGCAGAACACACTTTTTTTGGATGAGGTATGCACCAAGTGCATTGAGTGGTCAGTGGAAGGAACAGGTGGGAAAAGGAAGAGCTGCAGCAGTGCAGAGGACACGGAGAGCCTGAGCAGAAGGCAAGCAGAAGCTGGGGACAGACAGAAAACCAGTGATGCCAGACCTGAAGCTTTAACATCACCTGAGTAACATCCAGTAATTTTCACTTAGCAATACTTTCTTATAACTTCAACAAATAAAAGTTTTCCCAAAGCTTATCCATTAACGCACTTTTGCAAAAGTTTTTTTGCTCCTCACAAAAGCCAAGATGGTGTTGATGGTAGCAGAATATTTTTTTGTATCTGACTTTTCTTTTTAAATGTAAAAGGAACTTTTTAGTGAATATTGTAGTTTCCAAAAATGATAGGTATAGCTTATCATACATTCCATCATTGTTCAAGAGTAACTCAAGTGATAAAAAACCCCTAACCACAGTACCTTCCAGAAGAATAAAGACTCAACCATCTTGTAGTTTACAAAGTCATCTTCCCAACAATTTGTAGCTCATTCACTCCACAAACATGACAAGAGTCAATCTCCACAAGCTAAACGAGTGACATCCTCTGTGAACGTGTCAGCCCGCAGCCATCTGCAGCAGGCCTGAGAAAACAGGCGGTGCTGTAACCCAGAAGGTCACTGAACTGATGCTTTCCGACCTGCTCTCATTTGGAGCTGAGGGAGAAGCAAGGACCTCCAGGCTGTGAGCCTTCTGAGCTCTATCTCTAGCTGCACACCCAATAACTGTCTAAATGTCATTCAGGGCCAAGCTAAGTCTTCAGTTTTTCACACACATTTGATATTTCCTAATTACAACTCCACACAGTGACAGGCAGATTGAAATTCCTATGATCCCTGTTGTAGTTGCTTTGCAGGCTTCCTTTATCTGCACAAACATTTCCTGTTCTGCTTTCTCATCCTCCCCCAGTGCCTATAATGGCTTCCTATTACACTTTTTTTTACCATTTCTTTCACTTGAGTCCAAATTGTTTTTCACTGGTGACAGCTCTGCCTGAGATGTTTCATGCTTTAGAAATACATCATGGCTTCTCACCAAGTGGAAGTTTTCTGTGAGCTACAAATGTTTTAGGGGAAAAAAAAAAGTGTATTTTGATGCTTAAAATTCTTGATTGCATCTGAATTTGACCAGACCTCAAGTGCATCTAGGTCATTTTATTCTTCTGGTGGCACCACTCACTTCTGCGTGCACATAACATAGTGTTCTTCTAGCACAGGAAGTCCTCTCAAAATTAAAATTAGCTTTCTTTTATCACTACTTTTTCCCTAGACAACTGCTATGCTGCTGCAAGAATAGTATGTGTACAAGTTGTAAATCCCACCCTTTTGTAATGTACACATACATCTCATTTTTACAGCTGTGTAGGTTATTGTACATACATTTTGATACCATGTAGGTACTGTCATAGTCTGGGCTTCATGCTTCATCGCTATCATGATTTGCACAGCACAGTATAGAAGGCCAGGCATAGAAATTCAGCTGGAGTAGCAAGCATCCTATAGAGCTTACAGCCTGGCTGAGAAAATTACGGACCACACAGCAAGAACCATATTGTGCCAGCCTGAAAGTGAGGTCGTTACAGTCAGAGTCAAGCTAAAAAAAAAAAGAAGAGGAAGGTTAGATGGGAAAGTCTTTGTTACAGGAAATAGGAGAGGCCATGCATCCTGAAGGTCTGGGGAATGAGCCTGAGTGATGTTTGTCTGCCCACATGCTTATTGCTGTACTTCAGCCCAAAAGCATGTCTTCAGTGGCTGCTGCATTCAGCCAACCCTGCTCCTTCTTTCTACTGGCCTTCATTTATATTAGTCACTTTTACAACCTTTGCTTTGTGTTATCTTGCTCTGTAGCCATAAAATTTATGGATATTCTCCAGCTGCCATCACTGGCCCTGTCCTCCTTGCCAGCTCTCTCAGTCTTCATTTTTTTCTGTGCCTTCCATCTCACATGTCATAATCACATATAGCTTATCTGCAGCACGTGTGGCTGCCAATCACCTAAACTTTGCTTATGCTACTGTAAAATGGATTCTTCCAGTAACACTAAGAGGTGTATTGGGCCCTCTTTTGTGCTCTTCACTACAGAAATGTAGGAGCCTCATCCATTTTAGCCTCTCAGAAGGCCCTTTGTGAATTATGAGTTTGCAGCATGTAACTGCATCCCTCTCTCTGATGATGAGGGACTCCATCCTACACATGCAAACACCTCTGCTGGCAGCTCCCAGGTGTTATGTAAGGGAGTTCTCCAGTATGCTCATCACTAATTCTATCCCTTCCCATCATAACTGTCATTGTGTTGTGTGGTTACCAAATAAAGGACAACATTTTCTCCATCCTTTTGCTGAAACAAGGGCCAGTTATATCCCAGATGAGAGAGCAGAGGGACTATGGCCCCTCTATTGCCCCTTTGTAGCATTCTATGTGTCACTGGGAGGAGCCTGTTGTAAATGTGGTTATGTCCAGCTCTGAGGACTGTATGTCTGGAAGGTATCTACAGCTTTTCTCTTTGGAGGAATTACTGGATATAATACACTTAAAGTAGGGGATGCGGGTGGTAATTTTGCAGACAATATGTCACTGTTTCTGCTGAAGGAAGGCTGAAGTAAACAATATGCATTTTGCAATGTCTTTTTTCAAAGCAAGCAGTGATCTGTTTGTTTTTTCTCTTTTCTATTTCTTTGCCAGATGAATTTCTGTAGCAAATGCATGCTCTTCGTACTCGTTCCCCTCAACTCATCTGAGTTTCATTTCTGTTGTGACCGTTACATCACTGTCTCTTGGCAAGTATCCCTGGAGTGCTTGGGAAGGATATTCAGTCATTAACGGGACTGAACCCCTTCCCATGGAAAGCAGCAAAGAGAAAGATCACTGCTCTGGGTGAGAGCAGCTACTGCATGTGCAGTCACTAGGCTGCAGGGAAATGTATTCTGACATGTTCCCATTTACCTTTGCAGTTCAAGAAACACACAACTGCACGGTGGACCGGGTAATGCATCTGAGCAGCCTCCTGGTCAGTCTAAAAGAGTATTCCTCTCTTCCCACTTAGAAATAAAGCACTGCAGAGATGAATTCCACCATCCAAGAAGCAGGTTGGATAAGATGGAAGTTGTGTCAGATGGCTTCAAGGGTGACCAAGACAAGTCAACATTAAGTACTACCTGACTGCTGATATTCTTGATAATTCTCTCATATGTAATCTCTATTTAGCAACTGATAGAAGGAGGGGAAAGTCGTGATTTCCTAAAAGGGCTGTACCATCTGTCAGTGCTACTCATCTTTTTTTCAAACTTATTTTGAGTTATTTTTTGCTCTCCTTCTGACATTCACCATTCCCAGGCTGGGCTATAGCCTGGTGAGTGTGCTGTTCAGTACCAATTACGAGATACATAGAACTGTTTATTTTAAAATCTGAGAGGTCTCAGAAAATGAAATGCCACTGACACAAATACTGACAACCAGCTTTCCATCAGGGGACGTGAAGCAAGGCAGATAATCATTATGGTCCTTTCAGGTATTTCTGCAGGGAGAGCAGATAGTTTTCATCTTCAGAATGACCCCACTGATCCCAGAGAGCTTCTGTGGAAAAGCAGCAATATCTTGAGTTCATTTGTGTCAAAAGCTGCTGATAAACCTCACAGACTTTTACCAGAGATAAGAGGATCATATTGTACAATGGCCTTAAACCATGCTAACATTTGGATTCTTATGAAAGGGGGCATTACTGACACTGGATTTTTCATATTTTTTCTTACTGCAAAAATGAAGTGATTGTACAATGCAATAAGGATGATTCTTTTGTATTTAAATGTGATTCTTTTCTCGAGTTACATCTGGATTTGGCCTGTGGGAAGAAATTAAGTGCTTTTTTAAATCCTACGCATGTTTTATTAATCTTTCTTATGCATACAGAATTTTTTCATTCTTCTTTTTATTTACCCTTTGCTGTCAATAGGGCTTTGCTTTACAGTGTTAATTTTTGGACTTTCCCCCTGCAGTCTCAATCTTCAATAGAACACTAATGTTCAAAACACGAAAATGACAATGTAGGCACGTCCTCATACAACTGACATGTTAAACCCACCCAAACAAAGCAGAGCAGGGTACGGAATCGAGACCACAAAAAAACATGCAGCAAACCCCTGAAGAAAAAAATAAAGAAGTTTGGCAAACAGCAAGAAACTAAACAAACACATTCAAACACAGCCCATAGAGGAAACGAATGCACAAGTATGATGAGAAAGGAAAAGTCAGATTAGGGCCACCTCCACTCATGGGAACACATGAGGAGAGTCAGCAACTGCAAGCTGCACACTTTCCTCCAGAAAGAAAGGCTTGGTTTTCACAAGTCCTTTTGAGGACAGAATTTTCTGCTTCCCACTAGGAAGAAGAAGATCACTTTCCAAAGCTCAGCCTTACCAGAAAGTGGAGGTGAATAGTGGAATGTAGTTTAACGTTGTACCTCTGAGGAAATGTTTATCCCCACTAACTGGGGGTAGTTAGAAAGAAAGACGGTGTTACCTGTGGAACTTAAAAACTGATCTTTGGCATTGTATAGTGTGTTGGCAGCAATAAAGCAGAAGGGAATTGGTGTTGGTGGTTCAGGGGGTGGGAAGGCTGGAACAAGAAACATCAGGAACAGTTAATACAGTGCATAGCCAGTCAAAGCGTAATTCCCAATGCACATGTATCTGCAGCAACACATACATGTATACACGCATGTGCCTGCGTGTGCGCACCTCAGCCATGCAGACACTGAGGCAAGAGGCAGGAAGATGACATAAGAAAACATTTTAGTGCTGCTGCTCCATGTACATATATGTAGACCTCTGCCCCCAGCCCACTCATGCAGAGCCCTTTTTGTCCATTTTTGGCTTCTCTTGAAAAATCTGATGACACGTCCTGGCATATGGGAAAAAGCTCGTGGTTTGCTAAAGCTCTTAGGGGGTTGCTCTGCTTTTTAAATCTATTGTTAAATGAGTTTGGAGGCCAGAATAAGAAATGCTTTTTTGTATTTTGCCGATTAAAATCAAGATAAATAAATAGCTGAAAGGAGCTCACTCACAAATTTACCACAAATTATCTGTATGCTATGTTATACTAGCAAGTGCAGCCCAGCACCTATTACTAAGACTTTCAGACAGAATCATGGAATCTCAGAATGGCTGAGGTGAGCAGGGACCTCTGGGTCCACGTGGTCCAATTCCTGCACAAGCAGGGCCATACACAGCAGGGCACTCAGGCCCACGTCCCGGCAGCTTTTGGAGATTTTCAAGGAGACTCCATTACTTCCAGGGAGGCTGTGTAAACACTCCAGCACCTGTGCATTGTAAAAGTGTTTGCTGATGTTCAGAGGAAACCTCCTGTGTTCCAGTTTGTGTCCACTGCCTTTTGTCCTGGCTCTGGGCACCCCTGGAAAGAGCCTGGCCCCATCCTTTTGGCACCCTCCCTTTAGCTATACATAGATGTGAATGAGATCCCCTTGGGCTTCTTCATCTCCAGGCTGAATGGGTTCAGATATCTCAGCCTTTCCTGATGCTTCAGACTCCTCATCACCTTAGTGGCCCTACACTGGACCCCTTCCAGTACGCCTGTATCTTCCTCGTACTGGGGAGCCCAGAAATGGACCCAGCACTCTGCATGTGACCCCCCCAGCACTAAGGCAGCAATGACATATTCTGAGCTCGAGAAAGTCTCTCATATTTCTCTCCTATGCAGGGAACAACCAGAGTTTTAAAGGATTTGTCATTTTAAAAATAATGAATAATGAGATACATACCTTGTTCCATTTTCCGGAGAGAAGATATGTAGAACGGGGCACTGACAAAGCCTACCATTTCACATCACTTTCTTCTATGATTTTCACAGCCAGAGTAGCAATGGGAAAGTGACTCAGCTCACCAGTGTAGCAAAAAGCTGAATGTCAAGTGGTGAGAAAAAATAAATAAATCAGTGGCTGTACTATTACCAAGAGAATCAGAGGCTTGCTCTTCCTGAAGAAAAGCTGTCTGCAGCCAGCTCTTACAGCAACTGAACCAGGGCAACTGCCAACATAGGCGAAGCAAAGCAAAATGAAGTTCAAGACCTACTGCCAAGGGGTGGAAAGGTTTAAGAACAACAAACGCCTCATCTTGACAATGTAAAATATGCAAAGACTAGAACAGAAAGGGCCAATTACTGCCTTATGTTCCAGTTCTAATCTGAAATTATAGGATAGATTTCTAATGAGGGGGAACGCTGCTGGAGGCAGCTGTGGTGGATGGAGGGGTACACTGATGTAATTACAGACCCTTATGCACTGGTGACGGAAGTTCCAAAACTTCAAGAGGAAACACCTTTGTAATATTTGTTTTTGCAGAATCAAATAACAACCTCAATTTGCAGTGGAACGGAAACATTCAAGTACATGAACGTTCAAAGCAGATTGCGGCACTACCTGGCTTGTGGTAGGAACTGGACTAAGCAGGCAGAGGTGAGCCAACGTACAGGAACCCTAACTCAGAGCAGGGCTACAGGAGTGCTGGTTGGCCGGAGCAAACAGAGCAGTGGCAACTGGGGAAAAAGAAAACAGATAAAGAAAGAGACAAAGTCTCAGGCAGGACATCTGATATAGTATAGTCAAAACAAACTCCTTTCTTCCTTTCAAGAATATTGCTAGCAGCAAGGGCACTGAACATTTCATATGCTTAAATGTTACACACTGTATGTTACTAGAAAGACCAAAAGAATGATTTTTGATTTAACAGGCTTTTCTTTTTTTTTTTTTTTTTTTTTTCCTTAGTGAGCTGTACAGTCAGAAACGCTGCTTTACAACATGTGGTCTGCAGACTCCTAGAGATCCAGAGGACTTCCAAGGGCTTCAGAAGAGGTAACCATGGAACAAACCATTATCTTGTTCTTATTCAAGGGTCTGCATCTCTCCTGCAAAGCTTATAGGGATCTATAAGTGGAGAAGGCTTGAAAAAACATGGCTTGTACACTATTATTATTAGATGAAAGGAAAGGGATGGTGTTTTTCCAATTAACACTTCCATGGAGGTACTATGACTCAGCTCCTAATGACATGCTACATAACTATTTTTTCAGAGTAACTTTGCTGCTTCCAGTATTCAGATCAAGAAGTGGCCATGAAATGAGCAACAACTGCATGCTTTGTATTCTCCTCATAGTTTAATGTGGCATCAGACTTTATTGTCTATTCTTTTATTTGTTCCCCAAGGTACTTTTCAATTGACAATATTACAATCTATGAGTACTTCACAGATGTCAATAATTCTTTGTAAATCTCTGATGTGTTTTTTGCATATACTAAAAACACAGCCCCCATTGCCTTCAGTTATAGCTCTGAGCACCTGGCTCTGTTTCAAGTCCGGAATCATGTTGATCCCCAAGGAAATGAGGAGCATCCAGGTACAATCACACAAATTCTGTCTTATGAGCAAGGAGTTCTGGAGCAGCAAGACTGAGTCCAAGGTAGCATTCACACTCCAGGAACAATTTATCTGCACCACTGCTCCACCTTCTCCTCACCCTCAGATGTAAGTCCAGTACTTTGTATTTAGCCAGCCCTCATCTCTGCTCCTTAAACTTCCCACACATTCCTAATCTCGCACAGCAAATCCTTGGCCCTAGAAAATCCAAGATAAGTGCATTGCAGACATCAGATGCAAACACAGACACAGCTTGTTGCCTGAACCACTGCCCTTATCCTCTCCCTGGATCAGCATCACTGTCTGTGGCCTTTCTCCCTTCCTCCTGTGCCACCTCAGAGGGGTTCCGCCCCAGGCCCTGAAGAGTTCAGATCTAAATGTGAAGCATAGCCTGCCAGAGAGCATCGTAACAACCATGCCAAAAAATAAAAGAATCTCACATTCAGACTAGATGTGCTCAAGGCAGCAAATCATCAAGGAGATTAACTGCTAACAATTTAAAGGTTTCTGCTGAACATGTGTGAGCTGCAAGCTTTGAAAGGCCTGTCTTAGCTAACCCTGGCTGAGTTTGCTCAAGGACCATAAAAGATGATGCTCTTTCAGAAAGCTCACTTCCTCCTCCACACCTCCTGATACCAAATGGCAAATACCCATTTCAGAAACCTTTGACCTGAGTGAAATGCATTTCACTTTTTTCCTGTATCTGGAAAGCATCATCACCTACACATGCATGTGTTTGTGTTGTGGCAAGTGCAGCTGATCACCTCTGAACAGCCCAGTTCCAGAAGCTGAACTATGAAAAAACTACAACTGGCTGGAAACAGGACTTTATGATGAAATGTGTAGGCAAGTTTAATAGCACTTGGAGCTGTCAGCCTCACCTGCAGTCACTGATCAGATTTGGAGAAATCTATACAATAATGATGATGATGATGATGCTGTGGTGAAGCCTACAGGTCTTTGTTTTATTCTCCCCATTGGAAGTGTGGCAGATACAGACAGAGAGCACTGTAATCTGGGAACCAGATATTTTGGAGAGAAATTACAGCCACACCAGCACCTAGCTTTCATCTGGATTTTTTTTCATTTTTTGTCTTTGATCTCTTTAGCTGGCTAATTACAAAGCCTGAACCAGCAGCTTGCCCTACAACTCCATCTGTACCTGTGACCCTTGGAAAGATCTCCCAGTGTGTTAGTAAGGAGCAGGTTAGTAAGGAGCGAGCCTCTCACAAGCCTCTCGGCCTTGTTCATTTAGCTCACCATATAAATGTGTGCTGTGTTCTACTATACTGCCCTTTCTGCATTTCCTATTTTAAGATGAATTAAGGGGAGGCGAGGGGGGGAATCTATAAACCTTGAGTTCACATTTTGCAAAGGAAGCAAATGCACTCCTCCCTAGACTCAAAATGAATGGCCTTTTAAGGTGACTGCTGAATTAAATTCCTGAATGATGAAATCAACATGCATGAAAAAGTTCCTATTTCCGAAAAAGAAAAAAAAACTGCAGGGAAAAAAAAAAAAGAAAAGGAAAAAAAGAGCTCAGTAGTGTGATTGCTGGATTGAGAGCTGAATAGGAGCTGTTTACAGTGACTCAATAAAGATACTTTACTCAGCTTTGCTAGTAATGCAGCTTCACAGGCTGAAGGGAAATGGGGATATACATATTCTGAGCCCACTAAGCTTCTCTAATGTAAGACATGTGCATTTAGCTGAAGTCCTGAAATACCTCACTAAGAGGAAGGATGATGGAAACCCCAACCAAGCACATCTTTCTGTTTATCATGCATTACATATTTCTGACATACTTTATGCAGTAGTGTATGCAGCTGACATCAGTCTTTAGATATATAACATGCCTGTAAGGTATGCAGCCAAACTCCAATTCTGTGAAGACCTAAAATACCCTTAAGACAGTAAAAATAATCTCATTAGAGGTATGGAGCATGTCTGGACATTCTCAGAACAGAGGTGCTGCTACAGCACAGCCCATTGCTCTCAGAGCTGGGAGTCACAGCGTACGAAGCCATCATGTAACACAGAAATGTAACAATCTCCCAGTCTTGAAAGAAAAACCAAAGGGAATTCCATGAAAGCTCTAAATTCCCTATAGCTCAGGAAGTCACTAATGATTAGGTTGATTAACAATGCCTAAGCATTTTTCTATCAGTTTCCACAAGAATATGGAGACAGACTGGAGCACAATAGACATTAAATCTAGTTCCAATTTCTTCTTCTCCTCGTGATTCTTGCTCCAGCGTGACCTCAAAACCTGGGTTTCCACCAGACTTTTCTCCATTATATTTTCTACTGTTGGAACATCCCTTGTAGCTGGGTTGTTGATAACAACAGTATGAGCTTCAAGGCAAGAAAGGTACTGTTAGGTGTTGATATTTTTTCATTACTACATCAACCAAACTTGCTTTAAGTAAGGTTAGACCACATAGTGATAAAATACTGATGTCTTATCTTAATTGTTCTCAGTGCAGCTCCAGGCAGCCTGCTATACCAGAGATAACTGAATGTTAGAGGAGGGTGGCTATTTTTGACAGCTTGCATCTGCAGGAAGGAAGAGAATGTGATACCTCTGTAGGACTTCAGAATCCCGTCGCTTTCCTTTTTTAGGCTCAATTCTTCCACGTATCAGATAATTACAGGTAGTAAATGAATTACTCAGACAGTTTGAATGGGTAATGAAGGGGGAGCTGAGTGATGGCTTGAAGACCTTCTGCACTTTAAGTCACTTCAGTGGGCTAGAAGGATTCTAGGGCCAGGTACCAGGACAGACAGGGGGATGCTGCAGTCAAAGCTACTTTCCACGATATGATCTGGGGCTAAATCTGAACTGGTGGCTCTGCAAGGGATGTGACAGCAACACACTCTTTTAACTTCTTCTACCTCCTTTGCTATCTACTAAAAGAGAAAATTCTGAGTTTTGGATCCTACATACATTTTGTCCATAGCAACCACAACACTTCCCACAGATTTGCTAAAAAGCACATCTTTAATTCAGAACAAGAAAGATGGATCTTCCTGCAGACACTTCTGAGCTTAACTGAAATTTAGAAGTCAGCACTTTCATTACATAGGGTCTCTCTGATGGCCCTCCTCATCTTAGAGCCTCCAAACTCTGGCTTGGCAACCCACAGCTTTGTAAGCAATCACTGGGAAAGCACTGAGGAAAAACTGTTGAGTGATGACTCACTCTATCACAGTTTGGTTGCTTTATCGTTTTCTAATGCTCCTGATGGGAAGATATTTTCTATTCTGAGAGGCTTGTTTTCCTGCTCCAGTGGAACAATGATCTGCAAGGATTTCCTGAGGAGTGCCTTCTCCTTATAGGGTGTGAGATCTGTCGTCCTTTAGCTCCTGGAAGGCCAGCTAATTAACCATCACCTAGTTACTTACTACCTTCCTGTTCCCTTTCGCCTTTTCAACACCCACTTGAGAGCAGAGGGTTTGTCACAGGACATGCACACTGGGAAACAGGGTGTGACAAACCATCATAAATCAGCAGTGGAGGAGGAAATGTGTAGGATCAAGCTAGAGCATCTAGGGGCTGTGTACAGATGAGAATGCTGGGCCTTGCCCACAGCCTGGAGTAATGCTATGGGTTCGGTTTGGCATTGCTGGTCTCCAGTGTGAGCTCCAGCTGTGGGAATGGCCCCTGTTTGTGACAACAATGACAACAATTGAGTTCTTTTGTCTCCAACAAGAAATAACTCTTAGGACTTCTTAAGAAAGCAAAGGCACAGCACCAGTCAAGGTTTATCTGCTTGGGCAGGAGGCCCAAAACCACTGCATTCTTCTCTTATTTACAGTCTTCGGCGAAAACTTCTCTCCCCTGATGACTGCAGATTTTAATATTTCCTTGCAAGCACAGCTGGCTGTTTTGGGCTGCTTGCAGGCATAGCCACACCTGTTAGGCTCGATGCTTAACAAGAAAAAAGGCATGTTCTGGAGAAAGCCATCAGATTGTCTTCTCAGTGACTGACTGCATGGCCAAAAGTTTGTTAAGATCATCCTAGGTAAGCTCATGCAGGAGTTCCAGAAATGGATTCTCACATGAAGCCGCTGACTCCTGGTTGGTCTTTTCAGATAATGCTAAGCCTACGGAAATGCTTCAGATCTGATGGTATGGGTAAATATAAGTGTGCATGCCTTTAGGATGGGGGACTAGAAGATATGTCAGTCACACACATTACATAGCTCGCTATTGTCCCTTTCCCAGCTCCCAGGAGGCCGGGAGAAGCAGCTGTACTGCAGGGATGCCAGCCCTCAGCAAAATACTGCAATTGTTTTATGAGTTTAATGCTCTTTATTTCCTCATTTATTTACCAGGGGCATGTTTGGAGCTCTGTGGAAGTCAGTTTGCTGAGGAAGAAAGCCTTAAAAACACTCCTCCATTTTTTTGATGTGTTGTTTTGTATTAAATAAAAGTGCTTGGTGGTAGAAAAATTCATTAAAATTCATTTAAAAAATGAAAATGAGGAGGGGAGGAAGGACCTGGACAGGAAAACTCCAAAGCAGTGAAATACCTCTTCAGTTCACACTGGGAAAAGATAAAATAGAAACCAGGTTGGCCCATTCTCATCTTCATTTCCTAATTGATTGCATCAGCCATCAAACACAGCAGCAAGGGTGGGGACCTCACCGCCCTGGGATCATGCAGCCTCTGCCCCAGTGGCTGCCATGCTGAAGGGCAAACAGCTCCTTCGTGGCACTGCATCTCAGTGAATCTAATCTGACCTCCATGCAAAAGTGCCAGCTTGGCATTTGCTAACTCAGGTGCTGCTATCACCTCCATGTTTACAGAAAGATATCGGTAATGGCTGGGACTCTGCATACAGAGGACTGCCAGCCTCTGTACCAAGGGGAATTAATTGCAGGATTGGGGCCCGCTATGAAGCAGATAAAAGGTATCTAGAAAAGCCACGGAGCCCAGACAGCATTAGATAAATGGTGGTGAGAAAGCCTGCTTTCATAGCACTAATGTAGCTGTGTTTCCTGGAAAAAAAAAAAAAAAAAGAAAAAAGAACAAGAAATTCCCCAGTGTAGGCATACTTATTGTTTGCCAAAAAGCATTCTGAATTCCTCAATAATCAGTCAGGAAGTGGTAAAATCTGTCAGACAAATGACCAATATGTTATTTTTTCCAATATCAAATATATATTTTAGGTCATTACTATTAGAGACAAACATTTTGTGGCCAAGGCAACTTCTTTTTTCAGCCATGCTAAATTTGTAAGTCATACACAGCGAATGGAACTTCTGTACACACGTTTTAAGAACTCTGTTTCAGTCCAGACCAGTACTTTGCCTTGTGGATGCGTTAGCTACTTGCACTCACTGTTCTTTCAAAAAACTGCACAAGTGGAAATTATGTTAGTGCTTTCCTATTCAAGTAATCAGAAAAGTGGAATTAATTATAATAGCTATGTTTGTGCTGCCTGTAAACACCTGGATTTCCCATCACGAACTTACACAAAACATACAATTCCTGATTTTATTTAGTCACTCTGTGTGATTACTTTTGTTTAATTTCCTCTGTGACGGAAAGCAAAGTGCTGACTTTGTATCCAAATAGGTCTACTAGCTTTGGATGGCTGTTCTGAGGACCTCCTGTGAAGTTTTCCTGTTCTCTCCATTGGAAAGGATCTTTCTTTTCTCTGATGGATGTAAATTAGTAGTAAGACTCACCTGGCATTGCTGTTGGAGTTGAGTCAGCAGAGTAACACTGATTCTTTCCAACTTCTTTGCTAGCAGACAAAGGAGGATGCGAGTTTAAGAACCTCTCCCCATTGTGCCCCAGAGGTTGGGCACCTTGCCATACATAGATGTTATCAAAAACTGAATCATTTTATAAATAAACTGTGAATTAACAGCTGTCTGGATAAATGTATGCTTTGGTCCAAGACTGATGTATTCCATTCTTTGAGAATGTTCTCTAAATAAATTGAATGTTTTCATTTTGTACGTTGTTATAATTTATCACGCTGTGGTTTATTTTAAGTCTTTGAATGCTTGCTCTTCCATTTGCTGAACTTCAGATACGGAATTAAAACACCCTTGGCTGCACAGTCTCCCCTCCATGTTTTGAAGGAGAAGCCATGTAGCTATCACAGTGGATTAAGACATCCTACATTAAAAACCTGTGTCACTTTTGGAACTGTGTGCATTTATGCAACAAGACATCAGTAGCTAATGGGTCCATCTAAGACATTAAGTTGAATGGACACTTTTTTTTTTTCATAACTGTGGTAATTATGAGTACTCTGAAAAAGGCTTCTTTGCCAATTGTGTCCCAGGAAAATCAAATAGTGTTCTCTTGCAAAAAATAAATAAATAAAAGAGCTCGGCAGATCTTCAGCCATCTTATTCCATTACACACCATTAAGAAAAACAGTGGCTTATTTATTCACTGGAAGTTAAGTGTATGTACAGGAGATCTTTTGAAAGTCCCTAAACGCTGCTTTAGCCTGCTGTGTGTCAAAGGCATGGCCTCAAGCAAAATGCTCATCTACAAGGTTACTTTTCCATATATTTGCTGTGGACAGTCCATAGCTCTAACAGGCAAATAATCAGAGAAATGCAATGAACTTGAATTCTTTCAAATAGAATTACCACAGCCACCTTTCCTTTCTGAATTCAGACACAGCAGAGTTGTGGGGATATCCATCCATCTAAAAGGAAAGAGTTTGTTTTGGTCAGCACCCCCCAAAAATCAGGATAAAACTCTCAAACTTTTTACAGAACTCTGGTTTTCCAGGAAAGAATATTAATGGTGTTGAAGTATATTCACAATAAACACCTTCTGCTGTTACCAAACACATCAGCTTGCATTTGGTCTTTAGTTATGCCTTAAACCATTTATTTACTGTCTAGTCGTGATTCATGTAACTATATATTGCTGCCAAGCGAATTCCATTGCCATGGGGATATTTGCAGACATTTTAAATAATTGAGATAAATAAAATAAACTAGAAACCCACCAAGAAATAAAGTGATATAAAATGGAAGATAACTATCTTGCAAACTAGAATTAAATACACTGAATTTTTGGTCTGCATTGTCAACACAGCATTAACTACCTGAGCTGCATAATAAATACACTGCAAGTAGAACAATATTACAATTCTTTCTGCGGTGAAAGTAGTCAAAACACTTATTAAAGAAGGGGAACGTGGGGAATATTTGCTGCCTACACAACTGAACCCACTTGCAGTAACATTCAATTTCTCAGCGAGGTATTTCAAGGAAATAAAGAACACACTGCCATGAGTCTGTAAGGAAGTGTCATATCCCATAGATGATGTCTGTTGCAGTGTCTTTGATGAAAACAAGTAATATCTGAACATGAGCATGGGCATCCTCAGTACTAGTATGCACATAAAGCATGGATTAATGCAACTAGAAATTCCAGGTATATAAACAAGAGCAGTTGTGTTTAGCATACTGTAGAACAGAGGTGTTGCCAACAGACCCAGTGGAGCACAAAATTACCTATCAAAAAAGGCTATCAGTTTGTAACAGTGCATGCTTCATATACACTCAGCCACAGTTTTTACAGATCACTGGGCATTCCATTAGACAGTCTGGGGGAAAAGAAAAGAAAAGAGAAGAGAAGAGAAGAGAAGAGAAGAGAAGAGAAGAGAAGAGAAGAGAAGAGAAGAGAAGAAAAGAAAAGAAAAGAAAAGAAAAGAAAAGAAAAGAAAAGAAAA